>OX422140.1:388505263-388817127 GCA_949129095.1 Volucella bombylans
TCAGAAGCCAACGAGTGGAATGACAATCAAAAAGCGCAAGTTCTTGCATCCTTACTTCGTTCAGAAGCAGTGTCTTGGCCGTTTGGAAAGTGACACTAAGCGCCTCCCGCTGCGCAGGAGTGCATTTCAGTGATGCAGTTTCGCTATACAATGGTTCCACTCTACACTCTGTTCGATTGACAGATCCAAAAACAATGATCGACGCAGTGAATAAAGCATGTTTGGCGGAAGCAGTTTATCTATCGACTCAAACAAGCCATTCTGCTTATGAAATACAAAAGCAATCCAACCATCGTTAAGATCAACGCCCACGCAGGAATCAAGTCTATATGACTGGTGCAGCTACAAGCGCATATATGGAACTGAATCCGGAGTCGGGAAATGCACAGCCTTCAGTGCGAAGGAACTAACGCTGACGAAGTTAACCTGTCCCCAAATTTATAATGTGCACTGTGACAGACATTTACCTGAGTTTACTGTTACTGATAGTCTTACTAATGTCTCTTGCCAGATGCTGGTGGATATTGGATCGTCAGTTACATTAGTTCATCGAAATGTCTTACCTCAAAACGCTCGCCTACAACCTGGAGAAGCAGTCATCCAAACTCTTTGTGGACAATCCTTTAAAATGTCACAAAAGTGGCGCACACATTGACACACATTTAGTCTGGGTATTCTTGGGGTAGATGTTTTAAAAGCTTCCAAGATTTTAATTGGGAACAATCGAATTGCGCTTCAAAATGTGATCAATATGCCTTTAAGTAATCAGCTAAGGGATTCGGCTAATGAAACCCTTCGTGCTATCTTTCTGCAATCAACAAACTACTATCTTTACCCCCACGCATTGAAACCTTTATTCTCACATATACACACGGTGCGGCTCCTGCTGAAGGTCTTGTTTGGAAATGATCCTCTAAAAGGAATTTTAATAGGAAAATCGATGAAGTCACAGTTCCGGAAAGTACTTCCATCGCTACTTTCGAAGCAGTTGACTACTCAGATGTGATAAAATTAGATGAGCGCTCAATACCGAACCACTTGAATGATCTTTTTTGTAGATCCCAACAGCATCTTATCCACTACAATCCAACGTAGTTCAGTCCCTTCTTTGAGACAGGGATATTTTCTCCAAAATACATACTATAATGATTTAAGAATAACCAGTGCCACCCAGCATAAAATTGATGTAGGTACTGCACGTAGGCCAAGACTTGCCACACAGGAAGAGTCTCGAGGAATTATAGACAACATGCTACGGAATGATGTTATTGAGCCCTCAAACACCGCTTGGGCTGTTTGACTAGGTTTTGTGCCGATTACCGCCGGTTGAATGACGTTACCATTAAGGATTCCTTCCGTATACCGTAGATTGATGATATCCTAAACGCAGTTGCGGGCTCAGTTTGGTTTAGTCCCGTACTATGCCAGTCTGGTTATTGGCAGGTCGAGATGGGCAGATGAAAAGACAGCTTTTGTCACAAGAGATGGACTGTTCCAGTTTATAATCAAGAGCTTTGGGTTGACAAATGCGCCGGCTACCTTTGAACGACTTTTGTAAAACGTTCCTCGAGGACTACCGATGGAAACTTCCTTGGTGTATTTGGATAAGATTTTGATTTATGGTAAGAGTTTTGATGAGATGCTCACTAATCTTTTTTTTGTTTTGGTCGATTGAGGGACGCTGGACTAAGAATTTAGGCTATTTAGTGAGTGAGAACGGTGTTTTACCTGACTCCTCCATGATCGAAGCTGTGTGTAGCTGGCCTATACCGAATAATGTATCTGAAGTTAGAAGTTTTATTGGATTGTGCACTTAGTACAGGCAGTTTGTACTCCAATTCGCCAAATTTGCATGCCCAGTACACCGCCTTATCGAGGAAATCATTTCATTTGAGTGGACTCTGCAATGCGACGAACTATGTTCGCGTCGACCACGAGCCAAAAAAAAAATCGATAACGTCCGACAGTAATTAGCGTAACAGAATGACATATTAAAAGCGGAAGGACAGCTGAAATAAAATGGATCAGATGATGACCAACGGTTTCGAGTATGAAACTATTTTCTAAAAAGTGGGAGATATATGGTACGAGTACATCAGGATAACCTGCGTCGTTGTATCGAAGAGAGAAGACGACAAGAGAAAGATGGGAGAAACAGTTACTGGCCGGGTCAATTGTACACTTTACCAAAAGACTGTGGAGACATAACCTTCTCCATAACATAGATACTCGTAAGTGGTAAACACGATGAAGTACCTTACAATACATAATTTCTAAGTGGAGACGGATGAATGGAACGGGGCTTAGAGCCTAATTTACCAGGCTCGAATCAACCTCGGACGACTTTACTGTGTTTAATACAAACAGGTCTTAAACTAAACCAATGGAAATCGATCACATGGGGACTTCGAGACAATCGTTTGTTAAAACCATGTGCCGTTCGGTGGTTATTTGGACGAAAAAGAGGAACAGACCTTAAATGTGTGGGTTGGTATTAAAAGGAAATCTGATCCAGCATAACCGCCATCCAAGAAGTTCGATAGTATGGACCGGACAAGGGGAGGATGAAAAACTTTGATATCTACTATGGAGTATGTTGCAAACAATCGGCGCGACATATACTGCAGTCGCACCATATATTCGGATGCGGATTCGCCGTAAAAGAAAGACATAGGGAACAAGTCTTGATAATAAAGGTGAAGGCTCTTCTATGAGCTCCTCGATCGCTAATTCGTTTCTTTCCTCTTCTGTTCGGGATTCTGACAGTAAAGTAGTCAGCAGGTTTTTCTCTGTGCATATATCCTATTTAAATAATGGCAATATTGGCGAGAAGCTTAGGACGTACACTGATTCAGGCAGCATCAGCGCGCTCTATGCATATGACACCGGCTCTTAGACAGGGAGATGAGATTCACACTGGACAACGGGCAAGATGTACACTTATCCCTGGTGATGGTGTGGGTCAGGCCCCACTAGTCTACGCTCTTCAGGACGTTTTCAAGGCATCCGATGTTCCAGTTGACTTCGAGTCGTATTTCCTCTCCGAAGTCAACCCCGTGTTGAGTGCTAAATTGGACGATGTTGTCGCTTCAATTTCGAAGAACGAAGTCTGCATTAAGAGCATCTTGGCCACTCCTGACTACAGCGTTGCCGGCGAGCTGCAAACCCTCAACATGAAACTCCGTAACGAATTGGACTTGTACGCAAATGTCGTACACGTGCACAGTTTACCCGGTGTCAAGAGTCATCATAAGGACATTGACACAGTCATTATTCGTGAACAGACCGAGGGTGAATACTCAGCTCTAGAACATGAATCAGTGTGCGGTGTAGTGAAATGTCTAAAGATTATCACCGCTGAGAAATCCAAGCGCATTGCCAAATTCGCTTTTCACTATGCCACTAAGAATAACCGCAAGAAGGTCACCGCCGTACACAAAGCTAACATCATGAAGTTGGGTGATGGTTTGTTTTTGCGTTCATGCGAAGGGATGGCAAACTTATATCCTAGGATTCAGTTTGAGAAGATGATCGTCGATAATACCACCATGCAGTTGGTGTCGAATCCCAACCAATTTGATGTCATGGTCACGCCAAATTTGTATGGCAATATCGTCGACAACATTGCTTCTGGACTTGTTGGTGGCGCTGGTGTAGTAGCCGGAGCATCATACTCAGCCGAAGCTGTCGTTTTCGAGCCCGGTTCACGTCACACTTTCGCTGAAGCTGTTGGCAAAAACGTAGCCAACCCAACAGCTATGCTTCTTTACGGTGCCAAATTGTTGCGTCACATTAACTTGCAACACTACAGTGACAAAATAACAAATGCCATAAGTAAAGTGCTCCTCGATGGAAGAATTAGGACCAAGGATTTGGGTGGTCAGTCGACCACACAAGATTTCACTCGTGCCGTTATCGCCAACATCCACTAAATTGTTCCACAGAAATCTAGTATAATACTAGTTAACTGCTGTCTCAAAAGAGATAAAGTCTTTGTTCAGGCTTCTCTGTTTAGTATTTTTCTTCATTTCTTTTTCTAAACTGTTTCCCTCTATTACCTACTCTATATCAACCAAACCTACCTTCATCTTCGAACGTTTTCAAGCTTTAAACTTTGAACAATGCATGAGGTTACGAAATCAAACCGTGTTGTATTAATTTTTAAAAATTCCCCCTTCCTAATTCCGAAGATATATTTAATTAGGTACAATTGACAAAGCCTACGAGCAATGCCCTAAATATGAGGTGAGATTCATTCTTAGTGATCTTAATGTCAAGTTAGGCAAGAGGGCCTCTTTCGTAAAACAATTGGAACTCCGGAAGCTGACACAGGCTTATTAATTTATTTTAACTAAAGCCAGCACACCGTTTCCACATCTTGATATCAATAAACGAATCTGACAGGCGCCTGATGAACAAGCCGCCAAATTAATCATAATGCGATCGACGAAACATCCCCCGAATATTTTGGATGTCTGAACTTTTCGCTGATCTGACCTTTACTTGGACCTTTATCTTGTTGCCAAGATACGGATGGGGATATCAGTAACCGCCCAAAAGCCACTGAATGGTTTTCCAACGTCGAATGGCTACAATCGCAAGAAACGGATAGGACATTTTTCAATCGAGTATCACTTAACTTAACAACCGAGCTGTTTAAAACAGCAGGTGATGACTGAATACATTACATTAAATCATTTCTAAAATCTGGGTCGACGAAGATATGCCCGAACAATCCAATTCTGGAGGCGTGGACACTGACGAAAGGGGATGAAGACGTTTACGGGCGCTTCGACAGAAAAGTTCTGGCGGGTAATTTTCGGTCCCATTTCTATCGATGGGGCATGAAGGAGACGATGCAACAGCGAACTTATACAGCGCAATTACGACCTCATCAGTAAAGCTCCGATAATCCGTGTTAGATAGCTACAGCACCAGCGTTCCTGGTCCTAAAAGTTTTTGACTCCAGTTCAGAGGGACAACACGATTGGGGACGATCAAGTTGAAAGAGATCTCAGCCAAATTCGTGCAATTGAAGGCAGATAGAAAAAGACAGCGCCAGATGGAGAGGCAGAGGTCTACCCCGAACTGTAGCGCCACCTAAGTAAGTAAGTGACACCGGTCCTTCCTCTGTAGTTTTACGACTTATGTGTAGTACATCTAAGCTTATGCAGTAATTTCCTTCGTCTGTGTTTAGTTATTTAGTTGATAACTGCATATTTCGTATATCTTGTGACGTAATACCCAACGTATGCGACGTATGTATGTCTACAAGGATTTAAGTTGACATCCAGGATGATTTATCCCAGTCTATATACTTATTGTATCTAAAATCTTGAGTACGTATTATTGTGTCCTTACTCATATTATATTCCGAAGGTATTCTGATCAAATGCTTCCTCTTCCTTATCTGAACTGAGGGAAGTATAAAGCAACTGTTAAATCCTATCGGCAACCTTTCGTTTAATCTATCTCACAGATAGAAAATTCGTTTGAAATCCAATCAAACACGTAAAAGCAAGCATTCACTGTAAAACTCAACAATGAACCATTCATCAGAAAGGTTCAAATCATTAAGGACATCTACTCTCAATTTTCAAGTTTCATGTCTATCTCCAGATATTCAAAGATAGACAACTTGAGTATGGTGCTACTGCTGCTACTGCTACTATTATTACTGTTCCCCTGTCCTCAAGATTCTCTTCATCCTCAATTAACTGCACTTATATCCCTGGCTCGTTGATTTGAAAATTCATTAGGAACAGCACTCAATTACAAGTGCATGCACTTGACTGTCTCTTCATCCGTGGTAGACATACATATAAAAGGGAGAGATTGTGTCTTCTTCAAATAAATGACATCGGACTAAAAAGTAGAAACAAATCACAAGGATCAGCAAGAGAGGGTCATTCGTCGAGCAAACAAAAGGAAAGGACGTCTTTGTCTTTAAGTCCGGGCTTGATTCTGGGTACGAGTTCGAATCTGAGTCGCACTCCCAGTTCGATTCCGATACCAAGTCCCACTCCAACACACATTCGACTTTTTAATTGAAAAATCGTTTCCATCCGTCTAATTGAGAAAATATTTTAATTCAAATGGAAAACAAGAGAACGACACAGTAACAGACACAGACACATACGAGTAGCCAGACAATTTTGATTTGCTATGGTTTCTAAATTTTTTTTTAAAAATTTATTTTCAAATCGAATTGCCATTTCTCTTGTTCTGTGTAAAGCACACGGGAAAACGATTCCAGTTAACGTCAGCGGGGGGAGTAAATACCCAGCAAATCCTGTTGAAAATTGACAGAATTGAATTGCTTTAAAATTTCGTCAATTTAGTAGAAAGCTGGATGAAGCAAATTTTAACAATTGGTCAATGTGCAGCCGTGAATACCTAGATACGAGTACTCGTACACTGCCCATCATCCAATGAATCTTACTTCCTATCTGTTCGCTTCGAATTTGATTCTCTCGATTTAAGTTTCGTCCCTGTTGGAGGGAGGGATGTTGTTCTAGAATGGGGTGGCTTGCTCCGTTGCTGGAACTTGTGTGTCCAGTTTGGATGGATTTGAATAAGTTGAACTCAAAAAATAATTGGAAAAGTTCTGCTGTTTTCTTTTATTTTTTTCTTAAGTTCGAACTGAAGGGGTTGACGGGTTGACGAGTTGATTTTATTCAGGGATTTTTGGCCACATTGGGTAATGGGACGAGGAAACAGTGGTGAACGAGAAATATTGGGCATCGATTTCGGAACTCACATGTCAAACGATGAGGCCACGGATGAATGGAGATGATGGCGATGACTTCATCTTCATCGAGAGAAAACTTTGTTGGCATAGTTTGATTGGGTTCGATGAGTTTCAAGAATAGTCAAGCACATTGACCTATTCGGAAGGAACAAGATGATCTATCGTTATTGTGCGAATGTCGAAAAAATCCTGATGAAGGGTATTTTAGTTGTAATTGGTGATTTTGGAACATTTATTGTGTTTTTGGCAATGTGTATTCAACAAATTTGTAAATGTGGAATTCAAGGAGCAACAGAAGTTAAAGTGGAAAACTTTGTTGTTACATAAGAAATTGTTAAAAATGTAAGAACGCTTCACACTCCAGGAGTAACTTAAAAAGTGGAAACTATCTTCAAGCAGTATAGGGCGGATATTAATTCAATCCAGGAGATAGGATCCTGGATAGGATCAGGAATGATAAAGAGAACAGATGGCGACATGTACTACAGCTTTGAACAAATGTTACACATATTGGGAAGCAAAGGTCATCGATTTTAAGCGCATGAGTGATCGCCTGGCGGAAACCCGCGCCAATACAAGATGTCTTCACGCCCCTACCAACACGGCTGAAGAACCCATCAAAGAAGAGGTTTTTGACCTCCTGTATGGAGCCTACGGAGCCTGTCCGAAGTATGATGTTAAAATTGTACTCGGGGACTTCAATGCCAAAATCGGTAAGGAAAACATCTTTGGCGATGCGGTCGGCAACAACAGATAACTGTTTCTAAATCGCAGACTTTGAGACAGCTAGTAGTACAGTGATATGTAGCATGAGGTTCCTTCACAAAAGAATCCACAAATCAACCTGGCTAAATCCGGATGGTCAAACCGCCAACCAAATCAGCAGACACTCTTCAAATACCCTGGATGTCGACTCTGACTATTACCTGAAAGCAGCCTGTTTCAGGGAAAGTTGCAACAACATCGAAAAAGGAGGTTCAACATTGGACGCCTACGCGCACCGGAAACAGCCAGAGACTACAGAGAGTGTCTGGATGAAAAAGTCTCCAAAATGCCATTGCCTACCACAGATGTCAACAACATGTGGTCATATTGCTGCACTTCCATCAAGGGGGTGGCCAAAAACACCTTAGGCTACCAACCACTCTAGAAAAGAAATCAATGGAATGATGATGAATGTGTGGAAACAGATGTGGCATACAGGAAAATGCTGCAACGCGTCACCAGAGCAGTGTGAGATGAGTATAGGTCCAGGAGAAAAGACTACTGTGGATAAGGAAATGAGGCTTTGCAGTCTCCCAGCTCACGGACATCGAAGATTGCTGGAGAAGGAGAGACACCAGGAGCTTTTCTAAAGACAATGACAATGACAATCCTAGACAATGGCTTTAAACAGGTCTCCAAGAACTTCGAAATTGCGAAGGTAATCTCGTCACTGACCAACAGGGAATTGTAGGGAATAATAGCAAAATTTCCAGCAGTTACATAATGAACATGACCAAGAAAGAGTGATAGGGCAAGAAAAGAACAAATCTGCATTCGAAGAATTATTTCTCCCGCCCAGATTAAAAGAAGTCGTTACAACTGTATAAAAGCTGAAGACAGGCCCCGTATGGCCTGTCATCTGAGCTCTTCAAAGCCGGAGGCAATGTTTTGACAAGGACCGTGCACCAGATCATTTGCAAAGCTCTATCTACCCCATCTTCAAGAAAGGTGATCCTATATCTGGTAAGAACTACCGAGGCACATCCTTGCTTAAATAAGCCTATAAGATCCTATCTAGTGTAATGTGTGAACATCTGAAACCGTATTGTATCGCACAAATCGGCCAATACCAGTGCGGCTTCCGGCCCGGCAAATCGACATCAGACCAAATTTTCATATAAAGACAGATTCTGGAAAAGACCAACGAGTTCCAAGTCGACACACACCACCTCTTCATCGACTACAAAGCCGCATATGACAGCATCCATCAAACTGAGCTATATAATACGATGGCCGAATTCGGGATCCCGGTAAAACTGATCCGGATGTGTTGCACGACACTGGATAACGTGCAATGTGGAAGTAGAACTTCCGATTTATTCCAAACCTGCACCGGATTTCAGCAAAGAGACGCGCTGGATGTATACGGATGGTACTGCTTTCTTTAAGTCCGTCCAGCTTCTGGGATACCCGCATGATATTGATATAATAGCGCGTAATTGAAGCCTTTACGGCTATTGAAGAAGAAGCTAAACGAGTTGGTCGACTAAAACCCGTTCCGTCGCACATCACCTAGGACAAAATGTCAAAATCGACAGCTACAACTTTGAGGTAGTTAAGGAGTTCACCTACCTCGGGGCGAATTTCAACTCCTCAAACGACATCATGGTGGAGATTCGACAAAGAGTAACCCAAGGCAACCGCTGCTCCTTCAGTATGTTGAAACAACTTGGATCAAAACTCCTAATGCAAAGAGTCAAAATTATGATCTACAAACCATAAATCCTGCCAGTCCTGCTTTACGGAGCCGAAAGTTGGACCATAAGCAAGATAGTGGCACAAGTTTTAGACACTTTTGAATGAATATTTGGTCCTTTCTGTGAGAAAGGCGTATGGAAAATAACACGCAAACGCGAACTCTTTGAGCTGTACAAAGATATGGATACGAGTATAATATGTAAGACAAAAATCCGTCAACTTCATTGGCTTGGCCACAACGAGCGGATGGACGATAATGCTCCAGCTAAGAGGGTCTTCGAATCCAAGCCACTAGGTTCTATAAGAAAAGGAGGACCGAACCTCCGGTTTAACATCAGGCGATAGCGGATACAAGGCAGCTTGGCCTTTCCAACTGGAAGCAGCACACACGGGACCATAATGGATGGAAGTTGTTCAGGCTTTGACCTTCCCAGGGTTGCCACTGATAAGTAAGTAGGTAAGTAAGTAAAAATTAATGAAATTAGAATCAAAAGTATACACTCACCCATGTAAATTTATGTAAATTTATACTTGTTATCGTCAATGACTAATCAATGTGCTGAAATAGAGACGCTGTGGCGAATGATCCCTTAAGTAAATTCATCCATGCCTGAGGCGGTGTTTCGCTTGTTCGATCAGCAATGTGCTATTAACCGGCTGCCCTAGATTATCTTTTATGGAAGCATCAAATACTACTCGCAATTTAGTTGTAGAGCTTTCCACTTTCATCACTGAGATGAACTGATGTATTTTTAAGATCCAGGTACTCTCGAATAGATTTTGAAATCATAAGAAGCAACTCTCGATTATAACTGAATCGGCGTTCCATGCAGCGCCACCGTGATGTGGCAGGATCTTTTCCAATAGATTTGTCTAAAACTAGTGAAACATTTTCCAACTCCCAAAACCTTTTGAGAAGATGGTCGTCGTGGAATATTGAGTGAAGAGTGCTTAATGAAATGAGATTTGTTGAGCAGTGGGTCGAAAGTTCACCAGCAGCTATCAATAATGACGAAGTTTCGAAGGTTTTCCTTCAAAAATTTCCACAATTTGACTGCGCCTAGACGAATATCGACTGGGCGAGACACAATATACTTAGGAGCTGCAAGATTTAATTGTCGAGTACGTGTATATGATGATGCATCGAATGATTCAAAGTGATTTTAGGAAGAGAAGAACCGCCGAGTAAAAACAAGAATTGAGTTGAATAGATACGCGCGAACGAGAGAATCCAGTTTCTGTGGCAAATTCTGGAGAGGCTCAGAGATAAACAAATTTTGTGAACTGGAATCCAATAATATACGGCCCCAAATGAGATTGTCCCTTATTTTAGCAAAAATTTTAGGTAAAAGAGTTTGACGAGCATCATATTGAGTTGGCGGAAGATTGCGAGATAAATTCCAACTAACCAAAGGTTCCACAGACGAAACACTGTGCTGAGATAAATTTGATTGCTCGAATGATTGTCCGAAAGCACGTCAGTAAGGAAACCGCACCCTGAACGGGTAACCGGCGCCAGAATCGGTGGAATGTTCTTGGTGAATGGATCGTTGCACGCAATACCCATCAACGAGCCGAGTGAGGTGTATACCTTTGATGCGGTCAATGGTGGCAAGAGTGACATTGACGTTACTTTTGCCAACGAAACAGCTTTTAGGGCTGCCGTTTGAGATCGCTCACGCAATAGAAGAAAACAACACAGTTTCAGACAGGAGATGGTGTGTGCGAGGCGCTGATTGGAGTGTTTATGGTGCGCGTATATTTGCGGAGGTTACCTCCCTGACACCGCAAGGTGTCAGAGACGCGACGTATTAAAGTAGTTAGATGTTAGTGTTACCAAGTTTAAAGTTCTCTGCGACTGAGCAAACTAAAGTTGTTGATATAAGTACGCTGGTGATTTGGTTCGGATTGTTTTGTGCAAGAAGATACGAGTACAGCACCTTAATTCCCAATAATTGTGAAATGTGCAACTCAGAACAAACTTATGAAGGTGGGATAAGTGTTCGTATGTTCTTATTCCATATACACTGGCGATCACTAGGATGATCCCATACATTCGATTTTCACTTTTTATACCTGTTGGAAATTTTGTACCAGAAAACTGTTACTACCTGTGAACAGGTACATATTTTCTCAACAGAAAGTCATAAGATAAAAGGGTAAATAAGAAACGACCGTTGGAATTTCCCAAGATCAAACAATGAACTGCTTGAAAAGCCTATAGAAAGATGCGCCACTAGGATGAGGCCACATGTAAAATATTCGAAAGAAAGGAAAAACTGAATAAAATGTTTACATTTTATGGTTTTAAAACATATACTTATTAAGTTTTTCTACATTAATAATGGGTATGCCCGCCATTTTTCGATAAGACCTCTATAAGACGGTTTGGAATAGAATCATACAGTTTTTATTAAATAATCAAGAGAAATTTGGGGACAGGCATCACGAATAGATTCGATTAAAGTGTCCTTGTATTCAAATTATCTGCCTCTTTCATACATTTTACGAAATAACCAATCCCAACAATTTTCGATTATGTTCAAGTCCGGTGAGTAGAGCGGCCATGGCAAAATTTCCACGTCTTCTGATTGAATCCAACTTCTAACAACCTTGGAAGTGTGGATGGGGGCATTATCTTGTTGGAATATCCAAGGCAGGGGTCCGAAAATATTTTTCACTTTTGGAAATACCTTCCACTTTTGTTGTGGACAAAAACTCCAACTCGATTGTGCCATAGTAGGTAATAGCTCCCCACATCATTGCACCTCATGTACGGCTGTGATGTCGTGCCGAAATGACCTCCTCCTTTCTTAGATCATGGAAATAAAAGTTGTAACCATCGGGGCCGTCAAAGTTAAACTTTTTTTCATCCGAAAAGACAACGCGTTTCCATTCACTGCTCAAAGCGACATATTCACCTGTAAAATTCATTCGATGCTCCTTGCACTTGCCTCAAAACAGGTTTCCTTTTAAGTTTTCTCCTCTGTATAGTACCACTTTTTCGGATTATCCTTCGGACCATTGCTATGCTGGCTGAAACTGTTGGATCTCATTCTAGTTGCTGGTTGAGTAGAATTGGAGGCACGCCGTTTAATTAACCGCTTTTCTCGCAATGTTTTTGCTTCTGGCGTTAGTCCTTTTTGATTTTTTCCATAGTGTTGTGGATCCGCAAGATAATTTTTTACAACAGTTTTACTTCTATTAAGCCTTCTTGCAATTTCTCGGCCTGAGAGTCCTAACTCATTGAAAGCATCCATTTTTCTTCTTTCTGTTGTTGTCAAAGACTTTCGGGAACCCATTTTTTTTAATCTAAATAAAAAAAAGTTCTTTTCAACGCTTTTTTAAATATTCTTAACAAAACTTTGAAAAAAATCGCTAATGTGAACTCCTGCAACGAAATATTCGCAATGGCCTCATCCTATTGGCGCATCTTTTTATACTCTTTTCGAGTAGTTCATTGAGATCTCTTGGGAAAGATAGAGATAGGAATGGCGTAGTTAAAAATCGGAATAAATAGAGTCTTGATCAATCTTAACTTGGTGCTTCTTGGTGTAAAGCAAGAAAAAATCCAGAGTTTTCGTAATCCTGAGTAAATGCGGGAGACAATGAAGTTAACGTGGTCTGAAGCAGAAAGTGTACTATTTATTTTGTAGCCAATATTAGTCACAGGAGAAAGTAAGTCTTGTTGAATGGAGATAAATAGGTTCAAGCCATTCAGTACAACAATTTTTTTTTATATAAGTACCAGTTGATTTTTGCCAGGATTTAATAATAAACCATTATTCAGGGACCAGGTAACAATTGAGGCTAGATCTAGTGTTAAATCTAGCCACAAGATCTTCTACAAGCCCAATGGGGCGGAATAAATAAATTTGTAATTTATAAATATGCAAAATAAAATAGGGCCGACGATCGAGCCCTGAGGTACACCAGCAGTTATATTGATCGGCGTTGAATATTTTTCATTGGCTACTACACTTTGTGAACGGTTGAGAAGATAGTCCCTTATTAAATTAACTGAACGTTCATGAAATCTGAAGTAAAATTTTAAATCAAAAGCTTTTGAAAAATCAAGTAAGCAAAGCAGCGTTAGATAGTCTTTATCAAATTCTAATCTGATGTCATCAAGTACTTTAATCAAAGCTGTTGCACAGTTGTGGTTAGAGTGAAATCCTGATTGCACTGACGTCAGCAAATTTAAACTACTTAGATGAAAAGTTAGTTGTTTTGCTAGGATTTTTTCGAGAATCTTAGATAAACAAGGTAAGATGCTTATAGGACGGAAATTTGACTGCAATTTTTGGTTATTTGTTTTAGAAACAGGAACAACCTTGGCTTTTTTCCACAAATTAGGGAAAGTTGAAGAAGCTATGCAAAAATGTAAGATATGGATGAGACAACTAATTACGTAGGGCAGTAGCATTTTCACAAAACGCAAGTGTACTCCTCAATCCTCACTAACTGCATTGGATTTAATGCTTTGAAATAAAAGAATCACCTCGTTTCGGTGACCAATTTAAACTCAAAGTTATACAAACATAATGTTGTTGTCCGGGTAACAAAAGGTATCAATTGGTTGAATTTTGGTTTTTGGTTATGACAATTGAGCGCAAGTTTCTCCAAAGTTTGTTTGGTGGTTGGTCGGCACTAATTTTGGAGAAGAAATACCTTTTTTTTGGCTCTTTTTGTCGTCATGGAATCGAAATACCTGGCTGTACAAAAAACCTCTCTGTTATATCTTGTAGGTTCTTCTATTCCGCATTGCATCAAGCACCTCACTTGTAAACCAGGGACATTTTTTGTTGCGAATGGTTACTTTTCTGTGAGGAACCAGCGTATTAAAGAGCTCATTTATCAATGTTTGGACAAAGTCAATTTTCTCATCAATGTCCACCAGGAGATAACCAGAACTCCAGGGGAGTATGCCAGCATGGTAATGGAGGCTGTTGAGGTTAATGGAGGCAAAGTCCCGAAATTCAAAGGAATCTCGCAGGAGGTAGCAAGAAAAATCGATATCATATACCTTGCACAATTATATTGTGAAGCCACTATAAGATGTCAGTTCAGTTTTTTCAGTTTAAATGCATTTTTATTTATATACTTAAATTACTCTTAAATGCTAGACAAAAAAATGCTTAAAAATTTGCTTAAATAACTTACAAATAATCTTATACTAACTTACTGGCCCTACGCGGGCACTCTAAGTTATACCTAACACTTAGACTATGTCTTTCGACGAATCTTACAGTCTAATTTTATTTTATTTTTACATTTATTAATACTACAACTAAGAAAATAAATTTTAATCAAAAACTTAGTATATGGACATTTTTTAATTTTTTATAAAATTTAAAACTAAAATTGTAGGCTACCTAAAAATAAATCTTAACCTACTTACATCTAATGCATACATACATACTGTTGCGTGCAAATCACGCCCCAAAAATCCTCCACTCCCTTTTCCATCTGTTGTCTGTTGACCGGTTCATTTCTCCTCCCCCTTCTTGTGCTGTCCCTTCTTTTCTTCCCTCCGTCATGCTCTGGATGCCACGGCACAGGTGGGATTCACTGGATCCTATAAATTCAGTTCCCTCCCCCGGCCTACCGCTCCAGAGATGACCATATAGGTTGATTGTAAAGGAAAGCCCACAATTCCCCGCGGTCGTTCTTCTGCTCCCCATGTCTGCAAGAAGGTTTACTGGCCCCCATTGTACCACTATTAAGTTAAGTTTTCCTCCCTATCCGGCGGTCTCAATGGAAGCTCTCAACCATAGCTTCGGTTTCGGGTCAGAGGGCTGGCTTCGAACCAAAGCAATCACTTGGACGACAAAACAAACAGAACGAACAAACACGACCCACAAACATAGAACATCGACGTGTGTGATTGGCTGGGGATTCGTGAGAAGCTGTTGGAGCTCTGGATGTGATTCCCTTTGCTCTAACAGCTGAATTGACGGAAACCCATGTGTGTGTGTGTGTGTGTGTGTGTGTGGACGAATGGCGGCGATAGCCAAAAAGCGCGGTAAGCTTATTCGATAGCTTATCGTCTTGTTGGCCAGAGCCTCGAAAAAAAAAGAGAAGAAAAAAAAAGTAAAAACAGAAACGAAGAAACGAAGACCAAACGAGAAAAAAAAACCCGACGACAAAGAGAAAAAGAAAACCATTGAAAACACCCAGAACAAGAACAAGAACACGAACGAGAACAAGAACAGAAACAAAATTTCTACAAACCAAGGACGAGAAACACACCAAGGGACGAACTAAAGGAAATTACAGCACACAACGGACACGACCGGACAGAAGTCGTTGATTGTGGCGGAGACGGTTTACCCTCCTCCACCAGCAGAGACCCAGCTAGAGAGCGACCCCGCCTAGGCAGGAAACCCATAAAAGAGATAAGTACCCTTTTTTTTAATACCACATATTTGCGCAGTAAACCCGCGTCCGTAAGCCTTCTTACCGTTTTCCGTGAAACCGTTCGTAAGACGGTTAGATTTATTTAACTGAGCGACCCGCTGGTGTTACCGATACGACAACGCGGAACCGTGGGCCTTCCGTTAGCCGACCCATTAAATTAAAATTAATTCAAGTTTTTTTAAACTTTGTTTGGTAAAATTCGGCATACCCTGTAATCTCCCTCAAACGAAACAAGGAAAAAAAAATCAAATATAAGTATAAATTCCCCATCAGGGAAAAGACAACTCTTGTTTTTTTTTCCTCATCTGTTTTCCCAATTTCGCATTAAAAATTGGGTGGCGCCTACCTGTTGTGTTGTTTGCAACTTTTGCGTTGAGCGATCTTCCCGAACCCCCCCTTGCTGAGCAGCCGGTGTGTGCAGCTAACTTGTTGCAATTCCCTTTTTGGACTCACATTCGCTTTTGTGTAGTCCTCTTCATTCGCTCATCAACCACCACCTGTGTGGTTGCGGTTCGCTGTTATTGTTATTGTTTGTTGTTTTGCCGACAGCCCGGCATTTGCCATTGTAATAAATTTAATAAATTTCTTTCCCCGGGTTTTGCAATAATACATATATATACATACATAACATATATATACATAATATATAAATATATGTATGAATATATATTTTTTTATTTATTTTTTTTTGTTTTTATATATTTTTTTTTCTTAAAATCTAACTTAAACCTACCAAGAACTACGTAAGCCGGCCATGGCTAAAAAAAAAAAAAAATTTGGCTGGCCCACCTTGCTTCACATGAAGCTAATTATCACTGGAGGAGTTCGACGACGAAGCATCCTCCCCTTCAACAAGCCACCAAAAGTGTTGGTGCTGCCGAGCAACATCCCTCATGTCGCGACTCCCTACCGCCCTACTGAACCGGAGACGCTCCGCACTGCCCTGTGCGACGTCTCTGTCGTAGTTGAGTCGCCTGTCCGCAGCTGTTCGAGCGACGTGGAAGATTAGCGGCACCGCCAATCTGTCCTGGATCAGACCTTTGCTATCTAAATAGAGGAACGCTTCTGGAGGAATAAAGCCGTCAAAGCGAACTCTCTCGTGATACATATAATTGGGGTAGTAAGCCCCGGAGATCAGGTTGTTCGATGAGGCCATTGCTCTTGCAACGTGCCTTCGAGTCAACTTAATGACGAAATTGTCCACTCTTATTAGGTTCACCCTATTGTATAAGACCTCATTAGGATAGAATTTTATGTACTCAGACTCTGGTGTTCTGTATAAGCGAAGACAAGTCCTAAGACAAGCCCTCTCAAACACCCGAATCTTTTTCAATAAACTTGCTCTCACGTTGAACCACACGGGACATCCAAATACAAGCATGGGCCTGATAAGGGCCATGTAGCAGATTACCTTCACCCTCGCATCGAGTTGGCTGTTATAAAACAGCCTCTTTGTAAGGGCAAAAGCACCTTTAGCTCTGGCCAGAGCAACATCTATATGTTTGTTAAAATACAGAAATTGATCTAGCCAGATCCCAAGGTATCTGACAAGCGAGTGGCTGTCCGTGTTGTCCGACGATAGAAAACTTTCGCCAATTCTTTCTGGTATCCCTAGAGGCCCCAGACAAAGGCGTCCTAAACAGAATGGTTTGCGACTTCTGAAAGTTGATTCTCAACTTCCAGTCATCGCAATATCGCTTAATTTTGTCGAAGTCACGCTGCAAAAGTATATTAAGGACCTCAATCTTTGGACCCGATCTGTACGCGATTATGTCGTCTGCATACGCTATGGCATGGTGAAGTGAACCTATCAGATCACTCGTGTAAACGTTGAATGGGATCGGCGAATTTACCGCACCTTGTTGCAGACCGTTTTTAATGTTAAATGTTCCAGCAGAAGTTACATCGCCATTCTTCACGATGAACTGTCTACTGGAGAGCATATCAAAAAGAATATACAGCAGTGGTTTACTAATGCCCAACCTGTCCACCTTGAAAAAGAGTCCCTGTAACCATACGGTATCGAAGGCTTTCTCCAAGTCAATCAGGCAGGCACCAGTGCACTGGTTCTTGCCTTTGTTCCACTGGATATGAGAAACCAGTTTCGACGCAGCATGAATGATATCATGCCCCGCCTTGAAACCGAATTGATTATCCGGAACTATCTGTTTGTCCTCAACCCACTTAGTCAGGACTCTATTGATCACCTTCTCGAAAACCTTACTGATGTTTGGAAGAAGACTGATCGATCGGAGATTCGCCGGATTGGAAGTGTCTTTATCCCTTTTGGGGATAGGATGTACCATCGCAGTTTTCCAATGCGCCGGATAATGTGTATTATTCATTGCATTATTAAACAGGGTGGTATAAATGTCCACCGCTTCTAGAGGGAGATGTCGAAGCACAATGTTCGGTATTTCATCGGTTCCCACTGATTTCTTACTTCTAAGCGATTCGAAGATCGCTTGGAGCTCTGCCTTCGAAATGAACGGTGGTAGTACCATTTCATTGGTGATGACATTATTTGCCATATTCTCGTCACTGAACTGGGTGAAACCCGAGCTCTCGAATCGCCAATTCACAATTTCATTTCGAAGGTAGAAATTGTGCACAAGGACTCGATTCTCCAGATCGTGGTTCGGTGATAACATTCGCCTTGTACACTTCCTGGAAAGTCGCTCCTATAGCCTCTACCTGCTCCTGCGGATCCTCGATCACAAAGAAGCTGTCATCATCAACAGCCTCATTTGGATCTATGCCCGCTGTTACCAGTATTTGTTCGTTGTTCGTCGTTCAGGCGATTTTAAGACACTGAAGGTCGTTTTGATTTTTTCTCTGAAATATTTTATTTATTTGCGGGAATATATTCGGGTTGCTGGTGTTTACAGCCCGAATTTTATTGTTCCAATACAAACTTACAGATGTTCTGTAATTTTCCTTTATTAATGTTTGGAGGTTTTTAATCGATGACTTCAGTGTCATGATCTCCGGGTTATGTCTGTCAGTAAACTGTCTGTACAAAGTTTTTAGTCTTGACAGCAGTCTACTTTTATGTCAGTGCAGTGCGTCAATAGTTGCGTTGCGGAATAAGTCTTCTTCGTCAGTGTGTTGATACCGAGGTATTGTTCTGTCCATTGTTCGTTTAACTGTCTCGTCCATTAGTCTTAGATACCTGTCAATCTCCTCGTTTGACAGATTTCTGTTGGACGGTGGGTAGAGCGAATTCGAGGAGAGTGCTCTAGTCAGTGATCTGGTGAAGTGTGTCCAACGCACAGTACTGTAATTGTAGGAATGCCTTTGAACAAACTCATCCAATTCCGCAATTTCGTTGGGGACAGTTATTTCGGTGCTGAGACCGCAATGGTCACTGTCATACACGAAAGTGCGTAGACAGTTTGTAGTTTGTTGGTTAGTGCATGTCAGTTGAATTCGTGAGTCGAACAGCAGAAGATCCAAATAGGACCCGTGTCTGGGAAACGACGGACTATCCGTCGCCTTAAGCCCGAGTCGATACATTATGCGGTGCTGACCCCACCAATTGAATAGTAGGGTCCCTCTAGTATTTGGTGTATTATTTCCCCAATCACTATGTTTGGCGTTGAAATCTCCGCCGATAATAAAATAGTTGTCTTCCAATTCCAGCCTCAGAAATCGAAAAAGTGTCTCGAGCTCTGAGATAAATAAGGTGGATTGAGTAGCCTTAGGTGCATAGACAGACGCCATGTACAACCGCTTTCCACTACGGAGAGGGATATACACGATGCATGCTTCCAGCACCTGGAACCTACGTACTACACGACTGTATACTCCCACTATAAGATGTATTTTACACCAATTGCACCTAGTTGTCGAGGAAGATTTCTAGTCTGCTTTGCGTATTTTGTTATCACAAACTCTGTTAGCATAATGTTAACTCACCGGATCTATAGTTAGATGGTGGCCATGTTGCTACTCAATATAATCTTCAGGTCTTCTAAGCCTGCACAGATGAGATTAAACTGATAATGCCTGATTGATTGACACCAAAATAATATACAGTTTCTGTGTGATCGGCATTGTGGATAGCCATAAAATAGCATTACAATTCGGTCTCCAAGTATGCTATACAAATTCCTTGAAATACACAAATTCACAGGCACGAGTAGAAATAACAGTTAAATGGCTCGAGGACCGAACGGACGAGGAATGGAGTTTTCCGATTTTAAGTTGCGGAAGACCTATTTCGTGCTCTGAATTTCAATTTGATGGATATTTTGTCATAGTTTCAACCCACTATAAAAAAAAAAAAAAAATTACAAAAAATATATAGCAGATCTTTTTAACTCTAAATGTAACTTCTATATGTGTTGTTTGAAGGGCACAAGCGTTGAGCAATTCACGTACACTTGGCGGATGTATGACGCGTATCGTTACTGCGTAAAACCCTTTTTGCGATTTTTTCTCGCATAAACCAAATTTAACAGCTAACAAATCTTAACGATAACGACAAAATACTTTCTTCGTAAGAAACAACCGATGCGCGAATTTTAAATTTTTTTTTGAATGTAAGAGTGGTCGTAAAAATTTGTCCTTGGTTTTTGCCCCTTTTTCTAGAGGACAAAAAAAAAAAAAAAAAAAAAAAAGAGGAAAAGGAGCAAAAAAGGAAAAGAGAGAAAAAAAACCGCCTCATTGCTAACATTTGCACCCAACATTGGTGTCAATTGTTCGTGTATGACAAACAACCCATTTTGTGTGTGTTCAGTCAGTTTGCCTCCCGCTTGGTTTGGCTTTATTGCCATTTCCTGTTCCTGCGGTGCCATTTTGTTACCTTTAACCCATATACCCATTCATTTATGTATGTGAACGAATTGGGATAAATGTCTCCGTTTTAAGGATTTTCTTCGGATTTATTGTGCCTTTTTGGTTGGTTGCGTTGTTTGCTGTAGGAACTTTTGATTCTAAATTTGATTAATGCGAATTTTCTTGGTTGCAGTTTCCTGGTATAAAGTGAACGACGCGACGTCGTACTCTGTCTACCCCGGTCAATTGTGGATATTTAAAGGGATGAGGTAATTTAAAACTGCGTATCCGAAGTGAATTATAGCCACAAAAAAAAAAAAAAAACAAACAAATAATGTCTTTGGTGATGTAGAATTTTTGCAAAAACCAAATCCGATTTTATGCAGAGCCGTCTATGTAGAGTTCTGTTTTCTTCTTTTCTCCATTCGTTTATCTATAAATTTCCACTGGAGAAAAATTGCTTAGCAAAACTGAATTGCTATTTACAGCCGTCGATGTGCAGTAAGATAAGTGAAGTACGAGTATAGTCAAGGAAATTGCACTTTATGCATGTTTTCTCCTCACAACTTTAATAAATTGAAAATAAAAAAAAAAGCGTTTGGATCTTTTGGACAGATGAACTTTTTGCATTTGAATTAATGCCAAATTGTCTTTGTCCTTTTGCTTTTATTTTTAGAGTCCAATAGTTAACTAATAATGTAATTTATTTACCTTGACATGCTGTCTTTTTTTATCCACGCTACCTTTACCGACCAAGTTGCTTTTTATGCCTCCTCTTCAAGAAAATTAAAAATAGCTTTAATTCAGCCAGTTATTGGAAGAAGCGCTTCCGTTAGAGGGTCTCCATCTGTAAATGCCCCTGCAATTCTTTTAAACACTGAACCCACCAAATGAACTGCCGAACAGCATCCACTGGTGATCTGATGAAAAGACGAAATAACAGGCCACATTAAGAAACAGAAAAGCCTGAGCAGATGCAGTCGTATAAAGAAGGATTTAAATGTTAAGCAGCTTTAATAAGACCATGCTTTTCATATTTTCACTTTTAAATAAAACGAAACCATAAGTATCTTCAATGAATTTCTGAACTTCTGCTTTTAACAGCTTAATGTCAATAAACGAAGTGTGATGCAAAAAGCCCTTTCGGGAGCTATCTGCTGTATATTTAATCCCACTGCATAAATGAATGGGCCACTACCCTCAACACCTTGCAAATTTTTAATTTTATACTCAGTGTGCATACCTGTCTGGATACATTTAATTCCGTACTCATCATCAGGAGTATGGGAGCTACAGGACCTACTATACGTATGTGATTTATTTTTAATTTTTAAAACGGCCTATAAATCATACAATATGGGTCTTCAAAGCGGTTTTATGCTTGCAATTAAAAATGAAATTATGGGCACAAATTTGTAACACTATTTCTACCAGCTACAAGTACAATATATTTATTCGTATGTCGATCAGGGAGATTCGAAATACCTTGTGAAAAAGGCTCAAAATAATTTCAATGATTCCAAGTATTTGTAGTGGTAGACGCAACATGAATGCACAATAGCATTATTATTTCATTTTAAATTCGATATTCTACATACTATTGCAAAGTATTGTATATTGCTATAAGTATTTGTGTACTGCACTGAATTTTATTTGTATCACTCGAACTAGATATGCAAATTCAATCTTTTATAATGGGAGATTTTTTAACCGTTCAATTTTTAATTTCAAAAAAAAACTCGGAAAAATTGCAAAATTGTACAAAATTTTTATTTGAGTTGATAAATCAATGCTGGCCGTTGACTTTTTAAAGATTATTAAATGTTGACCACATGTCATTAAGGAGAGGCGAATTTGGAATCATTTTATCGAGCATATTGGCGGGTAAATCTCTAATAACACGTGTAATGTTGTCTTCCAAGGCCGCAATTGACGCTGGTCTACCGGCATAAACGAGTGATTTGACGTATCCCCCCATAAAAAGTAGTCTAACGGCGTCAAATCGCACTATCTAGCCATCCAATTCACAGGTCCAAAACGAGAGATAAATTGTTCATCGAACTCATTTCATTTGGAACATCATTGGTCCATCGATCGCGTGCTGCGTTGCATGTAGCGCCATCTCGCTGGAACCACATGTCGACCAGGTTCAGCTCGTGTATTTTTGGCAAAAAAAAAGGTCGAAATCGTCGAACTGTAACATTGTTCTCAGGGTCATTTTTGAAAAAATTCGGGCCAATGATTCCACCGGACCATAAACCGCACCAAACAGTGCATTTTCCGGGTTGCATGGGCAGCTTTTTTATTGCCTGAGATTGCTCATTGGACTAATTACGGCAACTTTGTTTATTAACATACCCATTCAACTAGAAATGTGTTTCGTCGCTGCAAACAATTTTACGATAAAAAGCGGATCTTGCTCCAGCTTTTCTGAGACGTGCTCACCGAAAGTTCGACGCCGCGGCAGGTCGTTCGACTTCAGTTCTTAAACGAGCTGTATTTTGTAAGGTTTTAGACCAAATCCTTGCGTAAAATCATCCACGTAGTGGAGTAAAACAATCTCAATTGCTGCGACTGACGACGAATGGACAAATTACGATCTTCATAAACACTGGCGGTTACAGCAGCATGTACACACTCCACGCATGCGGGTAGGCGGCTTGATGTTCAATAGCGTGAAATTGGTGCAAAATTTGGTCACCCTGACTTGAATTGCTTGCTCAATAGATCGATTATAACGACCGTAAAATGGCGGGAAAAACATTCTTCACAGAGCAAGAATAATTGATAATAAAATTCAATAATTTGTAAGCGTTGTACGGGTGTACTCGTAAGTATTTCCATGATGAAATAGAAATGTCAACTGAGCATGTTTAACTTTGACACATGTCACGAATAACGCGTGAGCTGTCAAAAATGGAACGCTGAAAACCAAACTGCAACAAAATCACCCTTAAGGTTTAAATATTTATTGCAGTATTTCTTGGCAGACGAATATCTGGATAAGACTCAATAATCTTGAAAGCGGTATCTATCATGGAGAGCCGATGATTAGAGTAATTTTTCTAGAATGAGTGTCTCATCTGCAAATGCAATTTAAAAATGAAGCACTACAATAGGTTGTTTCAGAAATGAATCTTTTAAAATCTTTATTCTTCGAATACGACTTATATGACAGAAAGGCCCACTTTAATTGATCATTTATTTTTGACCATAACTAGACACGACATCAAATCCAGACTAATAGATATTGACTTATCTGATCACTTTACAACAATGGTTCATAGCGTAGAGCTTGCATTACCTCCTAGTGTTTGTACCCGGTAACAGCATGACTAGCAAGGGCATGCTTGACCAGTAGTATAATACTGTACTGCGCAGTCATGATAACTGATCCAATGCTCACGACCTTGGCAAACGGTTGAATGCAAAACCCATAATCGGGGACAGAATCCGTACTTGTACCTACGTAAATGTGCAAATGCCAGCGATTTGTATCCTGCACCCATAGAGCCGGATTGCTCATCGAGTTTTTGTTCGCTTTGATTTTCGTACGAAAATTTAACCAACTGATGGGAGTATGCGATTCCAAAACTGGTCTAATGGCACTGATCTGGCGATCTGGCCGGCCAGTTCAAATCGGCAAAACCGGTGATCACATGGACTGGAAATTGGTGATTCAAAATCTCCATCGTGTCCCCAACTGCGCGAGCGGTTTCTCCGTCCTGGTGGAACCAACAATTCTCGAAACCCATTTCAGCAAATTCCGACAAAAAAAAACTCGTTTAACATCTGTCTGTAGCGCTCACCAGATACGGTTATGGTTGTGCCCTCAGCGTATTCCAAAAATTAAGAGCCAATCACTTTTTCACTGTGAATGCAGCACCACTTTGAGTCACTTTGGTGGGACACAATGGTTCTTCGTGCATTTCATGTGGAGTCTCCATGAACCAGAAATGCACATTTCGTTTATTCATCAAACCACTTAAGTGGAAATGGGCTTCGTCGATTAGTCTAATTTTAGGTATGAAATCATCCTCTTCTTGCACCAGGTTTAGGTCTTCGAAGATCTTCTGATGCCAAATTGTTTGCATCGTTGCCTCGTCGATGTTTCTGGACTCACTCAGACTTCTTCGGTCACAGCAGTGATATTCTCAGTTTGCACGGAACACACTCAGCCAAACGCTCAATTGTTAATGAGGAAAACGACAATGAAATGCCCGCTAAGTTAAAACAACAGATCGGAAATTCCTAAAATAAGCAATAATTTCGAGTTCTTCAGATATATGTCGCTCCATTGCTTGTTGATAACTAATTCCCTATCTATCTGCAATATAGATGTCAAAGCACAATGACACTTCATGCCATTTGCCAAAATTATGGCACATTACGACATTACTTCTGCACCACCTTGCACAACAATGCAAGTTAAGGTTGAATCTGTGTCTCAACTAACAAGCCTCTCCAATTAGCCCGGTGTGTTAGCTAACAGCCCCCAGTTGCGCACTCCAAGTCGGTTGCAGTCTCCTACCACGTAAGGTAAAGTTTCCGAGTTGGAGCATTGGTGTCCATTCGCTCTAAATATCCTAGTCATCTCAGTTTTCTAACTAGGCCGATATCATTGTACAGCTCGTATAGTTCGTCGTTGAATCTTCTCCTCCAAAGGCCGTCAGAGTAAATGGGACCGAATATATTTCGAAGGATTTTTCTCTCGAAACAACTGAGAATGTCTTCATCTGGTTTCCATAGAGTCCATGCTTCAGCGCGATAAAGTAAGACCGGGCACTATGGATTAACTAAGAGTCCATTAATTTGAGACCAATTATTTAATTTTAGGACATCCTCATTTATTGTGCAGACCATATCTTCAATTAAGCCTATTGGTCTAGGTAAGTAAAGACATCATTAGTCAATATATGCAAAGATACGTCAGAAAATACACTAGGAAGATCGCTGATGTACAAACAGAATAAAGGAAGGCCTAATATTGAACCTTAAGAGACGCCATACACTTGTTTTCCAGACTTCGATAGTCTTAGACCAACACTTACTCTTTGATTTCGATTATAGAGGCAGTATTTTTTAAGCCAAGCTGCTCTTGGACAGAACCCAAATTAAGACATTTGT
Organism: Volucella bombylans; assembly: GCA_949129095.1. Taxonomy (NCBI): domain Eukaryota; kingdom Metazoa; phylum Arthropoda; class Insecta; order Diptera; family Syrphidae; genus Volucella; species Volucella bombylans. The sequence continues at coordinate 388,530,804 of OX422140.1, forward strand.
TCTTCCCATAAAATTGCATGCTTGGCACGGGCAAAATCTTTTGAAAAATCAAGCCAACACAGTATTGTGACGTTATTCAAATCGAATTCTGTTCAAGAACCCTCATCATTGCTGTGGCGTAAGTATTGCGGTTACGAATAGCAGATTAAACAGGAGACCTCAAATTATATTGGTCTAGGTCTTGCAAGTGCTTTTTTAAATACTTTTGGCAGACACGGTAAAACGCTTATCGGTCGAAAATCTGAAATCGACATGGGTTGTGGTTTGTTTTTTAAATAATCCTGGCTAGATTCCAAGCATCAGGAAAAGATGACGATGCAATACGAAAATTAATAATGTGTTTAAGGGGCCCTTCGAAGTGTGGGAAAATAATAATTAGATAGGTCATACAAATAAAGAAATCAAGAAGGCTTGGAGATTTCTTAAGAGCAAAGCAGTAGCATGAGAGTTAGTTACTTCGAAACCAGCGCCGGCAACAAAATCAAGATGTCTAGCTCTACGTCAGCTTTCAAGAGATCGGCATTAAAGTCACCACAGACGATTCTCTGTTCATAACGCGGGTATCAAAAAGAAACTTCTGCTTGTGCAGAATACATGAAACACTTAGCGTTAACATCGGAAATTTCAAAAAAGAAATACTCAATGCCACTTCTTTAAAATTTTTTCACAAGTTCAGAACCAAGAGGCTCATTATAATGCATATCAGTTCCACCACCACACGTCTCAGTACGAGGGGCGTTCAATATATTCTCGGTATCGATATGAAGGAAAATGCGAATTCAATTTAAATTGTTTTTATTTTTCAATATAATCTCCCCTAACATCAATGCATTTGTTACATCTTGAGATAAGCTTTCTTAAACCCTCAAAAAAATAAATTTCCTCTTTCTCTGCAAAATACCCATTTATTGCCGACATGAGTTCTTCATCATCCGAAAATCTTTTTCCACGAAGACATTTTTTCAAATCCGGAAACAGAAAATAATCACTAGGGGCAAGGTCTGGACTATAGGGTGGGTGTTGGATTTCTTCGAAACCACAATCTCGCGCAGCAGCCTTTGAAACTCGCGCCGTGTGAACAGGAGCGTTGTCATGAAGAAGCAACACACCCGCTGAGAGTTTACCCCGCCTTTTCTTTTTAATTTCCTCCCGCAAATTATGCAAAGTGGAAGCGTAGGATGTGGCGTTGATGGTTTCACCTTTTTTTTGTACTCAATGAGCAAGATTCCCTTTGAGTCCCAAAAAACTGTGGCCATGAGCTTCCCGGCAGACAGAACTCCTTCGGGGGGTCTGTTCCTTTTTTATGCCACTGCATGGACTCTTGTTTGCTTTCAGGGTCATAGTGGTGGACCCATGTTTCGTCCCCAATAACAATTCGATCCATAATACCGTCCGCGTTCTCACTACACATCTCCAAAAGCTTTCTACAGCATGCGATTCTCACTTTTTTCTGAGGCGCTGTGAGCATTCGTGGCACCCACCTTGCACTGACCTTTGAAAGGTTAAGATGGTCATGAAGAATGGTGTGAATGGTACCAATTGAAAGCTTGGTGATCTCTGCCATCATTTTCACCTTTATTCGGGCATCCTCAAGAACAAGTTTTTCGACTTCTTTGATGCTTTCTCCCGTACAAGCAGTAGCCGGGGCGCCGGTGCGGGGGTCGTCTTCAATGCTCTCTCTGCCTCTCTTGAACTCACTTGACCACTTTTGCACAGTTGATAATGAAGGTGCGGAACCCTGGTAAACAGCCACCATCTCTTCATGAATAGTTTTTTGACTTTTTCCTTGCTTAGTGAGAAATTTAATTACAGCGCGATGCTCAATTTTCACCATCATCGTCTCAGTTGCCATTATGATTCTGTTTAACTAGAGATAAAACGCGAATTAATAATCACATTTATATGAAATTTTACATGAATGCACTAAAATAATAGTATTACTTGATAAATAAGTCAATTTATATATACAACCACAGCTTCACCCCGATACCGAGAATATGTTGAACGCCCCTCGTAATTCTGTTGTTACGCAACAATTTATAATTAGGAATTTCGTAAAAGATGTCATAGATAAGAGGTTTGAACCAAGTTTCAGTTATACACGGTTAATAAACTAGCAAAATTGACAAAAGCAGATGCTACCAAATTCCTCCTCAAAATTTCTCACCCAAAATTTCGATCCAGTTATTATACAGTTATTGAAGAAAAGTTAATAAATCTTAAAGATGAGGTTGCACCTGGCCCAGATGGACTCCCTGCCGTTTTTTCTTAAAAAATGTTTTTCCAGCCTGTATCTTCCACCTACCTTTTTCGTCTATCCCCTATTCATGGAGAATTTCCTCAGACTTGAAAGACCTCTTTTATAATCCCGATACACAAAAAGGGATCTAAGTATTAAGTTACCATTTATCGCCACATTTCTAAACTTTCTCATATACTCAAACTCTTTGAAAGCATTTTATACGAAGCCTTAAGCTTCAAATGCAATCCTTTTATTTCGCCACAAAAACATTTTTTTCAAAATAGTAGATCAACTATCACAAACCTAGGTGAATTCGCGTCTTCTGCTTTCTGAAGCTACGAGAAAATGGCAAAGAAATCGATGTTATAGCAACTGATTTCACTAAAGCGTTTGATAAGTTATCTCATCAATTGATCCTCTTCAAATTGCTTGGAGCCTCTTTTATTAAAATGGATTTCTTTTTACCTGATAAACCATCATTATAATGTTCCGTTTAGATGAGCCCTTTCCGTTCCATTCCTTGCCTCATCTGGAGTTCCACAAGGCAGTCATCTTGGTCCTTTTCTCTTATTTCTTACTATTAGCGATGTTGGGAGGGTCATTTAACACTCCTCCCTCTCCCTTTGCGCTGATGACACAAAATTTTTTAGAACTATTTCTTCTCACCCATGACTCTGGCTCTTCAAGAAGACAAGAAGACCTTGATCGGTTTTCAATCTAGTGCCTGAAAAACTGCCTAGAACTTAATATAGCCAATATGTCAATCTATAATTTTGTCACGTAAATGCAACCCGTATCATCCCCGTCTTTATTTTCTTTATAGTCCAATTCCCGTGGTTCAGTCTTTTCGAGAGCTTGGCGTATTATTCGACTTTGAGCTTAATTTGCGCTCGCATATCGAAACGATAATCTTCAAAGCCAAGTCATCACTTGGCTGTATTAAACGGCGGTCCAAGGAGTTTTCCATCCCGTATGTAACCAGATCCATCTATGTTACCTTTGTTCACCCTCTGCTTGAGTATGACAGCCAAGCTTGGTCCTCCATTTCACCGAGTTCATGTTTCCCGAATCGAAGCTATTCAACGTCGATTCTTTTCATTCATTGATTGCTCTCAGACTCCATCGACTATTCATCCATTTTCAGCTCTTTTTCCTTCAATATACGTAATCTGCGTTCTCCTCGTTTATTCTGGCTCCAACGGACCAATCTCCCGTGTACTCCAAAACCCCCCTCTTTTTGATTTCCACCTGAGCACTCATAGTCTTAAAAAAGAGTTCATTCTGCCTGACGGCGGGATATTATATATGCAGTTTGCAAAAAAAGTTGTTCCATATTCTCAGCACCGATTGTGACTCTACTACAAGGTTTTCCTCTTCATCTCTACAGGCTTCAGTATGGACTTGACACGTTATTTTTACCTGTTGGGAAAACTTCAGTATGTTGCTCCTCATATAACTTTTGACCTATTAATTTTAAGCCAACATTTACTTTGAAGCAATTAAAGTAGTCATAATTACGAGTTCAACGATAGGGCATAGTTAAAATAGGGCAGCGTAAGGCTTAGCTTAAAACCTCTGTAACTCAGAGGCAATGCATTTCCAACCACCTCCTACACATACTATTTTGTTCTCAAAATCTGTCAAGGAATATCTCCTAAAGTTTTCGATACATTATCCGGAGCACTCTGCATAAGTATGTCTTTAGTAAATTGAAGACATTGATTGACACTTCAGCTTTCGAAGCAGAAGAATCACCCAGTTAAGTATGATTGAAAGTTACCTGCTTCTGCTCTACATGTGAAGCAAAGTAAGAAGACTTATTATGTTCTGCCCAGAAGAACATCCAGTAAGCTTGAAATATATCTTCGACAGACAATATATGTAAACGCTGACACCTGTTCGGATCATTCGCCTAGATGGAGAGAGACATCAATGATTCTATACTGCTGATTCACGATTTCAAAGTCATCAATGGCCACCTATTTCTCTCATGCCATTCGTAGTTGCTGCTTTTACCACAATTGATGCAACCTTCTGCTATAGATATTATGCAGTAGTTTTTGATGAAATTTTTCCTTCGGTTCCGATAACTAGTTACAGTCCAAGAAAATGAGAAAAGTACTAGTCCAATGGCTCACCTCACCCCAGTTCATTCCAGCTCTCTAGGAGCACAGTATTTTCATAATCCACCATTACCACCGCGACTTTTTGGCTTTTCCATGCGAAAATGTTCAAAGTTCAAGCAGACAATTTTTCACAACACAGACCTTTATCCTTTTCAATAGCGCGTCAGGAACTAATTTCAAATCTATACCGTTCCAGCATTGAGACAATGAAGGTCATTTTCACTTCAAATTAAATAAAAAAAAATGTGAACAGTATCAAGCCATTAGCATATCATGCCACTTTCCATGGTAATTAGATATTTTCCTGAATTTCCCATTACCCATTACGGACCAACAGAGTCCAGTTGATATAACGTCGACCTAACTGATTCAATATTCAAACCTTTTTCTAACAAAAAACCAAAAAAAAAACTAACAAAAAGATATAGCCAAAAGGACAGCATTAATTAAATATTTGCCCGAAGTAGGGTGTAATTAATAAAATCAAAGGAAATTAAAAATCGCGCTTCCATTGACAGGAAATTAAAATGAAAATTTCAGAGTCAAATGAAATAAAAAAGGAATGATAAAAGGAGACTTCACTTGCACGGCCAGGACTCGTAAGCATGTATTAATTCTATTCTAGCATTCTGCCACGAGACAGTTAAGTTTACGAAGAAATAAACAGAGAAGTGTTGCTACCATTATCCCTCAAAATAATCGACCACCGAAATTAAGCATTTATACTCAAATGGCCGTCATTTGGATTTTTTTTGTTTAATTTTATTTTTGTAATTTTTTATTTGAGCAGGATATTGTATCTGTCGTCCTGTCTTAGTAGATGGCAGTGAGGACAAATTTGGAAAAAAAAATCCACTAAACTGGATAAAGTTGCTAATGGGAGAAAAATTAGCTGTCACCTTTGCGTTGGGGGAAAAAAGTTGCTTTGGATAATGTCGCCTTTGGAACATAAAGTGCGGAACTAAATTAATTAAAGTTGATAATGGACTTTAATTACGGAAACAGATTTTCGCCAGCACACAGCTCTATTGGAGAGCGCGACCAGTTTCCTCTCTAAAAGTATGCGAATTTGACTTCTATTAAATTTGATCCTTTTGAAAGAAGAAAGAATTCCTAAAGCTGAAATCGGGGGACAGATTGGGAAAATATCACACCCGCAGGCGACCCATCAGCCTACCGTGTTCTATGAATGCTGGATATGGCGGTAAAAGTACTGGAGTGTATCATCTCTAATAGATTAGAAGCAGTCGTAGAAGAAGCAGGAGGTTTGTCAGAAAATCAGCATGAGTTTTTGAAAGGCAGAGACAACTATTGATACCATTAAAACGGTTGTCGCTACAATAAACATGATCATGGAAGGACAATTCTTCCGAGTACAAGGCCACAGGAGGAATGCCCCAAGGTCCGGTCCTGTGAACTGTACTAGTTGGCGAGAAAAGTAACCTCCTTGACTGCCAGAATGCGCTGCTACTCAAAAAATTTCGTTCCTTGAAGTCCATTCATATTTAGGCAGACATGCCAAATTTCAGTGCGATACTGTCTTTAATTTGGTTTTGACAACTGATTGTTGTTGACGTGCTTGGCATCATGTTGAGTATGGACAAAAACGATTTTCGTTCTCTCATAAAACATTATTTTTTGAGATGCAAAACGGCGAAGGAAACAAAAGAAAAGGTGGATAAATATTATGGGGCTAATGCTCCGTCAGATTACACCGTCAAATATTGGTTTCGAGAGTTTCGTGGTGGCCGCAACTCCTCAACCGATCAAGTCCGCAGCGGCAGGCCCTCCGATGTGGTTACAGAGGACAATATCAAAAAAATACATGAAATGGTGTTGGCTGACCGGAAAGTGAAGGTGCGCGAGCTAGCAGATATCATAAAGATTAGTACTGAGCGCACACGCCATATTGGGCAATATTCTGCATATGAAAAAGTTATCCTGACGTTTGGTGCCGCGCATGCTCACTCCTGACCAAAAACACGAACGCGAGAGCACTTCGAAAGAGTGTTTGGACTTGCTGATGCGGAATCGGGCGGACTTTTGGCATCGATTGGTCACTGTTTGTGGAACTTGGATCCACTATTACACACCAGAGAACAGAATGAGTGCCCGGCAATGGACTGAAGCCGGCACGAGTGCTCCGAAGCGGTCGAGGGAGGATCGATGGGTCGGAAATGTTATGGTGTCGGTTTTCTGGGATTGCCATAGCATACTCTTCGTGGACTACCTCGAAAAAGGAAAAACCATCAACAACGAGTATTACTGTGCGTTATTGGAGCGATTGAAGGCCGAAATCGCAAGAGCATCGCAACCACGGCTAAGATCAATGACTTGCGGCTCCAATTGCTGTTGCATCCACAGTATTCGCCCGATTTGGCTCCCTCGAACTATTATCTCTGAGCCTCAAAAGATGGCTCATCAATAAAAAAATTAAGCTCACGCGAGGAAATCATCGACGCCACGGAGGAGTATTTTGCAGACCTTCCGAAAAGTACTTTTCGGACGGGATTAAGAGGTTGGAAAATCGCTGGAATAAGTGTATCAAGTTAAAAGGCTACTATATTGAATAAAATAAAAAAAAAACATTTAAAAAAAATTTTTTTTCATTCCCAAGGAGGTTACCTTTCCCCCCACCTAGTACTATAGAATGTAATGTGCGATGGCATTCTTCGTCTTAATCTGCCAGGCGAAGAAAAAATCGACATCGCCCTCCTCGTGACAGGAAAACTTTTAGAAGAAGTTATCCAAATAAACAAGGAAACAATTTCAATTGTACGATGGCGGCTGGCATCTTACATCGACTGAACACAAAACGGAAGCAATATTAAATACAAATAGAAAACGAAAAGAAAACAATGTGCTCACAGAAAGTGAAAATGAAATAGTGTGCAAGTCAGCAATAAAATATCTTGGCACCTGGAACACCTGGAATATGTGAGTTGCACATTTTCGCTGCAGAATACCTCGATAATGCACATAATGCCGAATATTGGAGGACCCAGGTATAGCAGGAGACTACTCTGAGATAAGGTAGTTACGTCAGTAGTGCCATATGGATCACCAATTTGGGTTGAAGCTATTAAAGTTAAATCTGACAAAAGAAAAATCAAAGCAGTGAATAGGATTTGTGCAATCAGAGTGATTAGCGCACTCCGTAAAATCTCGGACGAGGCCGCATGCAATATTTTTATACTTGTAGATGAGCTGCAGAGAAGGTTCATAAAGAACAGTCAAGTGGGGCGGATACCGCATAGAGAAAACGATGGAAAGAAACACGAGCTTAAGATACTGGCTGGAATGCTGGAGGCACCCGCAAAAAAGCTGATGGACTTTTCGCCTTATTCCGACTATCGAAACTTGGATAAACAGCATGTGGAGTTACTTTATAATTGCTAACGGAACATGGTTGTTTCCGATCATATCTATACCGGTTTAAAAGCAGTGCTACTCCAGAAAACGGGAAGCATGTATTCCACCGTCAAAGATGCAAATTTAAAAGAGAAACCCTTCAGGGAATACTAGAAGAAGCACAAGCTCCCGAGTTTATAGTACATCAAATGTTGGAATCAGAAAATGAGTTGAATAAGGTGAGCTCCTTTTTGCGCAAAATACATATGTATTCGTATGTGTATGTCAAGAGCTAAGGCGCGTAGAGCGAGAAAAGAGAAAAAATTGAGGAAAACGCACTAAACAACGTAACGAATGCGAGGGGACAACGTCCGGCCATCCTCCAAAACGCAAGATAGTCAGACATACGCGAACTTATACGCATACAACAGCACGATAATACTTAGAAAAAGGCAAGAGCCACAAGGAATAAATGCCGCTCCGGCAAGGAACACGCTAATGCAACTGTAGCACCATATTGTGGCAACCGATATATGCTTTAACATAGCAAACAAACGTTAAAACCTTCCTACAGAATTACACCAACTCCACATCTAGTCTTCTGCCGAACACGAAGTTATGTCTTTCGGCGGTTCCGTGGAGTGAGACAAGGACGATGATTCTTTGCGTAGGTTATGTTTAGTGAGTCAGAGTTTCACATTAGCACCTGCACGGTATGCAGTCATCATGCTTCCCCTTCCGAGCAAAAAAAAAAGAAAAAGAATACATATCGGCAATAAGGAAAAAATCCGCAACTCGTCTATAGACCTATTGAACTAATACAAAAAATATTGAACAAAAAACCTTGAACAGGCAGCTTACTGAAAGTGACACTGAAGTCGTCAATCAAAAACTCCCAAATACTCGCACTCGTGCTGCTCGTGCTGTAAGCACCAGCATTCCGAGTATGTTCTCACAAATAAATAAAGTGTTTCGGATATTACAACAACCGTGTCCCTCTAGAGATGGCTCGAAGAGTGGAGAATGACAACTCGAGGTTGTCGGCGACTGAAATTATTTGTGATCTTTGCCCGAGAAGACAGAAGCAAAACGTGCGACATTCCATGAAGTGTAAGAGTACAAGCCGATTGAGCCATGCGGAGTTTTGTCAGTCCTACCATCGGGTACGTTCCCAGTTTGCCGAATATCGGACCCTGTGCTGATGTATTTAATCAAGACAAAGGTGGACGGTCTAAACAATATCCAACATGAATATTAAGACAAGGAGAATAGTTACGGCGCAGTGAATCCGAACCCTAATATCAGCGGTGGATAGTGCGAAAGCTCAAGTTCATCAAGATACACTGACTGCAATAGAAAGGAGAACAATTGTGCTACGAGGGATATCTGAAAAGTTTCCGACCTAACCCCGTGTTCTTGTAAGTCCATATACTTCTCTCAGTGACGTTTCCATCTCTACGGCCCGTCCAAATAGTGCTTGGAGTCATTCTCTACAAATAGTCGTATACGAAGATGATATCCACCTCATTCGACGAAAATGTTTGCCGCCTAAGCGTATTTTTTTGCCTAGGGATAGATCTTCTGATTAAAGAGGGTTGGCTAGGCAGTTCAAACCGTTCGCAATGGCAACCGCTGCGTTATTGCGCCAGGCTCTGCCTTTTTTACCCAAAAATATAGCCGCTTTGCCGCAATTTCTCCCCTCAGCTTATCAAGCAATGATGCGTTGTATGATCCTGTAATGGTTTTTCCTATTTCAAGATAACCGATAAATACAACTCCTCGATTTTCCCAGACAAAAGCCAAAATCGCTCGCTAAACAAAAAAAAAACAGCCTTTGCCATGCTACAGTAATTAGAGATGTTCATTTGAATACGTTTTTGGTCCGGAGTGAGCAAGCCAGTCACACTACGCGTGGTCATCGTTCTCATGACTAAATCTTGATTCAATATATAATAAAGAGGTTCTTCGTTATGTACAAGCATTCCTTAACTTGGACGATGTTGTGGTCAATGGTTGTAATTTTTAGCCGTCCCAAACGCTCATCCTCAACCAAGCTGGTACGACCGCGTTTAAGTTTAGCTGTCCAAAATTTCACAATGTTAAATGAAGGTGCAGAGTCCCTGTTCGTAGCGTCTAACTCATCTTTAATTTACGTCGGCGTATTGCCTTTCAAAAATAAATATCAAATGACAGCTTGATAGGATTTTTTACATTTTCACCAGAACACTCACATCGACTCACTCAAACGGTTGTCAAACAACTGCTAGTCTGAAATGTCTGATATTTTGGGGGGCAGGTACCTCGCTAAGCATGCGTAAACACATTCCGTTTGTACTGACGAATGCTGCTATCTTCATCTTTAGGCCGGAAACTTTTCAGACAACCTCGTAATTTACCTGCTACTTCATCGGTAGATTTGGATACTGTAGTTAGTCATATTACAAGAAAGGAGTCCAACGACATTAATGTGGCTTCTAATCCGCTTAGAAAGACCACCCGGCTTCCGCATCCTCTAAGTTAGGTAACTTCCCTTTGAGAAAATATGCACTCGCATTCGGAATTGACGTCATCTGTGAGAACCGACGCGATATAACCGGCTGCGAGATACACGGGACGACAGAAATGTTGCAAGTCGAAGCAAAAATCTGATCTCTAGGAACAAATAATGATTTACAGCCGCAATGCTCAGAAGACCCATTCAAGAAACACATTACGCAACGTGGCGGATAAGGAACACAGACGACCGAGAAGAACATAACATCTACAGATCAGAAATTATAAATAGGGGTCTTGATGTGGCAGGAGTTCGGACGTTCTAAGCATCTTGCTCCGAAAAAGACGAAAATAATAATCCATCAAGGAAAACATCCGGAAACAACAGCACGGATCTAACCTAACAAACAGACAAGCAGAGTATATAACAAAAAGTGGAAAACAGCGATTAAAAACCCACCGCGCTCGGATGTGATTATAATTAATGTGGGTGGCCGTGGCTCAAGTGGTTGCATATTGGATCCAACACCAGGTTCAATCTCGTGAGATAACTGGTTACCTAAAATACAGCAACAAGCCAATTTACATTAATAATTTCAGCTCCCCATTAAATGTTGGATGCCACCCATGGAACAAAATAACCACTGAGCTCCAACATCTTTCTCTCTCTATCCAATTTTCCAAAAAAAAATTTCAACACGTGCTCCGGCATTTTAAGAGTACGAATTTTCTCCTGAGTGTTAAGTTCTTAAAAAAAATTCAAAGGACCAGAGATTTACCACATAGTTCGGGAAATAAAGGCGAATCCTACACTTCAAGAAGCAGGGACGAATGTGAGCCGATTCTGAATGTGAGCGGAGGTCTGCTTCTCTCGCTAAATAAATCAGCGAATCAAACAACAGCGGGCTATAAAGATGAAATTAAGAAAGCGCCAGAAGAAAACACCGCCAGCAAAAATCAAGTGAACTCCGTACTCAAAACCACGATGATTATAAACATGAGAAGACCTCATGGTGGGAACGCAAACAGATACAATTAGCCTTCGGCGGAAATCGCTGTTGTAAATCGGAAAAGTGCAGATGGCGTAAATCAAAATTTGGGTTTGCGGAAACGCTGACGCTTACAGGACTACCCAGAGCAATCTTAGGACTACTTTATACGGGCTGAAATAAGCAGTATATTGTACATATAAAGCTGTTATATACCACTTAGAGCTACTGACGAAAGGGTTGAAATGATCTTGGATGGAGTAGTCTTGTCACTGGCGCTATTGCCAAGAGTCCTTGGCATCGCGTGCGATTTCAATACATGCTGCAGTTCGAATACAAGTCGCATATGATGCGTTCGACTTGAAGCGTTTTGTTAGCTGGATATTGTTTTAACTAAAATCGGAACTACAACCGCATTTAGGGCAGCAAGATCAGGTTCTACCATCTGCTATCATCAGCTGTCTGCTGCGAGATAATAACTGGAGCGTGACAATATATTTATCACAGGGCGATTATAACACTATAGGGCTTGCCGCAAGCACCAGTTCACCAATCCCCATTCATCGGACAACACTCAAAGGTCTAAATGGAATATTAATATCCTGGATGAAGATATTCTAAGTTTCGTCGTTCGTGAGGCGGTAATTGAAGCCAGAACCGCAAGGGGTTTCTAATAACCAATGCATGTAATGAGTCAATGTCTAGGCTGGGAAACGAAAAAGCATCGAACTCCTGTATACTGGTGAATCCCCGAAATCGCACATCATCACCAAATTAGAAGAATTTACGAGCGTTCCCGAACTCAGGGAACTGTCTAAAAAAGCGAATAAGTCTAGCACACACCTTTGCTTTAGAGATCCTTGCAAGCTACGTACTCCCGATGTAAAGTTTAACAAATAGTATCAATGAGGCTGAAGGGCTTTCGCATACAATCGCCCACATACCCAGTGCTGTCATGACAAGTAGTTGCGACCCTTTCTTTACCCCAAGAAAGTAGGATACCGGTTGATTAAATTCTTCCCGAGAGTACCTGCATGATTACACTTGAAGAATCATGAGAACGGTGCGCAAAAAAAATCACAGAAAGCTTAAAAAACTTTTATTTGAACACGACTGCACTTATCAGCCGAAATGTTTAACGCATGCCTTCTAGAGGGCTTTCTTCTTGAGGCTTGGAAGCGACAATTCAAAAGTTTCTTCGTTTTATCGCCCTTTGACTACTGCCAGCAATTGAAACAACAGGAGGCTTATAGGACCAACACCGTTTTCGTAGATCAAGTAATGCATGATTGCAATTAACGTGACTAGAGTCGCTGGAAAGGAGACACTAAGAAATGCTGCTCCATTACCAATCTGGACGTGAAGAACATCGTTATCGGACTGGAATAACAGACTATATCCGTAAAATAGTAACAAATTATTTCAGCAGAATCCTTTTCTATATAGTGAAATTACGGATCCTGTGCCACAAGGTTCGGTCTTAAGCCCCCTACTGTGGAATATTATGTATGATGAAATTTTACGCTACAGATTCCATGCGAAGGATCGATTAACGGATTTGCTGATGACATTTCCGTAGTAGTAGTAGTAAAAATGCTAGTTCCAAACAAGGTGAATGATGTCATTATCATAAACCATGAACTGCCAAAAAAAAAACCTTCGAGAGGAGCACTTTCACAAGCTATATGTCCTGGGGAATAGTAAATCACGGCCGTGCATTCTTTTAAACATGCTCACCAGTAGACAGTTTGTCGTGAAGAATGGCGACGTGAATTCTGCTGTAATATTTGGCATTAAAAACGGTCTCCAACATGGGGAGGTTAATTCGCTGATTCCATTCAACATCTACAGAAGAGATGCTCTCAAAGCACTTTACCATGCCATCAGTGGATAAGAGCTGGCTACTTTCTATGTACGAAAAGTTTTTTTCTCGACTTTTTTCTCAGGTTTCTTCAAGAACAATTCTACCAGCATAAGTCATAACTGACTTTTTAGTGGACTGTCCAGGCCCATTTTAAAACCTATTACTCACTGTAATCTTTTTGGGTTTAGTTTCCACTGCTGCAATATGTAATCAAGTGCACCTCATGCTTATCAACAAGCATATTTCTTATTGTAAGACTACTACGGGTATTTCCCTCGTGGCAATCTTCCTATTTATAGTTCTCCATCGATGAAAGACAGTTTAAACACTCGATATTTCATTGTAAAGCTCGTCAAAGTCGCGGCAAAATATTTCGTTTTCTGAGAGCTCACTGCCTAGTTGCAATATTGAATGATCACCATAGCCATGACTGACAATTTTTGATTAGGTACTTACGATCTTATCTAGGAGTTAAGCTGTCCGCGGAGATGGCATTCTTACTTTGTTCCATTTCGTTTGACATATTTCCGAAATATTGCCTCTTGGTTTGTTAAACGCACATCATATCAATTTTACATTGCCGTAATACGTATTCTAGTTCGAAACTTTTGCTCGTCATTGTGCCGACGTTTCAGATTGCGTTACGTAGATAATTTATTCCTGACTGTCATCATATTGCCTGCCCCCAGAAACCATCGAGTTATGACACGAATATTTCTATTTACATCGGAAGAATTGAGGTAGAGTACTCATACACGTTCACTTTCATAATGCCGTACTTACGAACTATTATCCTTTCATTCGTGTGACGCTGGTATGTGTGAACTTCGGGTAGTGTCATTAGATGCTTATGGGCCTTAGGCTTATTCTAAGTATTAAAATACAATACCTCTTCAGTCGACAAGTAGTAGCATTATATTTATGTAATTCGCTTTAAATGATATAATGTGAAGTCGCTTCCTGATCCTATGGCATACTATGTGGCTACTTGGGTGTGATTTTCTTTCACAAAGGATAATTTCTCTTAAGGCTTTTTGATAACTTAAAAATAGTTTTCTTATGATAAAGTTGACGGCGCTGTGCCTTTCATCCGCCTAAGTTTTATAGATACTAACTTAGCAACGTTTAATGTCAAGGTATACTTTTACTCATTTTCATTTACACTTTTTCATTGATCTTTATGTAAGAACTCAAGGGTGCTTAGTGCTTTTCATAAACATGTAAATTGTGTTCTATTGTGTTCGGAGGTTCACAAACGTACACCTATTAAGATGTATTACGATTACTACAAGTTTCCTTATCCTAAAACTTCAAGTCCTTACCACCATCCCACTATTGCGAAACTCAAAGCAAGTCATCGTTTCAGCAAAGTAGTCACAAAAATTCGGTGAGAAAACTCTGGGAAATTAAAAGCAGCAGCCCTTAATTTCAGGCGCAAGGAATATAAATCTTCTCCAATTTAAGGGGTTATTTGATCTGAATTTTCGAATTAATTTACCGTTTCCAACATAACCATTGGAAACTTTTTAATCTGGGCAACGTTTTAACACAACTGCAGAACCATCTTTACGAGATTTTTTATCCAGTGAATGGTTCGGGTTATTTGTTATCTAACGATGCTGGTTGGATTGAAGTATTAAAATTTTATAGATCTCAGTCAGGGTTTACTGTTTTCATTGAGCCATTTAAATGACATAAAATTATTATATCAAAGATTCTTCTGCAACAGAACTTGCGACATATTTGCTCTTTGTTGCGCTTCGAGACATTAACCCGGTAAGACGAAGGAATGCATCAGTGAGCATTTATTTTTCCTAATCTCATATAAATCCCACATAAACGACTTTCTGTAGAAATTCTCAAAAAGTATCTCATGCACTGCAGCATCAACTACTGGTAATACCCCATGAGATTATTATATGGCAACAAAAGTCGGTATGGCCATATTAATTTCACCCCAGGAAATGTTCAACTTTGGATGAAAGGACCTTTTTGACAACTGAAAAGAATGAGAAATCGGTTACGACTTAGTGTAGGTAATAATTGGGTTATGAATACATAAAACGTACGAGAATGTTCTTAAAAATAGAAAGCAGTAAGCACATGGAATCAGATTAATGTGCGAATTACGAGCACAACCCGAGGCAGCAAATCAGTGGGAGTAAGGGAAAATGTATGAAAAGAAAAAAAGTTATGAAATGTCTTCACAAGGATAGGCACGTAAATGAAAAGTTCTATAAGAATCCTCTTGGCTTCTCCAAGTCTTTGTCTTTGTCTGCTATGGAATTAAGGCACGTGTTAATTAAAGAAACGTGTAACGTCGGTATTAGCTACAAGGTCATTGACTGTAGTCGTATACATTTATTCCTGTCGTACATGGCGTAAGATTTATGAAAGGATTCTAAAATGACATATTGTAGTCAACCGTATTTTCTGTAATCACTCACAGTGTCTGGTGAGCTTTAATTTAAATGAGAGATTCAGTGGGAACACACCCAGCTACTCGTACTTACGTGAACTTAGTAACGCGAGAAGATAAAGTCATTCTAACGAATTAACACATACCAGTATGTATGATCCGGCATGAGATACGGGATATACCAGATTTGTTTCCATTCGTGGAGCAGAACTTACTCCAATGTACTTAGGAGTTGTTGAAAATTATGAAGATCTTGTAACCAGAATCTCCGGGCTTTTGATTGGAAAAGAAATATATAGAAGCTGTCAGTCTGGTGAGAAAAGCTGATTTTGTTGCTGGTAATTCAGAACTAAGACACACGCTTAAACTTGAAGAACTATGTGCTTATTACATGGCACTCCTAAATTCTCCAGACGAGTCCTGAAACCAAAGGATGATCTCCGACCAACCCCCACCCAACCCCTTATTTTTCCAATGGGCTGGATCAAGGTGTCATACGACCCGTGCCGAAGCTCAACATGGCTGAGGACCCAGCATCTACAAAAATAGCTCAGTCGCGAACGGGTATCCGGATACCTGGCGACCTCCGGATTAGCTAGCCTTATCTGTATACAGCGGATATCTGTACAGATGGACCACCCTTTCTCCGGTACTCGTGGGACCACATCATGGATAACGTATCAAATAAAACAAAACCCTAGGCCGGTAATCCTTTAATACCGGGCGGTAGAACGGTGACTGCACCGACTATCGGCGAGGCTCCTGCATTGTCGAGAGGAGGTAAAACAGTGGCAGACCATGGTGCACCATCCTCTAAAGGCAAGCGTAACGAGTCTAAAAAGAAATCTTCAGGGAGTGTTAAGACTGTGGCAAGCCATGGTCCTATCACTTCATCCACCCCTAGCAACAGCAAGACAAGCTCCACCTAAGCCGCTCTACGAAAGACGCCGAAATGCTTCACGCATCATCAAAACCTTTGGATCCATTCCGGAGGTTGAGAGAAGTGCGGGCGTAAAGAGTAAAATTGAATGGGCTAAAGACATCCTAAAAGACGGATTACCCACTGCTTCCACTGCTCCCATAATCCCAAAAGACTCCTCCAAGCGCCAGAGATCGTTATAGGAAACCGTGCTGGTTTCCAAGAGGCCCAAAACTTACAGCACCAAAACCCCTGGGCCATCCAATAGCACATCTTTGAGGTCTTTCAATGAAGTCCTAAGGGACGCGATAGTGATCGCTGTAATCGATAGGAACGATACCGACGGTTCTATAACACTTGAACGGTGGCAGCTGGCCAAGCTGAGCAACTTCTTGGCCATCATGCGGGAAAGCCCTGGACCACCTCCCATAACAAGCGACGCTGGCTGGCACTAAGGCCACGTCAAGCTAATCGCGTGAGCTAGCCAGAGATCTCTTGATCACTTCACTAAGGCCATAGGTGGTTTAAGAGAGATTTGGCCAGGTGAAAAACTCGAGGTCGAGTCTAAGGTGGACATCCCCAGCAGACTTCTAACTCGCGCCAGGATCTCAGCTGAACCCTCCTCCCCAGAAAGTATTCTGGAAATCATCAGGCTAAGTAACCCGACCCATCCGACTCATGACTGGAAAGTCGCGAAACTGGAGGAATTAAGGGGCTCATATAGATTCGCGTTAATCGTGATCAATAAGGAATCCCTTAACCCTCTGGCGAAGACGAAAGGCATGATTTGGTTCGGATTCGAGTCCATACATTTAAGGGTATACAAAAAGTATGAGCCGGATGCTGATAAGCAACTTCCTTTAATACCTGATAACACAACCTTGGTACTCGGAGCGTCGATATCCCTTCCAGAAATGGATAGCGGCGACTCCAATCTATCCGAGGTGACATTCAAGCCATTCGGTCTCCCCTTCTGACACTCTGTCGGAAATGGAAACCGATGACGAAGGAAAAAGAGGTCCTGTACGATCAGAGGAAGAAGATGAGCACTTGGGAACATCTTCAGAATCTGAGGACCTCAACAGCACCGTGGTGGAGGCTACTCTAGAAGACTGTAGCAATGATACGATTTCTCCACATTAATCTCCACCACTCAAAAAAGGCTTCGGCCGCACTCATTCTGCGTCTTTCAAAAAACGCAGAAGATATTATCCTAATCCATTGTAGAAGGCCTGGTTCATATACAAGAGACAAAAGTAAGGTTAGTGACACGTAACCTTAATGTACTTTTACTTCCTAACCTCAGCGACCCCGATTTAACAGTTGCCAGACTAGAGACTACCTACTGGCTGACATCGGCTTGCCTTGGCTACGATCAAGTGAACAAGCTCTCCCTGGTGATAACCTAAAAAGGGTGACACTGGAAGCTGGAAGGCAAAAAACTGGCTATTTATCGGATGCGAGGCTGACGCTCATCACACGGTATGAGGCAGTACCGGCATCAATGATAGAGGTGAGTTGCTTTTTGACTGTATTTTAAGTACTAATCTCTTTATTTGCAACACTGGCAATGAGCCCACTGTTATAACTAGGAAACCGACAATAAGTGCTAGATATCATTCTTGTCTCCGACGGCATCACTCAAATGTTAACGAACTGTCAGATATCATCTAAACACTCTTTTTCAGACAACAGATACATCCAATTCAGTCTGAATGATGCTCCCCCCAACCAACCATCATTCCGGAACTACCGGAAAACTGATTTCCCAAATTACAGAGGAATACTGTCAGAAACGCTGTCCTCTAAACTATCAAGTCCGCCGCGCGACACCAATGAGCTTGACATGAAATTAAGGAATTCACCCTGGCTCTCAATCAGGCTATGGCCGCTTCCTGTCCTCTTATTCATCCTAGAGGCAATAATAAGCCGCACTGGTGGACATCAGCACTGGGACTGGTCAGACACATTTGTAGAAAACTTTTCAACGTAGCAAAGAGCACTAGAAAAGGACTGACTGGGACTCATACAAAGAATCCCTCAAATTATACTAAAGAGAACTGAGGGCATTCTGTGAAAAAATCACAGAAACCTCTGAGGCATGATACCTAATTGTTTGAAAAAAACCGATGGCTCTTGGATAACCTCAAGACAACTCAACCCGCTACTGGACACCCACTTTCAAGGTATCTCCCAATTCGCAGGCAGTAGTAACCCAAACAGGCCTACTGCAACAGTGACCAGAATTCATGGTCAGATCAAAAGAGACAAATTGCTCTGGGCGCTGCATTGCTTCAAACCATACAAGTCAGCTGGTCCGGACGGTATAATACCTGCCGAGCTACAGAGGTCCTCAGATATTATTCTGCCTGAGCTAGAAAATATCATGAGGAGCTGTGTAGAACTGTTCCACATTCCAATGTCATGGAAAATGTTCTCATGTTGTCCCAAAGGTCCACAGACCTATAAGTCTATCATCTTTCCTTCTGAAAACTATAGAACTGATTGATATCCATATACGAGCCAAAATTGACCCAAGACTCCTGTCAATGGTTCAACATGCCTACTGTAAAGGAAAGTCGGTGGAAACGGCTCTGCGCACACTAAATAGCCACATCGAACGATAACTACAATGTAAAGAGTACACAATAGTTGATTTTCTGGACATAGAAGGCGCCTTCAACAACGTCAACACATCCACAATCCCGACTGCGCTGTCAACTCTGCAGGTAGACGACTCACTTGGAGAGTTGATCAGTCTTATGCTAAAAAGCAGGATAATCAACTCCAAACTGGGTGAGACTTCTGCTAAAAGATGTGGACACCGTCTTGCGGCTTACTGATATACTTGCTGATATACCTGGAAGAGGGTAGTAACAGGGTGATTGCCAATGCGGATGCATCATAGTCAATAAGGCTACAATATCTTCATTCTCTTGCAGAAAAAGGTATTGGAAATAAATAGGGTCTTCAACCTCGCATAAATCAACTGGCTATACATCTCGGTCAACAGACCGACACTTACTTACGGGGTTGGCGTCTGGTGGACGGCCTCGGAAAATGCAGTCATCTGCATTAAACTAAGCAGAGTCCAAAGAACTGCATGTCTATGCATAAGCGGAGCCTTGCGGTCTACCCCCTCTGCGGCATTAGACCTTCTGTTTCATTTGACACCACCCGATATTTTCAGCAGAATAGTAGTTGCGACTGCAGCTATTCGCCTTGAAGCGACTAAACATTGGACAAATAATTCATTTGGCCACGCCAACATTCTTAATACATTAGGAATCCTCACAGAGAACATCGATTACACCATACCTGAACTTTGGTTTGACAAAAACTTCCATGTAAGCTTCCCCTCTAGATTATTCTGGGAAGCAGATGCTTTCATGGAGGACAAGTCAATCCATCTCTACACAGATGGGTCTAAAACCGATAGCGGAGTTGGAGACGATGCTCAGATTAGCTAAATCTAAGCCTCTCTTTCCGTCTTTAAAATCATTGTATCGTGTTCCAGGGGGACATTTTGCCGATTAAAGAAGATCTGTCCTTGCTGAAGAAAAACTTGATATCTGCAAAGGATATCCACATCTTTTCGGATAGTCGGGCCGCTATCAATTCCCTGGATTCGGTCGCATTAAGTTATAAAACCGCCCTTGAATGCTGATCATCTCTTGTGGAGATGGCAGAGCAGTTCAACCTTCACCTTTCCTGGGTGCCGGGCCACAGAGACATTCTAGGGAACTGTAGGGGCGAATGCCGTCCTTAATAAACATCTTCAATTGTAAAAAGAACATGAAAATCAAATAAATGCAACATTGTGGTTAGCCTTTCTGATTTAACCTTTCGTTTGAAAAAGTTATTGAAGCCTGGTTCAAGCATTTGGTTGCTCAATCCACGAAAAAAAGCAATCCAACAAAAACCGTACGAAAAAGGTGTCGGAATGAGAGTCGGGAGATGGTTTCTCTTCGACGTCATCATTATCACCTGAAGATGAAATAACACAAGAAAAAACAAACAGGTGAAACAAGCAAAAAATATTTCAAAATGATAAGTTAGAAAATCCACAAGAGTTATTGAAGAGTCAAATAGTTCGGAGAAAGAGGAGACTCCACAAAGAAAAAGAGAATGTAATAGAAAATAATGTGCCTTGCCTCACGACTGTTATAAGCTCGCATAAAACTTACAATTATGATTTTTTTTTTTTAATAAACATACATAGTTGAAATTCAAGACAGTGAATGTTTATTACTGGTTGTAATAAAAATGAACAGCACCTACAGGCCTCCCAGTATATCAGCAACAGTAAAATATGACTTTAACAGTCACCATACAAAGAGTATGACAAGAATGTGGAAAAGTTTTGATAAAGTTTCATGCGAAACTTCAGCTATGAACTTGATTAGATTGTTCTATGCTTCAGTGTCCTGACTGCTAAAAATGATGGTAGATTCGTTGTACCAGTTAGAAGAACTCTTTGTAAGTAAGTTTTCTTTCTTACTAGTGATAACCAAACTGCAGGGAATCTTTTACGTATGGTCAGTGGGTAATGCGATGTTGAAGGGCCCATTTGTTCCCAGTGGATTTTTTGCAAGGGAATTGAGGTACTATGGCTTTCTTTAGTTCTTCTTGAATATTAGATTTCTAATTCAGTTTTCTCTCAAAAGTAGAATCCAGATGCTTCGCTGCCGTTGACTGAGGGAGAGTCTATGTTCCAATCATCTTATATCCAAGAAAAGAGGACAATATCAGCGATCCGTCTAACGAGTTAAGATTTAGCTGTAGGAATTCATTAAAGGTATAAACGGCTATAGCAACGTTATCTGCATATGCAACCACTGTGTTACCACCCGCTGTCAGGCATGTGAGCAGTTTTTTGACCACAAAGTTCCAGAGAAAGAGTGAAAAACACAGTATTCCGACATACCTTTGCTGAGACACCATTTAGCAGAAGGTATACCCAGTACGGAGTTGACTATCATGCTATTGAGCATAAGAATGATCAACTGTCCAAGTGAATCATCTATCTTCAGAGTTGAAAGCGGAGTCGTGATTGTGGGTGTTCTGAGGTTGGCGATCA
This sequence comes from Volucella bombylans, assembly GCA_949129095.1. Classification (NCBI taxonomy): domain Eukaryota; kingdom Metazoa; phylum Arthropoda; class Insecta; order Diptera; family Syrphidae; genus Volucella; species Volucella bombylans. The sequence goes on from OX422140.1 coordinate 388,552,287, forward strand.
TTAGAGTACACAATATAATGTAGGAATCGTTCGATGTGGCTAGTCAGTGAATGTAGAGTCGTTTCCGCCGACTTTCTTTTACCCGTAGACAAAAGTCGTGTATCAATTCAAGATCATAGAGTTTTCAGAAGGAATGATGATGGACTTATATGTAGGTCTGAGGTTCTTTGAGAACATATGGGAACATTTTCCGGCTGCGGAAATGAAAACTAGATTAACTCCTCTCCATGGCAAGGGAATCATTTCTACGCAGCTCCTCATGATATTCTCTGGTGTTGGCAGGATGATATCTGAGGACCTTTGTAGGTCGACGGATGTTATACCGTCTGGCCCAGTAGCTTGTCTCTTGTAATCAGACCGTGAATTTTAGATTCGGCAGCATAGTCCTGCTAAGGTTGTTCCTGGCAGTGAATAGGGAGCTACCTGTGACAAGTTTTTTTTTTTTTTTTTTTATAATGAGCGCGCGCTCAAGGGGTTTGAGTACCCTTAAAGTGATTGTACACAGCGCGGGCAAAGGAAATTTAGGGAGGAAGAAAAGAGAGGTACCGATGTACATTGTTTTTAAATGTTTGCAAGTTATAACGACCAGGAAATACAGAGATCGGCAGGGCATTCCATAAGCGAGTTGTACGGCTTAGGAACGAATCACGATATTTTAGAGTACGTCCGAAAATGGGCTTGAGGGTATACTGATGAGCATTCATAGCGAGACGGGTGTTACGGTTGAAAGTTTGAATGGGCGGAATGCTACTGGCGATTTCAGTGGAGCACTGGTGGTGAGACACGAGACATTTCGTCGGTGTTCGAGGGTGTCCATTGATTGACTGATATTAGTATCGTCAATAAGTTTTATCGCACGGTTTTCAATGCTATCTAGCAGGTGCAGAGATGTTTTAGGAGCACCTGACCAGATGTGGGAGTTGTACTCCAATTTTGGGCGGATGAATGCCTTATATATTGAGGCCAGATCAGAGGGGGTAAAATATTTCTTACATCGCTTGAGGAAACCTAGACATTTCGCAGCATTTTTGGCGACATCAAATATGTGGTCATTCCAACGTAAGTTGTCATTGACACACATACCGAGAATGGAACGTTTTTCGGTTTCGACGATGCAAGTGCCAATCATAGATAATGGCTGGGTGTTTAAATTTCGCTTTAAAGACAGCAGACAGCATTGTGTTTTGGAAGCATTAAATTCCACTCTATTGATAGTTCCCCAATTGGTTATGCTGTTGATATCGGAATTTAATGAGCTTAGCATACGCTGCCGTTCTCGTACTACAGCTGAAGAGCAGGGCCATGAGTCCGGGAACGAATATGAAAAGCAGAGAGTACTGTCATCAGCAAAGGAATATATTGGATTAGAAGTAGCAGACAAGAGATCCTTAATGAAAATTAAAAAGAGTGTCGGTGACAGAACAGAGCCCTGGGGCACACCAGCATTTATTTTGTGAATATCAGACTTGAAACCGTCCAAGACAACTTGAATTGAACGTTCCGAAAGGTCATTTCTAATCCATTGAAGAAGAGAGTCGTCGATCCCAAATGCACGCATTTTCGACAAAAGAGCCTGATGCCAAACTCTGTCAAATGCCTTAGAAATATCAAGTGCAACTATCTTGCTTTCGCCAGATTGATGTACGCTTTGGTTCCACTTCTCGGTGAGACATGACATCAAATCACCAGTGGACCTGTTGCTACGAAAACCGTACTGCCGGTCATTGAGAAGTTTTCGTGTTTCGAGATATTTCATGAGCTGACGATTTATCAGTGTTTCCATGACCTTGGAAAGAAGGGATGTAAGTGCAATGGGTCTGTAGGAGGAGAGAGAAGATGATTCGCCTTTTTTAGGGACGGGCTGGACAAATGCTGTTTTCTATCTGCTCGGGAAGAGTCCTAAAGTGTAGGATTGATGAAAAAGCTTACGCAGTGGTTTTGCCAGCGAGGAAGAACACCTCTTCAGAAGAAGGGGAGATATACCATCTGGACCAGCGGATTTATGTATGTTGAGATCTTTAGGTACTCTTGCTACTACACGAGTGCGAAAGTAGATTCGTCCCATTGAAGATTCGACACACTCCAGTGTAGGCGGAGACAAAACACAATCTGGGAGTGTTGAGCTGGCCGGAAAGTGTGCAGCAAGCAGATTGGCCTTATCCAAAGAGCTGACAGCTGGAATGTCATTGTAAATGAGCGTTGGGATGGAGGATGAGGCGGAATTTCTTATGTTTTTGAAGAACGACCAACAATTGTTACTGCCTTTGGGACATTGCAGTATTTTTTGCCTCAGTTTTTGGTCGTATAGGAATTTCACACGCTTAAGAAAGGCGTTGCAGTCATTTCTGGCTCGTTTGAACTTTTTTCGGTTTTCCTCTGTCGGGTTGGTCTTGTAGGACCGAAAAAATGTTTCTCTAACCCTGACGGCCTCTTTACAGCTCGAGTCGTACCATGCCTTTTCTTTTGGTTTGATACTCTTCATCCGATGAGGAATAAAGGATTTCATTCCAAAGAGAATGGTGTCTGTAATCATATCAGCAGCGGCATCCACGTCGTTATCAGGAAGCATAACGACCAGTTAAAATTCCTAAAGAAGCTGTTAAGACCGCTCCAGTTGGCTTTCTCGTATTGCCATACGGTTCTTTTAGGAATTTTTTCTCTAACTGTGTGGTCGGTGTACGAGAAATTAGCTGATATGACACAATGTTCCGACGAGCCTAGAGGGGAGAGCACATCAATGGTGTACTTATCAGGGCGAGAAGTTAAAAACAAGTCCAGGGTGTTGGCGGTATGACTATCAACGTCTGGTATTCGCGTGGGCTCATTTACAAGCTGCGTTAGGTTGTTTTCCGCAGCGAAGATCTCAAAACACTGTCCTTCGGGTGTTGTCTGTCCAGAATGTCGAAGCCACCCAGAACTGTGTATATTGAAGTCGCCCGTAATAACGATTTCAGTATGAGGATACAGGGATACAATTCTTTGAATGGAGTCAGACAGCACATCAAACTCGTTAAAGGTTGAATTGCTGTCCAGTTTGGGGCTTCTATAAATAAAGCAGTAGTGTATAATTTGCTTACGGAGATGGAATTTTAACCACATGAAGTTGAATTCCGGATTGGAACATGGATCACATTGTGGTGGAGTTTGGTAAGCTGCATAACTACGCACATAAATGGCGAGACCGCGGTGAGAGAAGAATAATGGCACTAGTTCGTAGCCAGGTAGCGTCAGATCAGAATGATCTGAGGGGTGTGGGCGGGGATCTACCTGTGTTTCACTAAGTGCCAAAACAGCTGGTCTGTACTTACAGACGTGGACGTACGCAGAAAAGTGATTACTTTTTAGCCCGCGTATATTGGCTACGTCTACCCTGAATTCCCTAGTCATAATCACAGACAAACACAGAAAACACAAAAACCGAGGATACTAACCAAGGCTGCGAAGTGGAAATTCTGACGTTGGTTTACCGAATCAAATTGTTGTAGGTGTTATGCCCTTACAACAATATGAAACAGTGCACGAACAAAATTTTCACTCACAACCCCGCTATCCATCAATTGTTACATACACTCAGCCACTGCCCGTACCGTATGGTAAATACAGTAACGGCAGTGACTGAGTGCAAGCAAAAGTACTTCGTCTAGGAGCGGGTGAGGTGGGATACCAGCACTGTGTGATATTTTGCTTTTCCATCACTGCACTGCACTTTTTCTTTGTTTTTGTATATTTTTTTTTGCACGCGCGTGTTTTTTTTTTTTTTATATATAGTATATATATTACGAGTGCACTGTGGAGTTGTGCACTCGACGGCGGTCGACTCGGTACTCCTGAGTGTTGAGTGATTCATCACTTAAGGTCGTCCATCATACTCGTAAGATCCGTCTCTATATTCTCAGAAAAACAAATGTTCCCACTTCACAAAACCTCAAATTAAATCAATATTACCATGCGAAAATCTGTGTCACTGCAAGGACTTACCTAAGCGATTACGTTGCACGGGGAGATACCCATATTATCTTCTTGGTGGGTTTATGTAATTAATTGTTTATTTTGTAAGTCAATTTCCTCTGGAGTGCACTATGGCTTGAGGTACTGCAACCAGTAATACACCACAATCTAATTACGCGTTACACAAACAACTTATCAACACTGTAATGACCTGTCAACCGTAAATACGCAGCAATCTCCGTAAATAACCTAGGAATCCGGTGTCCAGATTCTAGGAGTCACTAACTAAATCTGATTAGCTTGAGGGATGATGATACCATACATATATTCAACGGTGTGCGACCATAGTGACTTAAAATAGATGGTGGTCGCTTTTGGCCAGACGTCCTTTATGCAGTAATTTGTCGTTTGAAATTTAGGGAGAAATTTAATGAGTCGCAACAAATCACATTCGCATAAAGGACTAAAAATGTCAATGGCATTTGTCAATGGTCAATTAATGGAATCACTTGAGTTGCATGCTGTCTCGGTGATTTTCCAGCACATTACACCTTAGACATCATACCCCATGTGTTTACCAATTTCAATTCAATAGACTAATCAGGGTTTCCATTAGTTTCTTAAATTTTAGACAATTTTCGAGTAGGTACCTACCATTCTTTGTCGTAACGATGCTGGCACTCCTACACGCTTTTCTTCTTTCTTTGAATTTTGAATTAAAGGAATTTAATTTCATCTTCTAGAGTAGGTGGACTCTAAAGGTTAAAGGGTATGACGACCTTACTTACTTACACCTGCCGAGCTTGAATGGTTGATTTAAGAGCTCCAGTTTTTCTTGAAATTCGGTTCTAAAGGTACTCGTACTCGTACTTTAATGATTAACTTTTCAAAGCATCGCCCCCCAAAATGTTCCATAGTCTGGATTGCCCTATAACCTTTAATGCAGCCATAATCCCTACCTGATTTATTCTCACATCAAAGGAGAGAATGAAAGGAGGCTTGTTCGATTTGTTTGCTTATTTGTTGCTTGATTCCTTCGATTTCAATTAATTACGACATTAGCTCATTTGTCCTATTAAGATCCCCAAAGGATTACGAATAGATAATGGATGGAAATTACTATAGACAACTGTTTACTCGACGCTCCCATGGAACGAGAACGAGAACGAGAACGAGAACGAGGTATCTATGTGGGTTACATAGGTACATACGAGGATATGTATGTCAGTTCGTGTAAGTATTTCTGCATAAACCATTTCTTACAACTTACAATGCAAACACACTCACACACACACGTATTGGTATCTCCATACTCCTGTAATGACATTGAGGATAGCAAAGGATTTCGAACCATGGTCTTAGTTAATTTATCTGTTTAATTGGAAATGCTGATGTGATGTTGATGATATTTTTATGGGACTAATGATTTGTGCAGATTTCTCCTTGGGTGAGGGGAAAAATCAATAAAAATTGGGTTGGTTTTAGGAGTCGCTTGGCCCTCGAGGCGAACATTTGAGCTATTGGCGTTTCCAATCTGTATTTTGAGAGATGTGTAAAGGGCGACCCACTGACCTTCTTAATTGCAGTTCAGAAAGAAATAATTGGTCTAACAGGTATTAAAACAACCAATGGAAAATGTCTACGAAAACCGAACCTTTTGCGCCACTCGAGGAGAGCTTATACTCGTAAAAGCCCGGAAGATTTGGGGATGCTGCAGATATATCGAAAACGAAATATAAGGGCGCTATACAAAAGCTCGTTTGCTATTTACTGCAGCAAGTGTCTAGTTCCGCTTTAAAAAAAAACAATGATATATGTAATATGCGAGGAAGTATACATGGTGGTAAGAGTTGAACTAAAGAGACTTGTCATCACAGAATTTATTTATAGCGCGTCTCATTCAAATTTTATGATGTCAACGTCACATTTTCGTTTGCGATATTTGAGGGCAAATGATAAAATAGAGAAGGGTCTACACTTTGGGGAGTTTGCGATGGTGGCGATATTGCAGAAGCCTTCAATAATGTAGAGTGCACCGCCATTAAAAGTGCTCTAATAGACGCTAATATTGAACATGGCATTAAGAACTGGGTTTGCAACATGCTTGCAAGCAGGAAAATAAACTATTTCATTGGTCAAAGCTCGGAAAGAATGTCCGTAATTAGGGGAACCTCTCAGGATGTAGTCATTTCTCTCAGGATGTAGTCATTTCTCCCCTCCTGTTGGTTATCAATGACATCATCAAAAAGCGTAGTTCAATGGGTATAAGTGCCACGGCATACGCAGATGCCGTCATAATAGTGCAGGGAAAATACTTAAATATTTTAAGCGAAATTATGGAGGTTGCCCTGAATGCCAACCGTTGCAAAACGGGCCTGGTCCTTTTTACCAAAACGTACAAGATACCTCAATTCAAACTTCAAAACTCAACGGAGTGGAACTGTCCCTTTCAGACAGCGCGAAGTATCTGTTTGTGATTCTGGACAAGAAACTAAATGGAATCTTAATGTGGCGGAAAGAACAAAAAAGGCATCTTATCTGCAAAAGGACAGTAGGAAAAATTTGGGCTCAAAACCTGCTATGGTGTACAGGCTTTATACGGTGGTAGTAAAACCCATACGCTCATACGACGCACTAGTGTGATGGGAAGCAACTAACAAGAAAACGATTTACGGAAAATTAGCGGCAGTTCAAAGAACGGCTTCCATAGCCATTGTAGATGAGCTCCACATCACACCTATGGCAGAATTGGACACCTTTTTGCCCCTAACACCGCTTGATTTAGAAAAGAAAAGAAAACTTGCTGGCAACAGTGCCATACAACTCACTAATCTGGGTTAATTCAGGAGCAGAAGTCTAGGACATGGTACGGTATTAACGAAGCTACTGCCAGGCATCTATTTCATCTATCGGATGAAATTCCTTCCTTGGTCGACTTCGACATTCCGTATGATGTAATTTATCCGGAGAGGAAGGACTGGGAACAAAATGCAATAATCAGGTCAAATGACATTGCAATTTTCACAGATGGCTCGAAAACAGAGGAAGGAACTGGTTCTGGTATCTTTTCAGAAGACCCAGAGCTAAGGGCGTCTATAAGACTACCGGACGCAAGCGGTGTCTTCCAATCAGAGGTCCTCAGGGCGGCTGAGCTAATGTAGATCGGTATCCGAAAGAGATATCTCTATCAACGTTTGATAGCCAGGCCGCACTCAAGGCAATGAAATCAACCAACGTCAACTCTGATACAGAAGGGGCTGTTGCACAGTGCTCAAGACACTATGCAGTCAGAACCGCGTGAGACTGTTCTGGATGCCAGGTCATTGTGTTATTAATGGAAATGAATAAGCGGACGAGCTTGCAAGAAAAGGAGCGCTGCTCGAAAATAGTGAGGTTGCCAACATCAAACCACCCGTTTGCATAGTGAGGGGCACTATCGAAGAAATAATCACAAAGACTGCCAACCTAAGGTGGTGAAGTCTTGATGGACACAGTATATCCAAGGCTCTTTGGCCGCTTTTTGACGGCAAAAATCGAGGAAGTTAATAAAACTAAACAGGGATAAGCTTAGGACAGTAATAGGAATTGTCAGATACGGATATCTGCAGATTCTGTGGTGATTTGCAAGCTGTTGAGGAGTTGAAGAACATTTTTAGGGAAATACTTTTTCGAAAACCGAGAGGAAATAGACGGCACGAACTTCAAAGTCCTTCTTGGCTTTGACAAGAAAATTGGGTGTTTCAGGGGACAGGGCGATTGTTTAGGTTTTTGCAATTTGAAGACAAGTTCAACTGGTTTCACAGGGACCGCGATGGGTCCGTTTTGGTGCTGTGTGATGGCATAACCTCTGTATCTTTTCCCAGCTTATGCCTGGCAGTTTCTAACAAACCGTATGCACTATGCAATAATGCGAGGAAGCTTCAATAATGAGGATTGTTTTAACATCTGCTAGCAGACTGCATCGCTTTAATCCTGTTGTTGAGTAAGATGAAAAAAATGAAAAATCTCGTCGGCTGAATTGGAACTTCAAAGTCCCCAGATGCTAGGTTAGCTGGATTGTGTTGTGTCGGAATATGTTTCCGAGCATTGCAGTTCATCAGACGTTGAATTTCTTTTTTATTAATACGAGGTCTCCGATTTTTATATCTGGCTGTTGTTTCTGCCACTTTGGTCGTTGTTGGAGCCGTGCTAGATATTCTGAGCTCAATTTCTTCCGAAATGTTTGAAAAATGCTTTGAATGCGCTGCCATCGATCAACGTAATTGGTTCTAGTTTCAGCGAGATCGTGCTGTGGGATGCTGTTAAGAGGAGCATTTTTAATGAATCTAAAAATGTAGGAAACCACCTTAACTAATGTAAGTAACTTTGAATATTTTGATACGAGGATTGTTATTAGGTTGTCTTCCTTTGTGACGCAATATTTAAACTTCCAACTGTGGTGAAGAAATTCTGGTCCATTCCAGCGTTGTGATCCAACCAGTGCCGATGGTGAGACTCCCCGTGACAACAGGTCAGCTGGATTAGCTTGTGTCGGTATATGGTACCAGATGTCCTGTTGTTTAAGGTTTGCATGTATCCATCGAGGAATCCGGATGTTGTTGATGCACGCGATTTCCTGACGGAATGTGTTCCAAGATTTGAGTAATTCTTCAGCAACTGGATCATCCCATTCTGAGCCATGCTTCCACAAGTGTTGCATAATCAGCTTGGCACAAATAATGCACGGTAAGATTCAGCCAAGAGGGTCGAAAAGTTTGGCGATTGTCGACTAAATTGTCCTTTTTTGATCCGATGGATTGGAGCTACAACACTGAAAAGAGAAGATAAGGAAGAAAAGGATACCATTTGATACCTAAAGCCTTAACATGATTAGAGGAACCTAAAGGTAATGAAAAATTAGCTTCCCTTTCAGTTTCTGGTATGCATTTTAATATTTCTTCACAGTTGTTCCATTTTCTCAGATGAAACCCGCCTGATGATAGCAAACCTCGCACTTGTTTTCACCGTATAAGGGCTTCTTCTACAGTGTCAGATCCAGTGATGAGATCTTCTACGTACATGTCCTCCTTTACCATCTTTGCGCCAAGTGGGTAGCTGTCTTCTTCATCAGATGCCAGGTGATTTATCGTCCGAATCGCGAGGTATGGAGCGCTAGTGGTTCCAAAAGTGATGGTTTGGAAGCGGTACGTTTTAATTGGCTCTTGTGGGTTGTTACGCCAATGCACGAGTTGATAATATGAGTCACTAGGTGTTACTCTCACCTGCCTGTACATTTTTTCAACATCGGCCGTAAAGGTAAATTTGTGTACTCTCCATCGTAGCATGATATCGACAATGTTGTCGAGACACTGGTTGTCGTATTTGTTACAACCCTAGGAAATGCCATGAAAAACGTTTGTATTGTCCAAAACCGATGTGGTGTGGAATTTCTGTTAGACCGATTATGGGCTCTTATGGGTTTTTGGCACCACAGCTGCATCTGTTTCGCGCTTTCATCAAGAGTACATAATTTCAGTAAGACTCCACACACAGCTAAACTTTCAATGGAGAAGCTGAGGGTAATAGTTCCCAATAAATTAATCAGTTAGTAGGGAGACACACACTGGGCACCTCGATCACCGGGCCTTACACGGTGCACCTTTTTTTTATGAGGAAGCCTTTCAAGAATTTAGGGTGACAATTTAGGCCCTGCAAGAAAATAACAGCCACCAAGTTGCCGACTTTGACAATTTCTGCGGCGACACACCAGGAAGATCTGAAGAATTTTAAAACTCGATTGAATAATTTACCACTTCGTCCGGATTCACGACGATGTCAATCGGTTTGTATGTAACATAATCGCCTGAAATTTGCTCTTGAATTGCGTGGTTTATTGCATTGACGTCGGTGTTTTTTGCTGCCAAAATATCACGTTCGCAAAGCCATTTGTGATTTTTGTGACTTTCTGAATGAGTTGCTCGATGGATGGCACAATGATACAAGAGTTCAATGGAAATGAAACAGAGTTTGTGGTACCATCAATTGGTCGTTTTTCTTTACCAATGTTCAGTAGATGCTTTGAAAATGTTGCTCCCGCGCATATTGGTCTTTATGTGAGTGTTTGCACATGTCTCCGAAGATGCGATGCTTTGAGCCAATCATTGAGCTCATCAGCTGGTGTTGATTTAGGTTTTATTGGAAGAGTTTGTCGAAAGCCGCCAGATAATAAAATTCGATCAAGCGCTTCAAGCGATTTCTGCTGAACCAGGGTCCATTCGTTCCAAACAATGAGCTTGTAGATTAGCTGAATTTTAGCCGTGCCAGATCCTTTTGATATGTTACACGAATTTCAGAGAAATGCATATTCAATGGCAATCTGAGCGCAGCACCTCTGCCATTTGACGTAGCACTTGTAATCTCCACAGGCAAAAGTTGTTCGTTTGCTTTAACAAATGTACTGCAGTTCTCTCACTAAATCGATATCATTAAGGTCAAGTGCAGAACGATGTGTCACAATCACGCCAAGTTGAATGAGCGCTTTGTTATTTTTGGGTTAAGAATTCGTATGTCTTCGATTTCGATCAGAGCTTGATTGGAAATATTGTCCGCAAACTCATTATTAATGCTAACGGTACGGACATAGTGCAAAATATCCTCGCTCAAATCCTCTCTGCATTTTTCCCACAAATCTTTCGGATTAGAAGGCGAGCATGTGGTCAAAATTATGGCGAATAATGTTCAAATTTGTCGCGGATGACAGCTAGCACATGCGTTCGTCAAATCTGTCAGTAAAAGAGGCGAGCCTTGCTACTGGTGGACCGACGAGATTAAACAGCTCAGAACGAAGTGTCTACAAACACGACGAAGATCTCAGAGATCCAGAGGAAGAGAAGATTTCCAAGAACGACTAACCAACTTTAAACTGGCGAGACGAGACTGGAAAGTGCCATTAAAAAGAGTAAGTCAAGGAGTTTTAGACAGCTCTGCGACGAGGCTAACCTAGACCCCTGGGGCTTAGCGTATAGGGTGGTGATGATGAAGCTCAAAGGCAACAGGTTCCCACAACTAACCTGCCCTGCAATGCTAAGGACTATAGTAGAGCACCTATTCCCGCATAGACCAACTACTATGGTCACCACCACAAGGGAGACCAATATGGAAGATATCCCTGCCATCACGTCGGAAGAACTTTTTGCTGCATGCAAAAAAAATTGGAGACACCAAAGCACCTGGACCAGATGGCATCCCGAATAAGGCATTAAAGATGGCTATCAAGACGAGACCGGACATCTTCTTAGCGACGATGCAAAGGTGTCTAGAGGAGGGGATATTCCCTACGCCATGGAAGCTACAACACCTATTGCTCCTTCGAAAGGGCAATAAGCCACCCGGAGAACCATCATCGTATCGCCCAATATGTCTGCTGGATACTCTAGGTAAGATCCTAGAGCGTATTATATACAACAGACTGCTGGCTGTGGCGGAGGAAAACGGAGCGCTGTCAGATCACCAATACGGCTTCAGAAAATCTCGTTCTACCATCGATGCAATAAAGGCGGTAGTAGATACAGCAACTGAAGCAATACAAGGGAAAAGATGGAAATGGGGGACAAAAAGATACTGCGCAGTAGTAACGCTCGACGTCAAAAACGCGTTCAACTCGGCGAACTCGGCGGATGGATACACCATACTACCTCTTGACGATAGTCATGGACTACTTCAGTAACAGGAGGTTAAAGTACCATACGGACGATGGTGCTAAGCACTACAGTGTTTCCGCGGGAGTCCCACAAGGGTCGGTCCTTGGACCTCTCCTATGGAATATTATGTACGACGGAGTTCTGCGACTAACCCTGACTGAGGGAGTCAAGGTTATTGGCTTCGCTGACAACATAGCAGTGGTTACAGTAGCCAAGCACATTCACGAGGTGGAGTCTGCCACAGACGAGGCAGTTTCAAAGATAAAGGAATGGCTGGAGTCTACGGGTCTGGAAGTAGCTGCACACAAGACTGAAGCTGTACTAATAACCAGTCGCAAGGCGGCGGAATACGCGAACTTCCGCGTCGGAAACCAGACAATTAGATCCAAAGAATTTTTAAGGTACCTTGGAGTCATGATCGACAATCGGCTGCGCTTTAAAACCCACGTCGAGTACGCTACTAAGAAAGCATCGCTGATGCAGGCGGCACCTGCGCGAATGCTACCGAACATCGGCGGACCTGGATACGCCCGAAGGATCTTGCTGACCAGAGTGGTCAGCTCGGTACTTCTATACGCTGCTCCTATATGGGCGGGTGCGCTGGTGACAAATGAGTGTAGAAGAGAGTTAGTATCAGCTCACAGGCTCTGTGCAATCAGAGTGATCAGTGGATTCTGTACAATCTCCTATGATGCAGCCTGTGTTTTAGCTGGAATGATCCCAATAGACATCCTCGCGGATGAGATGAAGAGGGTGTATCTTAGGCGATCATCGAACCGGCAAGAGGCAAAGAGGGTCAAGGAAGAAGAAAAGGCAACATCCGCAATGCTGTGGCAAACCAGGTGGGACCGTTCCACAAAAGGCAGGTGGACGTACAAGCTTATTCCCATCATAGAAACATGGACAAAGAGATCATGGGGGAACTGTAACTACCATATCACACAGTTCCTGTCTGGGCACGACGGTTACCGGAAATACCTCCACAGATTTGGACACGATAGTTCGCCGCAGTGCCCAGAATGCCAAAATGAGGAAGAGGATGCGTTGCATGCAGTGTTCTACTGCAGACGCTTTGCAGAAGAAAGAGTAAATCTGCCAAGTCCAGAAAATATCATTAGTCACATGACGCAGTCAGAGGACAAGTGGATGGAGATCTGCTCATTTATAGTGCGCGTACAGTACGCGCTGCGAAGAGTAGAAGCCCTAAGAAGAGCTCAAGAGGCGGCCTCGTAGAATAGAGCATAATTGCTAACCAGCCCCGCGAAGTAATACCTAACAGCAGTCCCGCGGGGAGAGTGGTTGAAGGTCGTAAGGGTGCGGATTAGTACGTAGGCGCACTCCTGGCATCGAACATTCAGGTGTTGCGAATCGTGCATGTTGGTGGCACGGGCTACCGCATCTATGAAGATTACCACATCCATTGGCGCAACCAAAAAAAAAAAAAAAAAACATGCGTTCGTCAATGTGGTTTCGGTCATTTTCGAGCAGATGAAGACCTTGACAAATTTCTCTGCACGTCTGGCATTCTACGGCATCAACGGTTCTCAAATTTGCAAATCAAGATGACATTAACCAACAGCGTTCTTAAATAGCAACACTCTGCATTATTTGGCCCAATGTGTCAGACGATTACAGATTTTGATGGCCTTCAACATGCATGCCTTGCTTACGTCGTAGGAATTTCTTGGATATAGGATTCCCTGTGTAATACTTTGGAACTTCTACGTACAATATTGTTTTGGCAAATTAAACTACATTTCGTGAAGTGTCTGCTGTTTAATATACTCTTAGTCCATTTTCAAGATGAACACTGAGATGAACAACATTCTATTGGCGAATGTGAATTGGGCAACTCAAAATACGCCAAAAAGCCTCATTGCTGCTGATACATCGTCCTGTTTGAAATTGACTCTGTTCATCGTTGCAGACATTATGTCTATCAATACTGACCACTGTCATATCGTTGCCTTTGTTGACGTATTTGCATACACTTGGGTGGCAATTAATACGATATACGCCTGCATTCACTGAAAAAAAAGTATACTCATCAATCTCACTCACATGTACTCGTATTACGACAAACAACAACGCTGAGTTTATTTATGTCACATTCAAACACCATGCCCCTTCAAATACATTTGACGGAACGACACGCGCGGCACCTATTATAAGTTAATTGTATTATGATTATAACTTTCGCGCAAGTGCCAATATCAATGTGACAACGTTCCAACTCAATCAGGCCACGAACAAACAAACATTGATTTTTATATTGGTGCGCAACTAAGTCAATAGATGGTTCCGGCAATAAGTGCTGGTGGATTCTGACTTATCCAAAATGGCATGAACCAAGCTTAGACATATGGTAAACAAACTGCTTTGACATATTATTGATTTTTTGATCCCTAAGTATGAAAACGCTCGACCTCACGTTGCCAAAGCCGTTAACACCTACCTGGAAACACTCAACACTCAGTGCTACCATACCCGCCATATTCCCCAGATATTGCACCCTCCGATTGTTCCGCTCATAGAACATACGTATCACATTGACTATTTGGGGCCACTCCCATCTACCAATAAAGTTTACAATTATCTCTTTGCAGTAGTAGACGCTTTCACGGAGTTTATCTGGATCTACCCAGTAAAGACCATGAAATGTGACGAAGTCTTGCGAAAGTTGGAGCTCAGGAGTGACGTTTTCGGTCAACCGACCCATATCGGGTCAGATCGAGGAGCTGCGTTTACGGCGAACGCATTCGAAGAATTCTGTAAGTTAAACCATATGCAGTTCTAACTACGACTGCAGTACCTAGAGGGAATGGGCAGATGGAGCGGATGAACCGAATTGTCGTCGGGATTCTTACAAAGTTATCGCTAGATGATTCTAAGAAGTGGTACAAGCACACAAGTAGGGTGCAAAGCGTAATGAACTCAACGGTGTCACGAAGCACGAATCAAAGCCCGTTCCAGCTCTTGTTCGGGACAAAAACGAAAAAAGAGCTGCGAATGTTATTGGATGAGAGATAACTTCGAGAACGAACGAGACGAAGTCAGGAAAGCAGCAAACTAATGCCAAGTAGGTGATCTGGTAGAAATCAAGAGGACGCAGTTCGGAATAGATCTGAATTTGCAAGTTAAATACATCGGACCATATGAGGTGACCAGAGTAAAAGGAAACGACCGGTATAATGTCCGAAAATGATGGCAGCACGGGGGTCCAAATATCACATCGACAGCAGCTGATTGTATGAAGCCTTGGATAATAGGTGATGACAGAGAAACCACGGAGGGCGAAGAAGTGTACGATGAAGAATCGGACTGAGGGCAGCCGTATAACAGGATGGCCGACTGTACAATTGTTAAGTCATTTAATTAAGTATTCTTTTAATAATATTAAATAATCCATTAAATGTCAAAGTAGTTTCAGATCTTCGATCGCTGAGCGGCGCCCGATATAATCCATCTCCAATTTCAGCATCATGTTGTTCGGAGTTTGTTTACTCTTGTTGGGGGTATGAGTCGTCGTTCACTAGGTTGTTTACTTTTGACCCAGTAGTTTGGGGTCTATTTACTATCGTTGAGTCACGGACTCGCCATATTCGCCATGAATGAGTTGTGTGACCTATAAATAAATGCATAAAATCCGATGGCAATGTGGGCAATATTATCTTCATGACATAAAGACTCTACTAAAGGTAATAGCCGTCGTGATTGGGATATGCGGTGGTTGGATGGTGCTAAGCCTGGGGCTAAAACCGTGGACCTGGCACAGCGTGCTGAGTTCCATGAGCATTTGGGACTAGTTATAATGGAAAGGGAGTTGACGAGCTGGCAGACGACAAAGCAAAGAGGAGGTCTTCATCGATGTTCGATAGCTCCCAGTCGGGTTCAGCTCAGTGGTTCTCGATCAGTTAATTGTTTTTTTTTAAACTTTCTTTAAAATATATATAATCTATCATTGTAATTTTTGCATGTTTTGGTTACTAATAAAAATCGTTTCCTACGTGAATACTTTTAATACATTTGTAACCATGTTTTCACAATAAAGTTTCACTTTAGTTTTAGTTTTTTTTTTTTTAGTTTTAGTTTAGTTTATTTCATATTTAGAGCTTATACTTAAGATACAAAGTAATCTTATGAATTGTAAAGCTTATACAAGGTTGTGACAATATTAAATAAAAGTAACAATAAATATAATAACATAAAATAAATAGCATACGTGCGAATCTTAAATTTGGTATATGTAGATACATGGTTAGTATGCGAAAAAAAAATAAAAATAAATACATATTTAACAATTAAATTTTTGAAATATAAGGAAGGAAATGAGAGAAAAAAGAAAAGAAAAGAATAGAAAAAAAAAAGAAGGACCAGATACGACGTTGCTATGAAAAACAGAACTAGCGAGATAGGAAAAGTTTCAATTCTTTTTTAAATTTTCCGATATCACTGATTTCTCTTAAAAAAAGCGGCAGTGAATTCCATAGTCGAATAGCAGCGATGAAAACTGTCTTTCCGACGTTAAACAAGAGAAACGCGGAAGTATTAAACAAGCTGATCTAGTTAATGTCGGAAACTGGAATTTTTCATATTGGTACGATGGTTGACGTGATTTTAAGGTATTAGATGCAAATGTTAATGTACGAAACTTAATGAAATTGTCAAAAGTCATCCCAAGAAGGTTTTTAGATAGATGTGAAACATGGTCATACTTACGCAAGGTGTACACATATCGAATAATACTATTAAAAGCGACTTGGAGCTTTCTCTTGCTAACAGTGTCACAATTACCAACGATTTCACATCCGTGTGTGAGTACAGGAATGGCTAACGATTTGGCAAGTATTATTCTCGTTATTAACGGTGTAAATTGTTGAGCTGTCCATAGTGTTCGGAGAATACCATAGGTCTTACCGACAGTAGAGTTTATGTGGTCGTTCCATGTCAAAGTTCTGTTGAATACGATGCCTAAATTTTAGCTGAAGACACCATCTTCAAGGCTACGTTGCCTAAATGAATAGGCGGGAAGTACGATAGGTCCAAAACTTTTTTGGAAATCACCAAGCATTTGCATTTATGTGGATTTAGAGTTAAACCGTTCCTAACCGACCAGCTCAGAATACGCTCAAGGTCCTGGTTAATATTCCGGGCACAATTTTCAATCAAACCAGGAGGACAACTCTGGTAGATTTGAATGTCGTCTGCATAAATGCGTGTCGATGAGTGTAGTATTTTATTTGGAACCTCGTTAATGTACAGCGTGAAAAGAAGTGGACCCAAAATTGACCCTTGGGGGACCCCTCGGGTCAAGGAGAGGAAATCTGTTAGAACGTTATCTATAGATACAGCCTGTTTTCTATCACTGAGTTACGACGAAATAAGATTCGTTGCAAACCGAGAAAAGTTGAATGAAGCTCGTAGTTTCTTGCAGAGTACTGTATGGTTTACCGTCCAATAGGGTCAAGAAGGTGACATTGTCTGCATCTAGCCTAGATCTTATGTCCTCTACAACTCTAGTTAGAGCGGTACTACAATTGTGCTTGGAACGAAAGCCACATTGAAATTGATCCAACAAGTTATATCGGCACAGATATACACTTAGTTGTTTTTGCATAAGACGTTCACAGACTTTAGAGAGAAAAGGCAAAAATGATATAGGCCTGAACTCATCGATAGCCCCATTTTTGGGAATTGGTAGAATTTTTGCCATTTTCCATTGATGAGGAAATATTCCTGTAACTAGTACTGTATTCATAAGGTGCGTGATGTAAGGCAATAAGTAAGGAAGGATGGCTTTAACAAAAATTGGATGGACTTCATCAGCACCAACTGCATTCGATTTAATGGAGAGAAAACTTTCAAGAACATCCAAGTTATTAACCCCGATGAACTCAAAAGGCGTATCTGTGGAGTGCACCGTACTGTAAGCGTGATAACTTTGTTCAGATACGACCTTAGAGAGGGGGAGAGAAACAAATTTGCGGTTGAGATCACTACCATTTACGGTATGTGGACAGGTTAATCTCTGCTTACCAATCCCTAACTCTCTTAAATTTTTCCAGAGCTTACGGCCATCTGATTTTGCCTCTAAACGGCTAGAAAAGAACAGTATTTTGGCCTGTCTAATTTTGAGAACGACCTTGTTCCTAAGAGATGTGTAGAGATTATGGAGTATCTCAATCCGAAAGTGTTTCCAATTCTGATAGGCCCGATCACGTTGATCTATGAGTTTTTGTAATTCGGCTGAGAACCAGGGTTGTGATACATTAATTACCTTTCGTGTTTTGATTGGAACGTGGTGATTAAAGAGGGTGTTGATGTTAGTGTTGAGAAAATCAACTTGCTCGTCTGGTGTAGGCATACAATAAATGGAGTTCCACGGTACTTGACACAATTCTCGTTCTACAGCCGGACCGTGTACATTTCTAAAGTCCCTATACTGATACCTTGATTGAACCGGACCACTGTCAATAAAGAAATTGTACGTAAGGAATATGAGATCATGTTTGGAGAAGCCTGGTGCGGAAAGTTGATTATAAAAAAGTACTTTTTTCAAATCTGTCACAAAAAACACATCAAGTAAAGTACTTGATGACCGGGTAAAGTGAATGGGGTTGGTTGTATTAACGGGGTGTAAATCAAATGAACACATAAGATCTGTTAGTCGCTCATCGACCAATAGATTACAATTGAGATCACCGCAGACGATTACAAGTTTCACTTTCATCAAAAAAACAGCAATAATTTAGTTGCGCACCTATATAGTGGATTAAACTTGAAAACTTTCCACTGGACACCCTTTAGAATATTTGGTGATACAGTTTGCAAGAATGCATGATTGTAGTGGTGCGGGACTAAACATATACGATAGCATGCGCAGTCGGATAGTGACATTAAGCAACTTGGCATGCAAAATCAAAAGCATGTAGCACGAGATCGGTTTGATCGGTTGTTTGGCGAATATACTGATCCACCGGATTCCGTAGCGCTATCGACGGTAGAGTAAAGTACGCCAGTCTAAAGCGACATTCGATCATTGAATAAAGGCTAAACTTGCCTGTTTTTACAAAACGAACAAAAATAGGAAGCACATACCTTTCTAAAGGGGTGACCTGCTGCAAATTGTAATTGATTACATCAGAAAAGTAAACCAGCACAGTTTGCTCGACTTAATGCTCGCGCATATCCTCCTATTTGTTCAGCATGTCAATCTTCCAGTAGTGAGGAGAAAGTAAAAAATTGCTTAGTTTGAAGGTAGTCCAAACCGCTACGAAAAATCGCATTTTCTCGATTCAGTCAATTAAACTTATAGCGAAACAGGTGGCAAGTTTCAGCTGTATCCTTTCAAAAGGATAATAAATAAGAAATATACTTATATGTGTACACAACCAATTTTGGTTTCAACTGTTCAAATTAGACTTGCTTACTAACCGAATAACATTGCAAATGTTGCCCTTGTTTGTCCTTTACCCATTACAGACTGCCAATTTTAATATACCCAATTCGGCTTTATCTTTGTGAGAAGTAACTTTGAAAGCAACTTTGTCCTTGTAGCCTAATTGACTTGTTTCATTTATTTGTTGTCTGTCTCGGTTTTTTTTTCCAAATTTCAGCAAACAAATTTTAGATTAGAAGTTCCATTGCTGTGAGTTTGTTTCCGGCATCTTCCATCATTATTAATGTGATAAGTTCGCCCCAGTAACATAACCAGAAAACAAGATGACAAACAATCCAACAATATTTATAGTTAAATGTTTACAACACTGTTGGCGTTTAACTTGAACAACAGGGAATGCTATCGCAATCATCATCATGTTTCCTTGCTCATTACAAAATCCAACTTTTAGCCATTCAATTCTACTACAAATGTACACTTGTAAAATTGTACGCTTTTGAAAATTGTACTCGTAGATTTGTATGGATACAGTTGTATTGTACAATTATACATTTGTATAGTAGCACTTTCCTTTGGAGACCTTTGTCCCTTTACTGTTTCGTAGAGCTAAACGTTTTCGTATTCCTTTCACCGGAGAATTAAAAGAAAATAAAATTTGCATAGCCCTCAGGTAACTGCTTACCTGAATGATTTACATATTTCTGTCAAACGGAACAATAAAAAGTTAAAAACAATAGCAGACCTCAGGTAAACAAAAGGAATAAAAATCGAAAAATGTACTTACCAGACGAACGGATGGCATTTACAATGTGTTAGGTTGGGGCTTATGGGGGCGAAACAAACTTTGCATCCAAAAGGAGCAGACAACTTGAATATGTTTTTGAAATCGAAATACTTACTGATTATTTCTTTTTCATTTAATTTAACTTTCTGAAGTTCTTGGAAGGAATACTTTTGATGGTTGTTCAGACTAATCCAAATATTGGGGTGGTTGACAATTACGTGGCGTTGTAAGCGGGTGCCTGAAAGAGGGCACATCAATTTCTCTTGTGAATTTGTTTTCCAAAACATTTCCACATATGTGGATGTATGTACGAGTACATGTACATTTGTGAAGGAATGACAAATACCCTTATCAACGACGATATCTGACACATACACATATATGTATGTACCTACATGCCAGTCTCATTTGTAAATTTTTCATTTCAAAGGAATGAAAGGTTATTTTCGATTGCTCTCACAAAATTCATTTCGTTCCATCAACGATAAGTATCAAGGTCTTCTACGATACGAGTCTAAATAATCGGCAGTGCTGTCAAGGAACTCACTCAACCTTCACAAAATGTCAACAAAAAAGTCAAATAGAACTTCAGCATTCTCGCCTCGGAAATATGTACAATAATTCTGCTGCTCGCTATGTTATGGAATAGACATATGCAGATATACGTACAAGAGCGTACAGCCATGGGAATATAATTAGGGCCGCCTTTGCCTTCCACTTTCTATGATGATGATTTCAAGAACGTCGTTTGTTTTCGAGACTACAAACCTTATAGTATAGCAATATATAGGGTGACCAGATGAGAACGATAGGAAAAAAAAAAACAACAACGGTGTAAGATATAAAATTGAGTCTGGCTTTATTTTGAAGCTACATTCATGCTATTATAATATGTGGAATAGCACATCATTCAAATGGCCGCTTCTACTTCATTGGCAGTGCTTCAATCCGTCGGTCCAATTTTTGATGACTCCGTCCAATATGTGCGGCATTATTCCGGAAATAGCGTGTTGAATGTTGCCCTCAAGCGTTAGCTTAGATTAAGGACTTGACGTACCTCCAGAGAAAATAATCGAGTGGTGTCAAATCGCATGATTGATGAAACGGCCAATTGATGAACGTGAGATGACCCAGTCGCCAAATTTCTCCTTCACAACTTCAAGCGTTGCGTCGCTTGTATGACATGTAGAGCTGTCTTGTTGGAATCGCAGCTCGGATATATCCATGTTGTCGAGCTCTGACCACAGAAAGTCGGTTAACATCGCTCTATACCTGAGACCATTGACGGTAACGGTGCCTCCTTCCTCATTTCGAAAGAAACAATGTCCAATGATGCCGCCATACCATAAACCAATTTGGCTTGCTGACATAGCCGCCGAACCAAAAATTGGCTTTGTCAGAGAAGATGAGTTTTTGCCAAAATCCGGATCTCCAGCCAACAATCGACGTTACTGGATCTTCTTCGATACTGGCCGCTACGGCTGCTATGTTTTCTTCATTTCGCACCAATCTCTATCTGGTTGGTGACTTAAGATCCAAAGAGTGTACTCACGCTCAAACTCTTCCACGGTGTGACGAATTGTCTGCACACTGAAGATATGATGACGACCGACCTCACAACGAAATTCACATTGCGTATTTGCAACTGAGCCGGAATTTCGATATTTTTTAATAATTTGTGCACGTTCGGCAAGTGTAAAATGATGCGTGATGAACTGGCAAACCTCACTGAATAGGTTGACAGCTGGATGTCATTGGTAACTTTGACAGCTGCTGAAACATAACAATTGGAAAAACCCTATATTCCAAAATTTAAAACCACCAAGCAAACTGGGACAAATTCGCTTGCAACATCGAACATAAGTTATCAAAACAACCATCCTCTTGTGTCAATAAGGAAGCTGCAGTATTTCTTAAATGCATACGCAGTGTTGCCAATGTTCCCTGGTGGAATGCGGAACTTGGTAGACTAAGAGCCAAAAAAGTTTTAACTTAGAGGACTTTTAAAAAAAATCCTGCACAAGTTAATCAGATAGCCTATAAAAACGCAAATGCAATTTTTAGAAGATGTCTAAAAATCAGCAAATCTGAAAGCTGTGAAACTTTCACAGCTCAAATCAATCCCAATACATCCACGACCAAAATCTGGCGGAATATAAGGGCTCTTAGGGGCAATACATCCTTTAAAAACATAGTTTCAATCAAAACTCCAACCGGTCCTATCTGTTTTACAGATGAGATCTCTTATTTGCTGACACTTGGTCGAATAATTCAAAGGACTCGAACTTTTCCTCTAGTTTTGTAATGAAAAAATCAGAATCACTCACATTAGCGCCAAGCCCTGCAACCACTCCTGCCGCAAAACACATTGAAAAAGATATTTCTCTTGTAGAACTCGAAAGCTGTTTATCAAGGGTAAGTGGCAAAACTCCGGGTCGGGATAAACCTTCCAGACAGGGCTAAAATCAGACTGATCGAACTCTACAATAATATATTGGGTAAAGGTATCATACCCCAAAGTTGGAAAACAGCTTGTATAGTCCCAATTCTAAAGCTAAAAAAAGAAATTGATAAGGTAGATGGATCTCTTTACTCCCATGCTTATCCAAAGTTCTAGAAAAAATAATAGCCAACCGCATCATTTGGTTCACTGAATCCAAAAAATTGATATGTCTAAACCAGGTGGCTTTTAAACCAAAAAGAGGTTGTTTGGATGCTCTACTTCATTTGGACTATGTCATATCTAACGCTCTATCCGCCCGAAACCACGTTACAATCCTAGCACTGGACTTCGAAAAAGCTTTCGAACACATAGGCATTCATCTTGCATTAAAACGACTTATCGAATGGAAAGTTGGTCCCAAAATTTTCAATTACATAAAATCATTCCTAACTAATAGAAAATTTTGCGTCAAAATTGGAAATATTTTTTCAAAAATCGTATCCCTTGGAAATGGAATCCCTGAGGGGTCTCCGCTTTCAGTACTCCTTTTCGCTATCGCTTGTGATGAGCTTAGCGTAATAATACGCAAATATAAAGATTTGGATCACTATCTATACGCCGATGATTTGTACATATTGTGTAAATACAATGACCTCAATCTAACTAAAATTGTTTTCTCTAAATTGCTTGAGGAGATATCGGAGTGGTCTTCCATGTCTTCAATCTCTAGAAAAATGTAATACCCTTCATGTTTGTCGCAAAAAAAAATGTCAAAATCTAAACTTATCTCTTAATAACAGAACAATTGAGAATGTAACTAATTTAAGTATTTTAGGCCTTCTTGTTAATAATAGCTAGGTATAACTGGAAACCTCATTGTTTAGATCTTAAGAAATCGTTAGCATCAAGGCTCAATATCATTAAGTATTTGTCTTCAAAAAAAATTAATGTGCATTTCAATACCTTAAGTTATATTACCAAGACTTTAGTTTTAAATAAGATAAATTATGCTTTAGCTGTGTATGGTTCTTGTCCCCAATCTACAAAAAACATAATTAAACCTTCGTATCACCAAGCTGCAAGAAGATGCATTGGAGCTTTTCCCACAAGCCCTATCAAAAACATCCTGGCTGAGGCTGGCTTACCTACAATAGACGAAGGATACTTAGAAGTGGTACTTAAACTATTTGTCAAACTGTCTTTTCAAACCGACTCAATAATCGACAAGGACATAGCTCAAGCTTTAAAACACAAACGCCAACGGAAAATCCCCTCGGCTATACACAATTCATTAAAAATGGCACAAAGTTTACAAGTTTCGTTTAAACGATTCACAAGATACACACCATCCTCCCCACCTTGGAACATCATCCATCATTCTGCAACTCCACGAGTTCCATAAAGAAAACATCCCTTGTCTTGTTGTATAATAAGGTATTTCAGGAAATCTTCTTTAAAACCGCCGTAACCTCATTTGCTACAACATCCCATAATGGATCAACAATGGTACTAGGTATCCTTCCAAACACAGCTTCGATATTCACAACTGAGGCTCAAGCCATCTATGAAGCCGTTAAAAAGTTCTCTTACACTGCTGGTAAATGGATCATCTCTCCGTATTTAAAGCTATCATCAACATAAGACACGATTGCAACATAACTGCGAAAATTCGTGATATGCTTATAAAATCGACATCCAAAATAAAGCTTATGTGGACACCAGGACATGTGGGCATTATAGGAAACGAACTCGCTGACGATGCAGCAAATCTGGTTCATAATTCTCCCGCAATTATGTTTGAATCCTTTACCAGTAAAGACCTCAAGTGGTTAATAATAGATAAAATCAAAAATGCCGAGCACAGGAGTGGAATCAATATAAACATCACTACCAAACAGTGAACGCCAACAAAATCAGTCCAAATTACCCTCGCAACATGTCCAAGCTTCACATTTTAAACGTTATTCGTCTGCACACTCAAATGACACATCAACACCTTTTAAAGAAACAAGCACCTCCGATATGCCCAAAATGCAGCAATACCATCACGATATCACACCTTTTGGGACCTTGCTATCTCTCAGCCGCTAATCCCCTTCATGACTTCAGTAAAAGCCAACGTCACATACTGGAACTCCTACAAGATCCAAACCAGAAAAATATTGAGCTTATAAATAATTTACTTAGCATGCACAAAATTAAAACTTAAAATAAAAAAGATACAAGTAAATAATACAAAATAAAATAATATCAATTAACTAAGTATTATTGTAAAAAAACTTTTACGAAGAGCCGAAAGTCTTTGATGCTAGCGCTCTTAAAAATTGTATTAATAAAAGATTTTAATTTATTGTTAATGTTTATAAATAAATAAATAAATAAATAAAATCATTGCTATCTGGTCACCCTGTATATTATTTTTGTATATATGGGGAAAAGTTCTTGGCGCTTTGAGGCGAATGTTCTTTTTTCCGCCGAGGAAAGGTGAGCATCTTCTATAGACGCTATAAACTCTTGAAAAACTTGCGTTTTATTCCTTACCGTCACTTTCGTCTAATCGTTCAGCTACCACTTTTCTTTTTTTTATATGTGGCCAGCCTTTTGAAATAACTAGCAGGGTATTTGTATTATGAGTACTCTGACCTATTCTTTGAAGTATCATTCTTCACGCTCTCAGTTGAAGCTATTCGCTTGACAGAATCAACGCTGGCATCTACAGTCGGCATAGTAGATTACTTATATGAGTTACGTATATTTGGTGCTGAAATTAATAAAAATTTCCCAGGCTTCTTCAGGGTGCTGAACTCTTACCGGATCAGCGGCAGCTCTCGTATCCTCGAAGCAGGTTCTTGGCTCCAGAATACCTGCGTAATTTGCCTAGAAAGGCAAATCTCTCCAGGTTTGGGGTTATGCATTGAGTTAACAACCAGGTAACGGAGACACCATAGTACTGTGAAACGACGGGGTTCCGTGCATTTATCAAGGCTTCTTCCATTAATGGATTTGCCTAAAGAAATAAGAGGGCAGAGAAAACATTGGTCTTATTGCAAACCGAAGGTTTGCTACGATGATGTAGAGCCAATGCCCGATAAGTCCTCACCAGCTACACTAGTGCAACGAATAAAAGGTTCGTGAATCAAGATGTAGAGCTGGTTCTGGTGTAGGAGCTTCAACTTTGCGACGACAGACTGGCCGTGACAATCGGAATCAGCGGTACTACAATCATAGCAGCAACAAGCGCCGAGAGAACTGGAGTAAGAACCGCTACCGTGTTAATGCCTTCCGGGAGGAGAAGTGCACCTTGAAAATGGTGAAGACAGTCCAGGCAGTCCAACTCGCCCGAGAAGGACTCGCCGAAGAAACCGATTCCAAAGAACAAGAAACTATCGCAGAGGGAGAAACTCATTTGCGAAATGGAATGCCGACGACTGGAGTGCCGAGTTTGTGTGGAGCAAATTAAGAGTCACAACTTGGTGTGGTCCTGTCACAATTGTTATCACATTCTTCGTCTCAAGACGGCTGACGTTGCCCAGCATACCATAATGTCGAAAAAGACATGCCACGTGATTATTACAATTTTTGTGGAAAATTAAGGAATCCCATATACAATCACATTGATATAGTGCACAGTTACGGAAAGCTTTGTGATTGCATTGAGGGATGTCCTCATGCATGCACATTGCTCTTAGATCCAGGCTCGTGTCCTCCATATCTATGGCATGTGACAAGAAACTGCGGTTGTGGCAAAACAATTAAGGCCATGCAATGTTATCTGAAGGAGTCTGTCTAATGCGATGCCAAGTGTCAGAAACTGCTTAATTGTGAATTGCACGCGTATGAGAAAAAATGCCAAGAGGTAAAGTGTAAGAGTTGTGAACACAAAGTCGATCAGAAAGGTCACTGTGGCAAGCAAGATTGTCAGCTAGCATGTACAAGAGATTCTCATGAGAAGAAGGCCTACATCTGCGCAAAGCCATGCAGAAGAGATCTGAGCTATGGTAATCATAAGTGTAAGGACTGCTGTCACACTGGAGAACACCGTCTGTGAAAGTTCAGCCCGGAGGTGGTAACATCCTGCCCCTTTGACAAAATGCCAATTTTTTTGAAGCAACCAGAATCTTGTTTAGATCCAATCCCAGTCTGCGATAGAACCTGTGACAGAACCCTGCGCTGCTGCAAGCCAGTACATTCTCATCAGTGCGGTAGTAGATGTCAAGTGTCGCTATGGCCATGTGAACCAGATGATAAAATGCTGCAAGCTATTGTCTAGGGCTAACGATGCACGTTGCAAAAAGCGTTGCGTGAAGAAGCGATCCAGCGGCAAACACAAATGTAACCAAGAGTCCTGCACGGATATTTATCACATTTGCCCGAAGTCATGTACCTACATTCTATCGTGCGACAAGCACAAGTGTGGTAACCCATTCCATAACGGCAACCGTCCTCGTTGCTTTCGCAGGTCATTCGAGGAATTGTACTGCGAACCTAGAGCTGAAGTGATCTATCTGCTAGTGTCACATGGCACAAAGAGACCGCCCTGAAAGCGCACATGCACACGCTGAACCCCCGGATCACAGTCCGGGCCTGATTTGTTGTAGGTCCATTGGTGGGAGCGTCATGGTGGCTGCGTTGTTTAAAACCAAGTCGCAGGAAGGGTCCTACACCCATTGTAGAGTAGCAAATAAGTACTAGGTGCTGTGAACCTTAACTCAGCAAGAGGTTTTAGATCAGCCTCGACCCATACCAAGGGTGGAACTTGTGCTTTCATGAGCACATGAGTGACATCCTGCGACCAATTCAGATGAACAACAACAATGCCCTCGAGTGTAACATTCATCGTTATATAACGATACCATATAACGCAATCGTCGCCTGGCAATCGGCTACTCACCAAATATACCGAATTCGTTCGAAACTACGCCAAGAAAGACATAATTGTATGTTCCTGTCAGATCCATCGATGATGCAGTAGGAAACCGAGCGAAAGTCCCGCAGTTATTCGTTCCCAACATGAACCATGAGAAGCAAAAATTGGTGCATGAGATGTGCGAAATGTGTGGAGTCGAGTCGATGGCTTATGACGCAGAACTCAATGAGAAAGTCGTCGCTACTATCTACAAGGAGAAGTCTTGGTTGCCAGCAGAAAGTATCATGGATGTTCTAAGAAAAAAATCGTTCTTCAGTAAAGGGCTATCTCTAATGTTGACATAATTTATCGAGGATTTATATAAAGGCTTACAATGGCGTACCGTGATCCATGTTAATGGGAATTGCTCTATTAAAACGAATGGTACAAGCTTTATTTAGGACTTTGTTTTTAGAAGAAATACTGGCCTCTGTAACAGCTTTTAAATATAGTTGATATCTTGTTTGAGTCTTCAGGTATCCAATTTCTAAGCCTGTTCCATTGATAATTTTTGACTTTGAATCTTTTTTGATGAAGTTGCTATTTCGGTTGAACAAATAAGTTCTTCCATTCTTCCCCATACAAAAAAATCCAATACTGTAAGGTCAGGAGATCTTCTCTGTGAACTGGTCCATTTCTTCCTATCCAACGGCTACCGTACTCTTCATCTAGTCAATTCTTAACCTTACGACCATAGTTGGCTGGAGCACCGTCCTGTTGGAAATATGATGAAGCTAGTTGAAACAGTGGAATGCCCTCCAATATTTCTGGTAAATCATTTTGCAGGAACTGCATATGGTTTGTAAAATTCGGCCTAGGTGGTAGTTTGAAGGGGCCGATTAACCGCAGGCCCACATATTAGCGCAGAATTTGTGTTGAAATAATTTATATCTCCTTATATGTGGATTATTCGCAGCCTCTGTTCGTTCGTCGTTGTTCGTCCGTCCAAAGAATTTTGCCAATAAACTCTATTTTGCAGGTCCTTGACATTGTCTCTTTTTTGCTCGACACGTGTTGGCGTTTCCGATTTGTTCTCGCAAGTTTATAATTGAAATTTCTCGGTACTCGTACCTAACAGTACGACAGTAAGCAATAGCTGTCAGTGTCTTCGACGTTGACGAAGTTGTCTTTGATGTGACGATATAATCAGATCGCAACAACGTCTTTAAGATGTTTTGAAGTTTGTTGTAATCCACAACCCCCATCACGTTGATTTGTTACTTGAGTGATGAGTTTGGTAGTCGAATCAACTTGCCGTGCATTACCTGGTCATTTCCACAGTATCAATTCCATTTCACGACATAAGTCCTCTTCGTCTATTTCATAGGTAGCTTCGTCTGACGAGTTACAGCTTACAGCAGACACTTTCCGAGTTTGGGCTATACCCTTATTAGTTTCGTCTTTAGCTTATAGTCCTTCCAGTTCTTTTTTAAACTCTTCGCAGAAAATCTCCATTTTTGATAGCCTGTACCGAAGTTCCATACTTTCCTCACTAAGCCTTTAGTTCGCGCTGAAGTTCGTTATTCGTGCACCGACGTTTTCGGCGTCACACAGTGTGGCAGAATCCGCTTAAAGTTGGCATTAAATCTACCAAAAATGCTAAGAAGTTGAAATTTGGCATCATTACTCTTGGTGCCATTGTAAATACATTGTCGAAGTTACTTACGGCCACAACCACTAAAACGCCCACAAAAAAAAAAGTTTTTTATACATATTACATAATGCATGAGTTTCAAAAATCAAATTAAATTAAATTTAATTAATTAAAAAGCCAAAGATTCTTAATAAAGAACACAACAGACAGTATTTTTTTATGTATTTTTTTTTGATAAATAAACATTTTTAATCTCGATAGATGTTAGTACATAAAATAGTTTACAAATCTTCTTCACTCTCATTGATTTCAAATTCACAAGTTTGGTTTGGTAATCGTACAGATGGGGACTTAAGCAAATCGATAGCTTCTTGGGGTAGATAACATGGGATCTGATGACAGGAAAAAAAATCGTATTTTCTCTGCTATTTTTGCGGGAGTGATGCTCTATATATATTAAAAAGTCCTTATTGCGGGCTTCATGTGCTTCTTCACTCAGCTGTCCAATGAGTAATAAAGCAGATGAAATTATCTCATTACCATGAATTAAGTACTTGTGGATGGTAGATGGCATATGGTACCAGGGATACTTAGCTGCGAAATATTCCGCAGTTTCGTGAGCAAATGCTGCAAATTTTAGAGCATCAACTTCATGGCCGCATGATGCAACAATCATTATTATATGCATATTTTTTAATTAAACATGAATCTATCTTTGTTATGCCAGCTGAAATTTCTGCATTTTCGAAAAATCTCCTGGCCGTATTGACGTCATCGGAATTTCCAAAGCCGGGCTTCGGTTTATCAACTATCAAACCCAAACGATCTCGAAACTGCTGTTGAATTTCTTTCTTTGTTGTCTAGCTTGCCATTGTTTTATTTTTAATTTATAAAAAGATGAAGAAGGCATTCAAAAACAAAACGAATCTATCCTTGCAATACCAATAAACCAAATTGCAAATTTTCGGTGTTAACTGGTCCTTGATTTGACATCACAAATGTAACATTTTTGTGTGAAAGAGTTTTCGATTATGGCATTACAAACCTTTCCATCAACCATCAAATTGTGTTAAATGAAAATACCACCTTGATCAAAGTGTTCCCGGAATTTGTTCAGAAAATTAAAAATACTAATTTATTCATCTAAATCTATATTGTCCCCTTCAAAGTAATCACCATCGACTGCAAAACGCTTATGCCAGCGCTTGATCCAATCCTCGAAACATTTTTTATATTCGGTTTTCGGTATGTCCATCAGTGCTTCCTCCGATTTTTCCATTACTTCCTCTTGGCTGCTGAAACGCGTTCCCCGGTGTGTTTTTTTAATTCGATTGAACAGAAAGAAGTCAAAGGGAGCCAAATCAGGTGAATTCGGTGGCTGTTGGATAGTATTTGTTGCATTTATATGAATAATGATGCAACGAATGTATGGAAAAAAAGGACAAAAATCATAGCTCATTGTATAATTGTTTTATTTATTAATTATTGTTAGTTTATTACAAAATGGTTAATTATTTGTGTATTAAACAATTTTAAATAGGTTTTCAGACTGATTCTAAGTTACATTATTCGGATTCTAAGTCTGTTTCAGATTCTGTTTCTGTGACTGATTCATTTGAGTGATCCGAATCTATATTTACATCAAATGTTTCAGACTGAGTATCATCAATAATATATTCGGCAATATCTGAAGTAATTTTTTGACAACTATTTGAAACTTTTCGAAACTTAGCAAGGCCTGGGTCAGACGTAATCGGAATTGAAAAGGATAAAATCACATCAGGACCATGTATTAACAGTTTATGCAAAGTTACAGGCATATAAGTGGAGGCGACTCTGGAAGACTGTAGCAATGATACGGTTTCTCCAGATTAATCTCCACCACTCAAAAAAGGCTTCGGCCGCACTCATTCTGCGTCTTTCCAAAAACGAAGAAGACATAATCTAATGGATTGCAGAAGGCGTGGTTCGTGGACTTAGGACACTCACATACGCTCCGCTCTATACAAGAGACAAAGGTAAGATTAGAACTTGTATATTAGTGAAACGTAGCCTTAATGTATTTCTACTTCCCAACCTCAGTGACCCCGACATAACCGTTGCCAGATTAGAGACTGCCAAAGGCTCTTACTGGCTGGCATCGGCTTACCTTGGCCACGACCAAGTGGGCCCTCTCCCTGGTGATAACCTAGAAAGGGTGGTACTGGAAGCGGGAAGGCAAAAAACTGGCCTCATAATCGGATGTGACGCTAACGCACATCATACGGTATGGGGCAGTACCGACATCAATGATAGAGGTGAGTCACTTTTAGACTATATTTTAAGTACTAACCTCTTAATTTGCAATATTGGCAATGAGCCCACTTTTATAACAAAAAACCGACAAGAAGTGTTAGATATTACTCTTGTCTCCGACAGCATCACCTAAAGGCTAACAAACTGGATGGTATCGTCTCAACACTCCTTTTCAGACCATAGATACATCCAATTCAGTCTGAGTGATGCTCCAGCTTTCCGGAACTACCGGAAAACTGATTGGACAAAATACAGAGGAATACTGTCGAAAACGATATCGTCTGAACTATCAAGTCCCCCCCGCGTGACACCAATGAGCTCGACATGAAAGTCAGGGAATTTACTCTGACTCTCAATAAGGCTATGGCCGCTTCCTGCCCTCTTATTCAACCAAGAGGCAAGAAAAAGCCACATTGGTGGACATCAGCACTAGGACTGCTCAGAAACGCCTGCAGAAAACTTTTCAACGCAGCAAAAAGCACAAGAAAAGTGACCGACTGGGACTCATATAAAGAATCCCTCAAATTATACAAAAAAGAACTGAGGAAGGCAAAGCGACAATCCTGGAGGTTATTCTGTGACAAAATTACAGAAACCTCTGAGGCATCGCGGCTAAGAAAAATCCTCTCCACAAATCCTATGATGCCCAGCTGTTTGAAAAAAACCGATGGCTCTTGGACAACCTCAAGTGATGAATCACTCAACCTGCTTCTGGACACCCACTTTCCAGGTAGCTCCCAACTCGCGGCCAGTAGCAGCCCAAACAAGCCTACTGCAACCGTGACCAAAATTCATGGTCTGATTGCGAGAGACAAACAGCTCTGGGCGCTGCATAGCTTCAAACCATACAAGTCTGCTGGTCCGGACGGTATTATACCTGCCGAGCTACAGAGATCCTCAGATATTATTCTACCAGTGTTGGAAAATATTATGAGGAGCTGTGTAGAACTTATCCACATTCCACTGTTATGGAGAGAAGTCAATGTAGTATTCATTCCCAAAGCTGGAGAATGTTCTCATGTAGTCCCAAAGGACCTCAGACCTATAAGTCTATCATCATTCATTCTGAAAACTTTAGAACGACTGATTGATATCCATATTCGAGCTAAAGTTGATCCAAGACTGTCTACGGCTCAACATGCCTACTGTAAAGGAAAGTCGGTGGAAACGGCTTTGCACTCTCTGACTAGCTACATCGAACGATCCCTACAATATAAGGAGTACACAATGGTTACTTTCCTAGACATAGAGGGAGCCTTTAACAACGTCAACACATCCGCAATCACGACTGCGCTGTCAACTCTGCAGGTAGACGGCTCACTTGGGGTGCTGATTAATCTAATGCTAACAAGCAGGATAATCAACTCCAAAGTGGGTGAGACCTCTGCTAAAAGATATGTCAGTAGGGGTACGCCGCAAGGCGGTGTCCTCTCTCCCCTTCTCTGGAACTTAGTAGTTAACGAACTACTGATATACCTGGAAGCGGGTGGTAGCAGAGTGATTGCCTATGCGGATGACGTTGCGATAGCCGTCTCAGGAAAACATCTAAATACCATTAAAGAACTCCTCCAAGTAAATCTTAACAGATTAACCTGCTGGGTAGATCGCTGCGGATTGGGAATAAACCCCCATAAAACTGATCTTGTCCTCTTTTCTAGGAAATATAAAATTCCAATCATAGACCCTCCTTCAATAAACGGTACCAGTTTAGCTTTCTCCGATACAGCAAAATATCTGGGTCTCATTTTTGACAGGAAACTAAACTGGAAACCTAACATTCAAGAAAGAGTCAATAAAGCTACAATAGCTTTATTCTCTTGCAAGAAAGCCATTGGGAACAAATAGGGCCTTCAACCTCGCATAACCCACTGGCTATACATCTCGGTCATAAGACCGATACTTACTTACGGGGTGGTTGTCTGGTGTACGGCCTTGGAAAATGCAGTCAACCGCATTAAATTAAGCAGAGTCCAAAGAACAGCATGTCTATGCACAAGCGGAGCCTTAGTGTCTACCCCCTCTGCGGCATTAGATATTCTGCTTCACTTGACACCCCTCGACATTTTTAGCAAGCAAGTAACTGCGACTGCAGCTATTCGCCTTAAAGCGACTAAACAGTGGACAAATAATTCATTTGGCCACGCCAACATTCTTAATACATTAGGAATCCTCACAGAGAACACCGATTACACCATACCTGAACTTTGGTTTGACAAAAACTTCCATGTAAGCTTCCCCTCTAGATCATTCTGGGAGGAGGATGCTTTCATGGAGGACAAGTCAATCCATCTCTACACAGATGGATCTAAAACCGATAACGGAGTTGGTGGCGGTGTTTTCTCAGATAAGCTAAATCTAAGCCTCTCTTTCCGCCTTCCAAATCACTGTAGCGTGTTCCAGGCGGAAATTTTGGCGATTAAAGAAGCTCTGTCCTGGCCGAAGAAAAACGTGATATCTGCAAAGGATATCCGCATATTTTCGGATAGTCAGGCCGCCATCAAGTCCCTGGACTCGGTCTCATTGTGTTCTAAAACTGCCCTTGAATGCCGATCATCTCTCAAGGAGATAGCAGAGCAGTTCAACATTCACCTTTGTTGGGTGCCGGGCCACAGAGACATTCCAGGGAACTGCAGAGCCGATGAACTCGCCAAAATTGGAACCACTCTACCTATCCTACCGGACAAAGGTAGTATAGGTATACCAATCGCTACGTGCAAAGTAACACTAAAGCTAGATGCCAATAAAAGAACGGACCTTAGGTGGACTGCTGGACAAACATGTCTCGACCAAACAGATCTGGCCAAGGCTGGATCTGAGTCGATCTAAGTGTCTGATCCTTTTAGATAGGAAACATCTCAGCGCCATAATAGGTGTCATTACCGGACACTGCCTCATAGGCAAGCACGCAAGAAGGCTTGGCGCTTTTACTAACGATTTCTGTAGAAGTTGCATGGACGAGGAAGAGGAGGAGACAATCCCCCACCTACTCTGCACATGCCCAGCTCTCTCTCAGAGAAGGAAGCTTCATCTAGGAGCTTTCTTCTACAACGACCTAAACGATCTAGAAAAAATAGACGTTAACAGTCTCCTACGTTTTATTGTAAGCTCAAACTGGTTCCAGTAGTAAGAGGATTATAGATCCACGTGGCATCACAATGGGCCAATAGGCCTAAGTGAGTTGGTATTTCCAACAGCCACTCTTACCTAACCTAACCTACAGGCATATAATACCAGTAATAATTACTAAGATATATCTCTTTTGTTCCATGTACTAATGTCCTAAGCCTTGTCATATTAATATTTTTCCCGCTGGATATTTTAGCTGGATATCTTAGTATTATTGATAATTTTGAAATAAAATTTTCGTTTATGCCGGTAATTGAGGAACTTACAGATTAAATTAGGAACTTACGATTAAAAATCGACAGGCAGTATTTTCGTCATTAGTGGAACCGAACCCAGGCTTTGGTTTGTCAATAATTAATTAATCCAAGCTTTTCTTTGAATTCTTTTTGTATATTTAATTTTCTTTGTAAAAGCTTTTTTTTAAATCTTCCCCTGTAGCGTGTCACTTGTTAAAATCCAAACGATAAGAAATATGTAACATGCATTCAAATATCCTTATCCAACAATGTAAGGGTGACAAACCAAAGCCGTAAGCTAACTCATTTGGCTGAAGACGTTCAATTCCCTCTTTGTTCATATCTTTAGGGGTACATCCACAAATGTAACACGTTTGAGCTGAGTTCGTTTCACTTGTAACATTACAAATACTACCATATATCATGGTCAACAACATTTTAACATTTACAGTGACGCAGCTGTCTTTAACAGTAATGTTAAGAGGAACTAATTCATTAATTAATTGATCCATATTTGCTTTCTCATTATATATCAAATCTGCTGACTCTTTCGAAAATATGAATTTTATAGGACGACAATAAAATATTGATGATGGTCTGGGGTTTGCCCCCTTTATATCGCCACTATCTTTATCGACTATTTGTAGTGGAATAAGTGCAATAAGAATTACAAATTCATCTGAACTACTAATATTCTGAAATCTTTGTTTATAAGCACTATGCCCAGAGCTTCCATCAAAGCCCCATTTACATACTAAGGTTACAATAGTGAACAAAGACAAAAATTCATCTGCGATGGGCTCTACTACAGCATGACTATCTGAAACATTTATTGTATCAGGTAGTCTTTGATCCCTAATTTTTTTTATCGCCTAGTAACTAGGGAATGTATTCTTATGAATACTATTCACCGTGGAGCGCAGGATATTGTATTTTCGGAGACTGAAGGGCTAAGGCTTGAAGATCAGCTATACATTTCTCATAAGATAAAGTCCCTGACTCCCTTGATTGAATGGCAGGAAAAGGCAGCTCATTAGAATTCCAGTTATGAATAAGACTTTCAACTCTGCGCTTTTTTGATTTATGACATAGGCTCTCAAAATCTTTTTCTGGTCAACCTCTTTGTAATCCACTAGTGGAAAGAACTGGGGTATTGGACATCTGCTGGTAGCTCAGAACTTTTTTTTCAAGAGTAACTTCCTCTCTCAACCAGTCCGCATATTGTGTGTTGAACGTATTTTACATTCGATGAGTGCGGTCCCATCTAGTTTTTAATCTTAAAGAATTAAGCGGCTTGGTTTCTTTATACCTCATAATTTGTTCCGGAGCACTTTGAAAACCCCGCTTAATCAAAATATGTTCAAAAATGGCTTTTACTTTGCATTAGCAACTCTCCACACCTCGAAGCAAGATTGGTTGGTAAGTTATAAAGTGTTTGCTGAAAAAAAATTATATAATCAAAATGGGCACGTTTCGGCACGTAAATTATTTTGGAACACAAAGTACACGAATAATGCTTTCCACAAAAAAAAACAACTGAGGGTGGGTTATGCCCTCAATTTTCGACATTGCACCACACAAATCACATCCACATACCCATCTTCGATAATTTCAATGTTATAATCTTATTGATGAACACTTCAAAATGCACTTAAAATAATACAATAAATTTTAATCGCAAAAAAACACAAATTGTAACGTACGATGACAATTGTCAAATGAATTGCACAAATTAGAGTGTGTTTATTTTTACATCTAAAATAACAGTTAGTTATTTAATTAGAAGAAAGAAAAAAGAAAGGTGTGTTTGGTTTCTATATTCGCTCTCCAGGGGTGGGAGTACGAATAGGACGGAGAGTTTTTTCTTCACTCAGAGTGATATTTTTTTGTGCTTGAAACTCTACAACAGCAAAATCTACGTGTCAGTGTTATGCCTTCACACGCATAATTTTTCTGTCTGAGCTCCAATCACACAAATGAAAAACTTGAAAGACTTGTCATGAGCAGTTTACTGTCCGGCCTTCTGGCAAAAATTCATGATGCACTACACTGTTGTAATCCATGAAAACCGTGAGCATTACCTTCTTTTTTGACTGAAAACGACGTGGTTTTTTTGGTCTCGGCTCATTTGGTGAACGCCATTCACTTGCCTGATGTCTGGATTGCGTGTCATACTCATAAACCAACGTCTCGTCTCCAGTAATGATCATTTTGATGAATGTGGGATCGGATTCAGCCTCGCAAATTATCTTTTTTGCAACGTCAACACGGTCTCTTTTTTGCATGAAATTGACGTCTTTTGGCACCAACTTTTCTGCTACACGACGGAAACCCAAATCATTAACCAAAATGTAAATGTCTTCGACGGATCCATAGGCAATGTTTAAGTCCTCCGCTATCTCTCTGATGGTTAATTTGCGGTTATTGACCAACATTTTTCTTACTCCATCCATCTTTTCGTCGGTTTTCGATGTCGATGATCTGCCACTGCGTTCATCATCTTCGGTTAACTCACGACCACTTTTGAACTGCTCGTGCCACTGGTAAACGACCGTTTTCTTTAGAGAATCGTTGTCGAAACACTTTTCCAATATTTCCAACGTTCGCGCACCATTAAATCCGTTTTTTACACAAAATTTAATACAAGTTCGTTGTTTCATCCATTTCTAAAATTATAAAAAATCGCCAACACGCACACAGATAGATGTACGAGTACTCTTGACTACATAACTTTTGCAAATATCAAGCTATGATGCTAAGATTTAGAGGGAATGTCAACAACAGATTTACTAACTTCACAAAAGAAACACAAAAGAATTGAAATCGGAACAATTGAGGTCCTTAATTTGTTTATCTACTCTTTGTTGTTCGGTCACGAATACTTCGGAAGATTTTTTAAGAAATTCAATTTTAAGATGTCTACAATATTTGATTGAGCTTGGACGAGGATTCTGCCTGGAACAAGACATGTGATAAACACAGCTGAATCACCTGCGTCTAATCCACGAAAAGCTTGCTTATACGAACTGTGACCGGAGCTTCCATCAAAGCCCCATTTAGAGTACAAGCATACATTTTTCAATTCTTCGAGGTTTAGGAAATCGATCACTTCGTTTTGGACAGTTATTAAACGTTCAACTGTCAAGTTAAGTATACCTTGTAAATCTGTATTTACAAAAGTCTCCGAAATACTTTTTTTTTACTCCTGAACAAATTCGTAAGAAGGGA
Organism: Volucella bombylans; assembly: GCA_949129095.1. Lineage (NCBI taxonomy): Eukaryota > Metazoa > Arthropoda > Insecta > Diptera > Syrphidae > Volucella > Volucella bombylans. The sequence goes on from OX422140.1 coordinate 388,589,925, forward strand.
AAAATTTGGGAGCTTTCGCCCTTATGATTTCATACTGAGACTGGAACAGGTTTGCTTCAATAATCATTGCCAACACTTCTTCCCCAGTCATTGAAGTTGGCTCAGTGGACTCTTTTAAAGCTTTTTTTATATTTTTCGGCATGACCTGGCATGCAGCAGCCCCCGACTGTCTCAAACTCATTTCAGTCGCATATGCCAACTCGGCAAGAGATCCAGGATTTTCTCAGCTCTTCAGTTTTTTGTCGTTTTGTTCTATCTGATCCGTCTTCAAACAAAATTCTCGGACTACCACTTTTAAAGTTTGCAGAGTGCATACTCGGTAAAGAGAATAGGCGTTTTAAGCCAAGCACTATTATTTTTTAAGAATCGTGCCTCTACTCGACAAGCTTTATCCCAGCTGGATTTAAATTTTGATTTAAAATCATCGCTAATTTGTTTTTTTTTTTTTGTGTTCAAAAGTTCCACTGCATTGGGTCCGTTTTTCAACATCTTGCCTTAAAAAATCTATTTGGCTATTCAATCCTTGGCAATTTGAATTCTTCATTATATTGTAAAGGTCTTGGTTTGTTATAAGGTCGACCTAAGATGTAATTATGAAACAACTTTTACAAAAAAAAAAATTAATATTTTTTTCGAGAAGGCCTCACCAACAAAAATGTATACTACACGAAAACCACTGAACACAACGACATATGACACTTTGTGGCAACTCACGGCTAACATCAACTTAAAGCTTCAGGACTTCAGATAAATGCAAAAATCTTTTTTTTTTGACACTTCTTCTATTTTCAACCACAAATTAAGAGATGAAACCAATTTTTTTTGCTAACTAAAAACTTAAAAATAACACCTGAGCTTACGGATTCCATGGCAAAAAAATGTATTTTGATTCAAGTAACGGGAAAAAAATTGCACACAATTAATCCTCTACTGCATGAATATCTTTCCAATAAAGAAAAAAAAATGTTATGCAAATATGTATTTATTTGATATATTTTGACAATTTTTGGTTTTGGGGTATGTAGTTTAGAAAAAAAAAATGAAGCCATATATGGCTCTCTATTACACTGTGTGAAAACTTGTGAAACAGTTTCTTTTGTCATTGTAGAACAAAAATACATTACATTTCTCACAGAAAGTGTAGGAACGGAATGAGCAATCGTTTCGACAAAGTTCTCTATTCTTCCTCCATTTGGGAAAATGTCCAATATTGTCAGCTCGAACAGAATTCAGTTTAAAATTTTGGTGCTTCATTCTTTTACTGCTATTAGGAGTACCTTCTCTGCTTGTAGTCGGAGATGAAGGACGTCCCACCCTCGTTTTTTTACTTTTCCTGCCTTGCAGAAGTGCTCAGCTATTAAAAGCGAACAGCGGCATATATTCCTCTGATTTACGACGCCATAAAATCCATGAGTTAACAACACACATATCTATCATGTGGAAAAAATTTTTTTTATACCATTTTTTTTGTACGCAATTGAATTCTATAGAGTCCAAGTAATGAATCGAGTAAATCAACGCCACCCATATAATAATTATAGACATCAAGTGCCTTCGGCGACTTGATTTCAATGTACTTTTTGTCCTTCTTACTAAAACGTGTTTTTGTTGAAACAGGATCGCTTCCCACATAAGTGGAAAGAATATTGACAACTTTATTGTCAAACGAAGAGACGAGGCCAACTTCAACTCCATCGATATTTGCCAATTTTTCGACCATGCTTCCACGTCCCAGCTTTTTAAACTCTTTTTCTGTTGGCATCTTTGAATTAATGACTCGATTAATCCTTACCGTACCCAAAGGCGTTTTTTCCTTTAGGTACGGTAGCCGCTAGTCTCGTTACAACATTTCCGCTTACTCCCAAATTAGGTGTTCCTTCCGGATACGTATCACTTTGGGCACCAGCAAAAATATCGAAATCGTAGCTAAAACCTGACACTCCACTCAAAACGAAATTTTTGAAACCCCATTTGTGAGGCTTAGCCGGATTGTATTGTTTTAAGTGGCGCCGGCACTTGGTGGGAATAATTTGCTCATCAACCACCAAATGTTCTTCTTTAGGTACGAGCAATAATTGATCACGGATTTTGCTCAGCACCGGTTGAATCTTGAATAGCTTGTCAAATCCGGCTTCACCTGGCGTCTTAATATCCTCGTTATTGTTAAAGTGCAAAAAACGTGGTGCCACGTACCAACATACGACCAACAGTCGTATTCCAGTAGAGTGTTGAGGATGGTAATTGTACCAACGGCATGTATATGACTATACCTAAAAATAAAACTTAGAGCTTCTCACGTGGCTACATTGAACTCACCTATAAATTGCTCCATTTCGTTTTTAGTAATATTGGAGGGTCTATTTACGAGTATGTCAACTTGAAGTAGATTTGACTGTTCAACTACGTCGGTAAAAAAAATTTAAAAAAGTCTGCTGGCGTCTCTAGTTGATCGAGAAAGTTAGAAGATTGGTATTTCATTGAAATGGAAAGCTCTCATGTGAATACGGGGGCAAGTGACTAACTTTCCAAATCAGTGCTCCTGACTTTTTTGTCGGCTCTGCTTTCGAAAGTGAGGTCTATCACAGTGGTCATCTGAACCACTTTCGTCGGTCGGACACATCTTCCTGTTCCATCTTTTGTTCTCTAACAACTTCTTCATCGGTATCGGATGTGTATTCGTCATCACTTCGAAGCGGATCATCGATTTCGTTGTCGTATTGGAAATTACTGTAGAATAATTTTACATTCTTTTCTCGCAAATTAAATTTCATATGTGTATAAAACATATCATACACTGCATTACTGCATGAAGAGCCATATATGGCTTCGGCAATTTTTGCAAGATATAGTATATATAACGCTTACCTTAGAATTAAAATATACGATTTTATGAAAGAATACTTTATTTTCTTTTGGGAAAAAATTATTTTTCAACAAAAAAAGTTTTATTTTGCGGTGAAATTTTAATTCAGATAGATAGATAGATAGATATTTTTATTTTTGCATAATATAACTTACATTTGGTATTGCACATTTTACATTTAGAGATTTGGTACATTTGTTACCTTACTACTAAAAAAAAGGATACAGTTTTTGATACAGAAGGAAAAGAATAAGCATAAAGAGTACAAGCGGAGGAAACTTGCTACAAAAACCTCCATGCAAAAAAAAAAATATATATATATATATATACAATATATTTATTGGTACATAGCATATATTTATGTATATACGAGTATATTATTATATACTAAGAAATTTTTGAAAAAGTGTGCATAGATGCATAATCACAGAAACGTACATAATTATATTAATATTCACATAAGAAAGTAGAGAAATAAATAAATTAACAAAAAAATTTTAAGTAGATATATACATGTATAAATGTATAAATAAATAAATAAATAAATAAAGAAAGAAAGAAAAAAACAAACAAAAAGACATGTATAAAAATAAGTAAGTAAACAAATAAATAGAACAATTATATTACCTTTATTTTTAAGTATAAAGACTGTTTACAAGAGGATTGTCAGCAAAAGAACAACGAGTGATAAATTTTTCGTTTAACTTGTAAATACGTTCGCATATCAGTTCAACATCCGCCCTTAAGTGCAGATCTCTAGTGGAAAAACGCCAAGGTAAGTTAAGAATCATTTTCGAAGTTTTGATTTGTGACACTTGCAGCCTTTTTAGGTGACATTTGGCTGCGCCACCCCAGACAGGACAACCATAGGTCAATATCGCTTGGAAAATAACTTTAAAAATAATTATTTTATTAACGTTAGATAGCTGTGATTTCCTGTTAATAAATGGGTATAATAAGGCAGTCGCAATGTTTATCTTTCTCAAAGTCTGTGTGATGTGAGTCTAAGTCTATTTCACTGAAGGGTCCCTACTTATTTCATTTCCATAAATATGAATCGGATGTTGTGGAAGGAAGCAAGTTTTTCTTTTTCTACTGAAAGATGGCTTGGGTTTTCTCACTATTAATTTTTATTTTCCATTTACTGCAAAACTTTCCTACTATCTCACTAGCATCTATAAGTGTCCTCTCGATGTTTAAGAGCGAACGTATGCGATGTGTAAATTGCAGTATCGTCAGCGAAGATTGCAGCTTGACAATCTGGCATACTGGGAAAGTCAGATGTAAATATATTATATAAGATAGGACCCAATACTGACCCTTGTGGGATGCCCATGTTGAAATTAGTGAACTTAGACAAACAGGCATTAACATGGACCAGAAAACTACGACTTGACAGAAAACTTTGGACAATTTTAATTAGATACAATGGATAGCTAAAGTTAATCATTTTATATATTAGGCCGTTATGCCAGACGGTGTCAAACGCCTTCTCAACATCAAGTAGGATCATACCAGTTGATTTCCCTTGTGACCGATTAGATTTAATATGGTTACATATTCTAAGAGCTTGATGCGATGTATTATGAAATTGCCTAAATCCAAACTGAATATTAGGGAATACATAATTATCACTACTAAACTCTAGAATATGATTTTTTATTACCTTTTCCAAGATTTCGCTTAGGCTGCTGAGTAAACTTACTGGTCTATAACTGGTGATAGACTCTGCAGGCTTTCCAGCTTTTAATATAAGGACAACTTTAGCCATTTTCCATTTTTGCGGAAAATATTGCAATTTTAGATACGCGTTGACTAGAAAAGTTGAGTCTTACACCCAAAAAGGATAAATGCTTCAGGTAATTGTTTCTTATTCCATCTAACCCACCCGTTTTATTAACTTTAAGAGATTTTATGATGTTTGTAACAGTGGCTACAGAAACAAAGGCGTTTGTTGGGGTATTACAAATATTGTTGTTAAAAGTCATAAATTTTTGTTCAACCAAGGTGTTGGTTTCATTATCTCCTAAATTTTGAGATAAAGAATGACTTTTAGAGAAAAATTCAGAGAGAGAATCTGCTTTCTCTTTGTCAGTAAAAATATATTCATCATCATTTCTGAGTGTTGGTATTAGTCTATTTTTATTCTTGATCACTTTGACTATATTCCAAAAAGGCTTACAATTTTTGTCTAAAGATTCTAGTTTTTGATTCCATCTGTGGTTACGAAACTGTAGAATAAGTTTATTGATCAAAATGTTTAAGTAATGGAGCAGTAATTTGAGATTAGGCTGACGGTATCTTTGCCAATTGCGTCTTAAGGTATTACGAATTTTTATGTGTTCAAGGATATAATAATGGAAGCTGAACTGGAGAATTACATCTTGTTATTTTTGGAATATTTTTTTCAATAGCATCATTGATAAGTTTTGTGAACTTATCAACGATAGCATCCACATCATCTTTGCTTTGAACTGAATCTACGCCAGTTTGCATTTTTAAAATCATAGGACGAGGCTTGGTTAATCTTTTTTGAAAAATACAGCTTACAAAAAACAGGAAAGTGATCAGAATATAGATCATTGACAGCGACGGGTTGAGACAGTAAACTCACACGATTGGTAATAAAAACGTCAAGAACAGAAGGACTTTTACGCAGATCTGCAGGTACATAGGTAGGGTTTGGGGGAAAAAGAATGGAATACACTGAATAAGATAACATACTAGAGAGTATATTACCCCATGTATTTGCGCGTATACATCCCCATTCACGATGACGACAGTTAAAATCACCAGCAAGAATGACATCATCGCCTGTTAATAGAAGGCAACGCAAGTCCCTTTTAAAGAGCCTTTTATTTTCGACCGATGAACTTGCGCCAGGAAAATATACGCAGTAGATTTTAACTGTTCTATTATTATATTTGAGTTCTATACCCACATTTTCAATAAGACGAGTTCGAATGACTTTTAGCAGCGAATATTGAACTGATCTAAGAACAAGAATAGCAACTCCTCCTCCCCTTCTATTAATTCTGTCAACACGATAACTTATGTAAACAGAGTTAGATAAATTATTACTATTTGATTTAAGGCCAGTTTCAGTAATAAGGCCGATATCAATATTATTATCAAATAAAAAGTTCAAAAATTCAATTCTTTTGCTGTTAATACCCCTAGCATTCCAATTAATAATTCTGAGATTGGTATTAGTCATATTATTTAACATTAGTATAAAGATACTTAGTAGCTAAATGTGCAATAACCCTGAATTGATCAGTTCTCGAAGTACATTTGGATAGATCAGACAATAAGTCCATAACTAAATCGTTGATTTCCTCAAAAGAAAAAAGATTGCTGCTGGAATCATTGATGAAGTTGCTGCTTACGACCGACGCCACTGTGCGTTTCTTCAGAGGAACTGACGTAGACAAAATTTGTTCATTTTCACTCATAGCTACGTGCCGCGGCAAGGGGGGAAACTCCGTCATGGAACTTATTGAAACGTTTGGCCCGTTAGTTTGAGCCGTGCGTGGCGTTGTTGTAAAAGCTTTGAATTTTTGGGAACTTTCCATAGATGGGATTTTCGAGAAGCTTTTACGTGTGAACAATGTAGAAATTGCTCGCTTAAGGGATTTTTCTCTAATTTCCAAATATTTGGTTCTTGAAGAGCATCTTAGATCGGTAGATTTGTGATCTCCATTGCAGTTTGCACATTTTATGGTGAGTGAGTTTTGACATTCACTCGTTTTGTGAGAGCCGGCGCAATTAGCGCAGTAGGTCTTAACCTGACAATTTTTTTCCCCGTGGCCAAACATTTGGCAATTATAGCATTGAGTGAGTTTACCTTTCAATTTTCTTTCGAAGCTCCAACTTATCTGTGTAAAGAACAATGATCGGTAGTTTTTCTTAAGCTCCGCTAACTTAACAGAACCATTTTCTAGTGACACCAGATAGATAGTGTCAACGTAGTGATCGTATTTTTTTATAATTTTCTTTACTTCAACACATTTTAAGCCGCGAGTACAAAGTTCATTTTTAAGAGTATCAAGTTCAATATTTTCTAGCCCAAATAAGACCACTTTAAATAGTTTTACACTTTTAACGTCATGCGAAAAATATTGGCAATTCCGTTGCTTTAAAGAGTTTAACACTTCTCTATATGACTCTAACGATTCACAGGCAATTTTGATACCGATAGAAAGTTTTTTAATAGAGTAGTCACTAATGTTAGATTATTTCATCAAAGTATCCACAAACTCGGAATTTTTGTGTAACAGCTTGATGGTGGGAACATGAATTTTTTTTTAGGGTCATTATCCGGGTCGATAACAATATCACTCGAGTCAATGTCGTCCATATCACTGTCTGGATGACATTGAAGTGGACTCCAATAATTTGCACGTGAATTCTTTTTAAATTTAGCACTCCGAGAAGCCGAGTCGGCGCGGGGTTTCTTGATTGAGGACATGTTGATGTCCTCAGGGTCTAGACATCTAACGCGTTTAATAGTTCTAAGTACGTTAAACTTTATAGGCGAAAAGATAATACTCGAGACCGTCGACTTTGAAAGCTCGCAGAGAACTGAAATTTTAATTCAAAATTTAGCAAAATTCAAAATTCATTCACGCACGTGAGACGCTTCAACAAAACAAATAGAAACACGAAATAAAACGACACAAAAAAATTCTTCACATGACATTCCAATATAAAATAGTGCAAAGAGAATTACCGATAACAAACGGATTTGCTTAAGTACCGTTTTAGCTAAAACAAAATTCCCCAGAAATTAAAAGCCATGTATGCTGTAAAGGGTTAACTAAAGCAATTCAAAAGACAAAAAACACGTCTGCACTCGATGCAAAAATTTAACAAATGCTCCACTTGTGAAGATCTGCTGAAGATATCATGGCCCAAATGACTCTTCTCTCTTTCACTTCTAATTCTCTATAATATTTGAAAGAGAAATAAAGCATTAGTTTAAGACAAAGCTCAACTTCAAACTTTTATTTTCAGTCAGCTAAAGGGCTATTTTGCCCCATAGTGCGTCGTCGGACTTCTTGTTTCGCACGTAGTTATTTGAGATCTAGGTGATAGAGATTCCGATACACGTGAGCTCTTTCCAAACGGGTTTATTAAATGCAATGAATAGCTCTCCCCAGAGTCTATAGAGTCGACCTCAGAAGAGGGTGGATTTTCCAGCAAACCTGGGGTGATAATCCTTTTTAATTTGACCATTGTATACTCTACACACTCGGTATACTGAGCGTGGGGTCTAATCGCCTCTTACGACAGGGATGCCTAACTCGGGTATATTCTAACCCCTACCCGAAGGAGTATGAGAGTACTGTGGAAAAAATGATAAAACTAAATGAAATATCAACAGCAAAACCCAATTGGAAGCAAATAGAAGCGACTAGAACTGTATATCGAAAAATACGAGCTCCTTTGCTGGAAAACTGGATATCTGTAGAGGAATTAAAAAATTCTAAAAATTCATTAAAATGCGTCATTCACTTGTTATGAATTTAAAAATTGTAACAAACACAGAGGTTTCTTTTCAAAGTATCCCATCTCTACACGAAAGTCACACCGACACAAGTTTTAACCCAGTCTATACACTATTAGCGACACAAAGGAGATCCTTGAAATACATTTATACACTTTCACGTGATGTTATACAGCAGTGAATACGAGTAGATACGCATGTAAACATTGTATTTCTACGGTATAACCCAATTTTAATCGTCGACGAAATCATCAATCTGCAATACACCCTACGGCATTTGTAATATTATCGCTTAAAAGACTTATCTGTTACAATAAATGAACACCATTGTTAGATCCGGAGAACAAGCCGACTCAAAGGTACTGAATCCTTTTTAACATACAACATCCTGAGGGTTCGTTTATTGTAAAATTTGAAGTTCAATCCAAATTGTAAATTGCATATTCGACGAGAGTATCTATATCCCTTTGCGAAACCGAAACACAAAGGTGACTTCTTTACCTGTAAGGCATATGTAATCTAAAATCAAAATGTTTATATTCAGTTGATTTTGAGGGGGCAAATCCCGGTGAACTCAACCCTGGAATCCATATATCACCCGTAACGACACGTAATGGTACAGCGATGAAAGCGATTGGAATGTCATGTGGGGGCATTCTGATTTTGTTGCAAAGTATAGTGGGGACTGGAGCATTAGCATAACAAGAATGGATTCAATAAAAGAGATTCTATTTTTTTTTGTTAAGGAGAACTGGTAGAAAAGATACTGCCCGCGGGAAAAGTTGTACACAAATGTGTTATGGGGACGTCTCTCACACATGAAATCAGATTGAATATTTTTTTTTCTATCGTCTGTGACCTTTTGTTGATGCGAAAAAGTCATCCCTTTAGATGTGTCAAGTAATTGAGTTCGACTAAAATGGTATTTTCAATTCTGCAGCGGTTTACGGATAAGCTTGGGGGACATATAAATATATGGTGACTGTAAGTAGTATGTAGTAGCGTGATGAAACTATTTTGCATTTTGTATGGCATCTCGAAAGTTGGGAAAAAAATTCAAAGAGCAGTTCATGTACCCAAAACTCATGTTGAAAACTTCATCAAATGCGCACTACTCGAACACAGACAAGTTTAACTTTTTCTTTCAAAAATGCATTACCTAAGAGTTCTTCGAAATCGTTTTTATAAACGAAAGCAAGTACGAACAAATTTTTTTTGAAAGAAAACCATTCAAACTACACATGGATACGGACACGTTGCTCTTACGGCAGCACTTTAAGTTCAAGAGCGATTTCCTCTTTTTTTCTAAGTTTTTCCATTAAACAGAAAGTGTGGGAAGTACTCAAAAATCATTCTACGAGATTTCACTTCCTAGGCTTTTGACATGACGTACTGGTGTAGGTTTGAAGGAAAATATAAGGAAGACAGTGCATTTGATTTCAACCTTAGTTTTGAGCTCTACGAGGACAAACCCGTGGCATATACCAGCATAACAAGTCGGCAACAACAATATGAGGCGAAATACATTCCAAAATTATGAAAAGATGGTGTTAGATGCGTCACCGAACACAATTCCTCTTAGAAATCTTCCTCTCCTGAGGGTAAATCGGAGAATTCTATGGAAAGATGTTCATACTCAGTTTTACTGTTCACATTTCTTTTTTCCGAATTTTTTTATGGTAATTTGAGCAAGAAAACAACAGCATAAATGCGTTGTTTTGCAGAAACATTCTCTGTTGAGGATTAGAGAATGAATTATTACACTATGCTACTCGTACTCCACTCTTATATATGTATATTTCGTGGTGGAAAATAAAGTAAAAGAAGAATTTTGCCAGCCAGAAGCCAGGAAAAAATTTCAGTACCAATAAATTCACATTCCTAGTAAATTCGTCGTGAAAAGACAGCATTTTGTTTGTACATTGCTGGCGACATAACTTCTTTATAAAGAAAATTCCCACAGACATGTTCACACACGGACGCAAAGCTCAGAGACCTAGCAGTTAGATCAAAAAATTCTACATGAGCTCTTTGCGTGAAGTATAAAGATCCTGGGAAAGTGACAGCATGGTCCCCATCATCTCAGCATGTTCGAAGAGCTCGAGCCCAATATATAAAAACACACTTTTTTGGAAAAATTTGACTTTTTAGTCTCCTTCTAGAGTGATATAATCATTCCAGCACTGCTCTAACATTTCTATGCCTTTCTTATAGAAAAATTTGTCTAATCTTTCAAAATACGCTTCAGTTTCGGCGATCATCCCTTCATTAGAGCCGTATCTCTTCCTGGCGAGAATTAATCATTAAGGCCTTCAGCACCATTTGTGTTTGTACGACTACGATCGAATTCAGCAAATCATCGATAAATGGTTGCTTTCGACAGAGCAGATTCCTTATAAGGCTTTTCAAGCCATTCGTGAGTTTTAACGGAATTTTTTCCCATCAAACAACTAACGCAACTCGTTTTTTCCATATTTTTGAAAATATCAAAAGGTGCGTCACTAAAACTTCAATATCTCGATGACTAATAGGCGAAATGTCACATTGACACTTATCAGTTGAATGTTGGTACTAACTGAAAATTGTATGGATATATTACAAGAGTCGCCATCTATGTGTCATGCGCATTTGAAAGTGGCCATTTTCCCACGAATAGTGGTTTGCCTAAAAAGATGGCCAGGATTGCGGAATGTCGATGTCGAACAAGTAGATATCTGTTTTGGATTTTCAAGCACCGAACATTCAAATACCTTGTGGATTATTACAGAGCGATGAGCCCAGTTTAAGTCCCAGTCTTATTCATAATTTTTTTTACATTGGAAAGGGTTTCTGTACATTAAACGTGAGCTTATGTGATTTACCTTACACAGGAGGTTTTGAGAAGACCTATATTTGAAGATCTAATAAATAGCAATTGCACCGATACGCTGACTAACGCTTTCGGAATGGAAAAAATACTTAAAAGCCGACATAAGCCAACGACTAAGTATTGCTGCATGTTTGGAGCATCATCTCAGTTGACAGGAACAATTTTTTGTTTGCAATGTATGCTCGAATCGGATAATATTTTGTAGTTGTCTTATGTTCATTTCAGGGTGATCTGTCCGTGTATAGATTCATAGAATACCATAACCATATTACTTGAAATGTCAACCAGTTTCATTGCCAACAAGGTGCATGTATCTAGTTTCTTTCTACACCTAGTCTAGTCCTAAAGGAAAATTTATGCCAAATGAAAATGCGCTGATACTTTTCAAAACAAATTAATACTTTTTATTTGTCAAATCCCTAACTACAAGTTATGGAAGACTTCATTCGAAATGTCCGCCATTTACCTTTAATCACGCCCTGAGAAGTACTGGTGATAAACGTTCTCCAAAACAGTCATTTTAATAAACTTTCGCCGGAGTCTTGACTCATTTTTCACAAATATCGTAGCTCACTCCCAACCATACCATTATATTTTCGGAGTGGTGGCCTCTTTCAACCCTTGGAATATGTTCTAAAGTTTCTTCGGCCGTTAAAATTATCTCGTAGGTGAACAGAATTTGTCTGTGTTTTTTAGCGTACCACTTTAAGAGAGCTTACGATTTTTGCTTACGTTATTGCTTCAGTGCGACTGTTAGCAAGTGTCCAGCGTGTCTTTGGTAGGCACTAAGTCCCAAGTCTTCTTTGATGCTCGCATCGTCAAATGGATTTTTGCGAAATGTTTATTTCCCGCGACAAGACCATCTTCTTCCTCACTAGTTTGCGTCTGATTAGAGGCCACACGGCTTTGATGGCTCCCGCAGTCGTCACAGTGCGTGGACGGCCGAATCTTTGACGGTCATGTACTCCACCAGTATCCTCGAATAATTTAATAGTATCATAAGCAAAACAGCGAGTGAGACGCTCTCGGATCTCATGTGGATTGGTATCGTCCCAAATTCGACAATTTTGTTGGTTGGCGTATCCAGAAATGGGCCTTATCGCTGAAGATGATTTTTCGATGAAAATTAGGGTCAGAGCCCATTCAGCGAACACAAGTCGTTATTTATGGTCATTTACCTTCAGCTACTCGGATTATCCTGCACATTCTCACGGACGGCGGCGATTTTTTCGGCATATCTTGCGTTTCGTTGACATACGGATGTTGGTTGATCGTTTACTGAACCAGTGGACTTAAATTTATCCACAAAACTGCGAATAGTTCTCTCGGTAGGACGATTATGGCAACCGTAAAATGGGCGAAGCGCGCTGAACGTTGGCCAAACAGAACACCCATTTTGATAAAACTATTTTATCACTTGCACGTCTTGTTGAACGCTATGTCCATCCATGGTGATTTGGCAAAACAGACTGAATAAATCACAGCCAATTTGACAGATATAGCTTCAACAATATGGCCGCTATCAACTATCAAAGTTCGAAAGACCCTGTATATAGAAAAATAAGTTTAGCTTACGAAACAACGTCTGGGACATTTCTTCCTTCAATGGGATATAGCGTTGGTCAAATCTGAGACTTTGTTCCTGTTCAAGTTGGCAACCATTTTCGCCTTAGCTTGGTTATCAACTCCATTGTGGAAAAGGGATAAAATTACTGACTCTTCACTTACTAGGTGGGGTGAAAAGTAACCTGCTTGACCGCCAGAATGCGCTGCTACTGCAAAAATGTTATGGTGCCTTGAAGTCCGTTCATATTTAGGCACACGTGCCAAATTTCAGTGCGATACTGTCTTTAGTTTTAATTTGGCAGCTGATTGTTGTTGACGTGTTTGGCATCATGTTGAGAATGGACAAAAACGATTTTCGTTCTCTCATAAAACATTATTTTTTGAGAGGCAAAACGGCGTAGGGAACAAAAGAAAAGTTGGATAAATATTATGGGGCTAATGCTCCGTCAGATTACACCGTCAAATATTGGTTTCGAGAGTTTCGTGGTGGCCGCAACTCCACTATCGATCGTTACAGAGGACAATACCAAAAAAAATACATGAAATGGTGTTGGCTGACCGGAAAATGAAGGCGCGCGAGCTAGCAGATACCAGAAATATTCTGCATATGAAAAAGTTATCCTGCCGCTGGGTGACGCGTATGCTCACTCCTGACCAAAAACACGAATGCGAGAGCACTTCGAAAGAGTGTTTGGACTTGCTGGTCCCGAATCGGGCGGACTTTTGGTGTCGATTGGTAGCTGTTGATGAAACTTGGATCCACTATTACATACCAGAGAACAGAATGAGTGCCCGGCAATGGACTGAAGCCGGCACGAGTGCTACGAAGCGGCCGAGAGAGGCTCGATGGGTTGGAAAGATTATGGCGTCGGCTTTCTGGGATTGTCATGGCATACTCTTCGTGGACTACCTCGAAAAAGAAAAAACCATCAACAGCGAGTATTACTGTGCATTATTGGAGCGATTGAAGGCCAAAATAGCCTCACATGAAGCGAAAAAAAATTGTGTTTCTGCAAGACAATGCGACGGCGCACAAGAGCATCGCAACCACGGCTAAAATCAATGACTAACGGCTCCAATTGTTGTTGCATTCACCCGTATTCGCCCGATTTGGCTCCCTTGGACTATTATCTCTTCCCAAACCCCAAAAGATGGCTCATCAATAAAAATTCAGCTCAAGCGAGGAAATCATCCACGCCATGGGGGAGTATTTTACAGACCTTCCGGAAAATTACTTTCGGACGGGATCAACCAGTTAGAAAATCGCTGAAATAAGTGTATCAAGCTAAAAGGGGACTATGTTGTATAAAATAAAAAAAATTCATTCCCAAGGAGGTTACTTTTCACCCCACCTAGTAAATACCAACGGTGGCTAAACTGGGTTATATCAGCTTTAGAGGCAGTTACGCCAACTCTTTCGTAGTCTTGGTTAGGTGCTTTAATCGCCACGGTGCATTTGAGCCAAGGTTTTACATACAATATGATGATAAACAAGCAAGTATCATGTAGGACCTTTTTGATCTTCGCAATCAGTCTGAGTTAAGACTGAGGCACACATATGTTTACGAAATAAATTGCTCCATAGTGCCTGATGCATAGTTCCAGGGGGCTTGATCTTTCTTTTTTTTTCTTTGAATCCCCTCCCAAAACATTACGCATAGTTCGACCAATTTGCGATAATCGTCTCTTTGTCCAATTCTGGTTTATAAAACATTAACAAAAATGTAATGTTTGTCTCAGAAACACGTTCTTTTACGAAATCAAGGCAGAGTTCAATGGCATTTAAATCGATGTTTCTCCAATTGGCTCTGAACTTTTTATCTGGGCTGCTAGTAATTTGCTTTATCTTTGCTTCGAGCACAGTTTTTAGGACCAACTCATAAACATGGTGACGAGAAACAAAAAGTAACAATTCTCTTTACAAGGTCGGCTTCATTGAAACAGCCAGTATTCGAAGATGTTGTGTCGCAACACATAATTCGTATCATGTCAGTAAGGCTACAGTCGTAGAGGGCAGTTGAGACGGCTTTAGCTTGATGTTTACCAGATGAACTCTCTAGTTTTGGTACTGCAAGAAGCTGTTCTCTGTCGTCAAACGAAGCTATAATTGGCAAGCGTTCTTCTTTTGAATTTCGCACATTCAAGCCTGGCAATAGCTTTCCAATGGACGGTGACTACGACAGGTACATTGTTCTTGAAGGTAAGTTTTTATTGCTTCTGCCCTGGATTTTCTCGTCTGCGTACGAATTCGCTGGATCGAGGATTTGTTAATGGGAAAATCATCGCTGCTCAGAGCAAGCCCTTCTACAAGCGCATGAAGAATATAAACGGAATCTCTTATACTTAGCAGGCATCGACCTAAAGCTGTGATAAGTTTAGGTGTTATGTTAAACTGAATTTAGAATTTAGAATCTGTTCTTCGTTTGTTTTAACCTTGGGAATGTTCCAAGTTATATGTAGTAGAAGTCGACGTAGCAGCCAATAACTCACTTTTTCTTTGTTTTCTTTCCTCTTCGTCTAATCGTCTTTGTCCAACTCTTTCTTCTTTATCTGCCAACTATACCAGCTGACCTAATTCTCTCTGTTTCTTCAAAAATACATTGTCTTCCTCTGTTTTTATTCTTTCAAAGGCATCAGCATGTGCAATATTAAATAGATTATCAAGGTTTCTTTCAAAATTATGTTCCCGTTTCGCCAATATTGTAAAACAAGACAGCGAGAACTTGTCGCTTAGATGATAATTTGACAGCATTTGTTTGATGGCTAGGTGGTAGTCCGATAAGGAAAATACTTTGTTTATCACTCCCTATTTCAACTGACATCTTTATGGAATGAACAACAACGTGCTATCATTATGAAGTAACAAATGAAACACTGCAGTTACAGGTCGCAGTACAGTACTCGCGCAACTTGTATGAAAATACTTATATCGCAAGTCGGCAAGGGTTAACGTTCATATAACGGGACAATACTTTTTTTAAACTAGGTTAAAAGAAACTTGAAATTTAAGGGACACCTTAGTGTACTATGTTATGTTGTTGAAATCAAGCAGGAGTATATTCTTACGACTCCTTTTCTCACGAAAGACGGATTGAACGGAGCTAAGAAAGCTGTTTCCAAAAAGTGCGCTTTTTTAAAAAAAAAAAAAATATATAGGGTTAACTTGATGTCGTTCCTTTTCAAAAACATGGATATACGCAAGTAGGAAGCGCATCGATAAGAATGAGCCTGACATATTTAAAAATTAAAAACAGTAACTTAAAAAATGTTGAACTTATTTAATTCAATCCCATCATGCAGGTGTAGAAGGTGCTACACTCTGAAGTGGACGTAGGCCTCAACCAACAAAGTTGGACAACTGCTTCCAGTAACGCACTCCAGGATTGCGGAGTTCTCCCTACACTTGTGCGAGCCACCAATGATGCGGGCTTCCTCTATTGCGTTTTCTCTCTGGGCAGGAATTGAACACGTTTTGGGCCAGAAAGTTGATATGGATTTGCTCTTCAAGTCTTAGCCATCTCAGGCGATTGATGCATTCTTCTTCGACCGAGTCGAGGTCGCTGCATTTCTTGAATAGTTTGGTGTTTACACCGATCTCTTCAAAGTCGGTTTGAGCGAACCTTACCAAAAATTACTCGAGGCATCTTGCAGACCACAGACGCGGTCGCATAGAGACAAATGGGCGCCCAAATGAGGCTATTACGCCGGAAGACATAAGAAAAAATTCGCAGAATCAAAAATGAGTGATTTAGTTGACATTGTAAAGATATCTATGGACCATGTAAATCATATTTTAAAGGAGCATTTGGGTATGTGACAGCTTTGTTCGAAGTGTGTATCGCATTTAGATCAACAACAATAGACCTGTTAGTAAGCCTAAAAAAATGCTCAATGAAGAGGTGGTCCCTGAAAGTGAAACGCATTTTGAAGGATTGGACAAATCGTTCTATAAGAAAGACAGAGAAATGCTATAGCAGCGCTGGAATGATTATATCACTCTAGAAGGAGACTATAAGGTCAAATTTTACCAGAAAAATTTGTTTTAATATACTAGTCTCGGGACTACCATGACTTGTTAGTTGTTATGTTATACTGAATAGACTTAAAAGCTAAATCTGTTGTACAATAATTTGAGTTTCAATCCCAGAAATCCCTGAACCTTGTCATAAGCTTGCGAAGCACCATGAAATACGCGTGGGCAAATCTTTCTTTCTTCAAAAGTTTTCTCAGTTCCGTCGGAGATTCTATGATTATGGAACCTCCAAGTACTATTTCACTTGGGAGGTGGTAGCCACAATTTACGGGATGTTGCCAACCAGACGGGGTGGTCGTGGTGTAGTGGTACTAGCAATCGCTTCTCACTCGGAGGGTCCAGGTTCGAATCCTGCCCATGGCAAGTCAGTTTTTCATTTGTGTAATTGGAACTCAGACAGAAAAATTCTGCGTCTGAAGGCATAACACTGACACGTAGATTTTGCTGTTGTAGAGTTTCAAGCACAGAAAAAAATACTGTGAATTATACCTCGAATCACTCTGAGTGAAGAAAAAACTCACCGTCCTATTCGGACTCCCAGCCCTGGAGAGCAAATATTGAAACCAAACATACCTGAGTTTCAAACCACTACAAAACAATTTTCCTTCCTCCTCCTTCTACCTTTCCGCCCGCGTCATGGCAACAGTAAAAGGGTATCTAACCCCTTAGGCGCGCGTAAATTATAAAAAAAGAAAAAAAAGATTCTATGAACCTGATTAATTCTGAACCCAAACTGGTGATCAGCGACAAGATTTTTTCCGCAATTACCCGCCAGTATGCGCTTAAGTACAATAGGATCGTCTCAAATATGTTGGATCAAATTGGGAAAAGTGAAATTAGTCTATACGACTTGTTGGTTTCCCGTGTGGCGCTCCCATTGTTCCGATTTGAGCTCTGTTTACTTTGTTAAGTTGCTAAATCTAATGTTGACATTCCCTCTAACCAATAGTACATCTAACTCTGTGTGTGTTGGCGATTTTTTACAATTTTAGAAATGAATTTAAATTTGTAACAACGAACTTGTATTAAATTTTGCGTTAAAATAGGATCAAATGGTGCGCGAACTTTTGAAATGTTGGAAAAGTGTTTCGGCAACGATTCTCTAAGGAAAACGGTCATTTATCAGTGCCACGAACGGTTCAATAGTGGTCGTGAGTCAATCCAAAATGATGAACGCAGTGGCAGACCATCGACATCGAAAACCGACGAAAACATTGATGGAGTAAAGGAAATGTTGGTCAATAACCGCAAATTAACCATCAGAGAGATAGCTGAGGACTTGAACATTGCCTATGGATCCGTCCAAGACATTTTGGTTAATGATTTAGGTTTCCGTCGTGTAGCAGCAAAGTTGGTGCTAAAAGACCTCAATTTTATGGAAAAAAGAGAAAGTGTTGACGTCGCAAGAGAGATGGTTTGCGAAGCTGAATCCGATCCCACATTTATCAAAAGGACCATTACTGGAAACGAGCCGTGGGTTTATGAGTACGACACGCAATCCAGACATCAGGCAAGTGAATGGCGTTCACCAAATGAGCCGAGACCAAAAAAACCACGTCTTTTTCAGTCAAAAAAGAAGGCAATGCTCACGGTTTTTATGGATTACAACGGTGTAGTGCATCATGAATTTTTGCCAGAAGGCCAGACAGTAAACAAAGAGTATTATTTGGGCAGAAAACTCGTGGATTTTGCACCATGATAACGCAGCGTCACACATTGCCATCATTATTCGTAATTTTTTGACGAAAAATGTAACAAATACCATCCAACAGCCGCCGAATCCACCTGATTTGGCTTCCTGTGACTTCTTTCTATTCAATCGAGTTCAAAAACCACTACGGGGAACGCGTTTCAGCAGCCGAGAGGAAGTAATGGAAAAATCGCAGGAAGCACTGATGGACATACCGAAAACCGAATATAAAAACTTTTTCACGATTCGATCAAGCGCTGGCATAATTGTGTTGCAGTCGATGGGGATTACTTTGAAGGGGACAATATAGGTTTAGATGAATAAACTTGTATTTTTAATTTTCTGAATAAATTCCGAACTTTTTGATCCTGGTGGTACATATATTAGAGCGCCCGATGTCCGTCTGCGGTGCCTGATGGTTTTTTTAAGTCACAGTTTGTATGTGGTCCCCAATCGCCGGAACGGGTACTTGTTACGTCGTTTTTTTTTTATTCTCTCGGCTTATTCCCACTCACTTCATGTCGACTAACGACTTTGGGTGAGGAGCCCGCTTTTCTTGCCCGGTCGTTTCTTCAAGATCCAGTCAATTTCACGAATTAAGTCTTTCTCGTTCGTTTCATATGTCACTTTACCTTAGTACTCAGACGACTGTGTTTTTCTGAAATAAACAACGTCTTAGCATTCCAGAATCCAATGATGAGCCGTATGTGGTAATCCAAGGTCGGCAATAAAGTGTAAGTCCCTATTGGAGCCGTTGAGTTTTAGAGCTTAAAGAACACGCCAGATCACGCTCCGGGAAGTTATAAAGTAGCTCTCTATGCAAAGCTCCAACATGTTCAGTTTGAGAGGAATTTTCTCATTACTTAGAAAACCTACAGTTGTAAGAAAATGCTGCTAGCATACCCTTTACAAGTGAAATAGATTTGTCGGAGTTACCGAACAATCTGAACGATTCACAGAAACACTATGATTATAAGAACGACCCATCTAAAATTAGATTGCAACAATCACCGTCATTCCTTACTATCAGTAAGGTCGACATGGGCTGAATAGTTATGTTTATTACATTCCCTATAGCCCTACAAAAGCTGCAAAAGGACCAACAAAGCCATACAGATACCGTGGCCGTACGCACGGACATGCATGTGAACATGAGAATAGTGATGAAATCTAATTAAATATTAAGCCTCCCAATTCCATGGTAACATTCGTGTTGGATTAAAAGCTGCATTCTCATTAATAATCACGTTTCCATTATACTCGTACTCGCACCCGTATCTAAAGCTCAAACCTGTGCACCTGTGTACCTATGTCACTTGTATCCGTAAAAGGACTTCTGCCTGCCCAAGTGGGACATTGCTCCATGGCAAATAATTAAATTTATAATTGCACAATATCCGATTGTGATGGACGCATCCAAGAGACCAAGTTAAATGGCTAAATCCTCTTTGACGCTGAGTCGCATTTAATCTGATCTATAAAACGATTTTCATTCACAATATTATTGGCGTGCATAAAAATGCGAGTACATCAGCGCGTAAAGAAAATCCTTATACGCATGCACATCCGTTGACAGCCACCAGGATTATGTGAATATTAATTCAATGCACATGTGATGACCGGAGACAGGGTGACCACACACTACACACATTTGGTATTGGAATCGGCAACCGAATAAACTTATTCACATGTTAAGTGGAGGACGAAACCAATCTAAGGAAGCGGATGTGGTGAGCATTTACTGCTTCCGGTTGTTGATTTAAACTCCCAAATCGGATTTCAAGAATTTGCATTTACCCCATCGCATTGGGAGTATTTTGCATAAATGAATGACTACATGTACACACGGATGTACGCATTGAAACATCGGAATGTACGAGAATATACATACAGATGTAGGAATGCCTTCTGTCTTCTGTTTTCTTTCTACGAATGAACCAATGCAACTTTCTAAATGAAAATATTGAATGAAAATTAGATTGATGGAGCAGTGCTAATGCCTAAAAGAGTGGACGAAATTATACTTTAATAATAATTAATTTGCGGGCTCATTCATCATGCGACTTTTCAAATCTCATTTATTTACTATTCTATCCCGATACCATGTGCGTAAGGGAGGCCTTAATGTTGATTATGGGAGCTTCAAATAGAATGTGAACTCCAGTTAATTCGTGGTATCCTTGCATTTAGATCTGCTGCGAGTACTTGTGAAATCAAATTTAATCAAATTTAATTTGAACTCGGCACGTTATAGAAATTGCCAACTATTAGTTAATCAACTGTGCAGCCTATACCAGCAGTAGCTTCCTGTAGAGTGTACCCAGAGATTACTCCTGATTATTTACATACGCAAAAGCCGTATCAAAGCAAAACTTTTACGATCTGAGTTTGTTGTGTCCTCAGCTTCAAAATACGTTTCACTTTCGGAGATCATCTCTCCATTGGAGTCATATCTATTTCCGGTGAGAATTTTTTTGAGGTTTGTGAATAGGATCCATGTTTCATCCATTGTCACACACCGCATGAAAAAATTATTTTTATTTCGCTTCACCGGCTCCAATGAGTGGTCTGAATGGTCAACACACTTCGAACAGAGCTTACGCAAACCGAAATATTCGTGAAAAATATGATGAACATACACGGTCTCTCGATATCTTTACGATCAACAAACTCACGCACTTTCACTTTACAGTTGTTCAAAATGATTTTTTATATTTTCCTACGCAGCAGCCTCATCTGGGCGCCCAGAGCGTTTAGCATCATTTGTGTCTATATGACTGCGTTTGAATTCATAAAAATAGCAACAAATAGTTGCTTTTCAAGACAATGCACGAAACTGCAATAGCTTTTCCATTGTCTTGAAAATATCGAAATGTGCGTCACTAAAACTTCAATATCTCGAAAACTAAGGGTCGAAATGTCAACAAATTTTGACACGTATCGTTTGAAGGTTGGTATGGTACTAACTAAAAATTGTATGGATGTGTTGCTAGAGTCGCTATGTGTCAGTCTCTTTTCGAACAACCTAAATTTGTTGGTGTCAGACACAGAAACGAGTTCTTTTCATTTAATGGAAGTGTACAGCAAGGAAGTGTTATTGGCCCGGTTCTATACCTCATATAAGCCCATGATATACCTCTCGAGGAGGAGACCGTATAAATACGTTTACTGACGAACAGTCGCAGAAACAACAGTTGAACTACAAAGCTTTCTAAATAATGTAAATGAATCGACACAGCCCTGGAGGATTTCCTTCAATAAAACCAAATCTGTTCGAGCATCGGCTCACAAAATACTTCGGAATGTCATAACTTGAGAGACGTAAATGTACTGGTTACTTAGAAAATATTCCAAGGATAGTAGTAGATCTATTAAGCAAGCAACTGCTAAGGCCGTACATAAAAAATGAAGATTTGCGCAGAGACCTCGGAACTCCACCACCTGAAGAGAAAACATAAAACTTTGCGAGAAAGCACAGAATTCGACTAAGTGGCACATGAATAACACAGTCCTACACATTTTGGACGAAAGGAATCGCGTCATCTCTAGGGGCTGTTTTCAACTTAATCCCTAACCGTAGTCCTGATGGGAAACTCTAACGCCAATATTGGAAGTCCGGTCACACATATGAAGGTGAAAGATCTGTTACGCCGATTTCTGAAATGCCTATTGCCTAATCATTAGATGCACTCGGCGATTTCTGGCGATAAAGCGATAACTTAACTTCATCTTCAATAAGTTGGTTATGGCGCGGGCTGCATAGCAATTGCCACCGTCATGTTGAAATGCTTATCTTCCAAGTCCTCCAGTTGCAGTTTATCCCACAAAATGTATTCGTTAACAAGAAGCCATAGCGGTCTGCATAGAATGTAGCCGATTCGCCAGCATCACCTCGGAAGAAGTAAGGAAAATGACACGTTCGCCATGAAAATCACCACCTCCAGCACTTTGCTTTACCTTGCTTGACATGCGACAATTTTAACTATTTATGCTATTTAACCAAAAATGTGCTTCGACACTGAAGATGAGTTTTCAGTAAAAATCCGGATCTTCTTCCATCCTCAAATGAACCCAATTAGAGAAATTTCACCCTACATAATACTCATTTGCCTTTAGTTCTCAGGTCTATATGCTACGGACACATTTGAGAGATTTCCAGCTGTTGAGAACGATGGGGAAGTGATTGAGTGCGGTCGCGACTGGGATGATCAATATCTCATATAGAGTTTCCTCAGTTGAAATGCATAAGGGAATAGCATTTGATTGCTTTCTAAGTCCAAAGAAACGGCGATTGACAAGACTTATTCTTCGTTTTCTTGGCAGAATTGATAGCAGAGCCAAGGTAGACAAGGTCCCTTACTACCTCAAATTTCGAGGTGTCTAGTGTAATGTTTTGTCCAAATCGTCAATGTTGTGGGTCCCTATCTTTTAACAGCATACATTCTTCTGACCAGATCTGAGAAATGAGTTGGTATGTGCTCTCCACAAAGCCACTTTCAGCAGTTTTGAATACTCCAACCGATAAGCCGTCAGGTTTAAGTGTTTTGTTGGATTTCAACATCGCTATCCTCATCTCCTTTTTAGTCAAGAGAACGGCAGTTTTGGCTACCATCGTCTAAGTTGAAAGGTCTATTCTGCCTTCCGGCTGGATGTAGCTTTTGTCGTCGTTATACACTCGGCAGAAGAAACTTTTCCATACTTTCAGCATGGACTATGACTCTACTAAAAAGTTTCCTTGTACATCTGTACTGGATTTTGTTGCCTTGACGCGTTCTTTTTACAATACCTTTTGGTAAAACATCCGTAAGTTAGTCCTGGAGCACAAACTCTTATCTTGCTGTTTTTTTTCTTCTGGAGAAGCCGATGTTCTTCCGATATCTTTGGCTTAAAATGCTAACGAACGGCTCTGGTCCTTGGGTTTAGCTCCGTTTTGTACGCTTCTTATTTGACCACATGTTTTTGCAGGTGTTTTTCATCATAACAAGGATTCTTTGGTGGTGGCTAGGTAAAACCCACCACATTAGTTGCGGCACGTAGTCTACTTTGCCATTGGTCTTCGATACTTCATGTTGGGGTCAAAGGAGTAGTTAAGAGATTTCGGAATACTCGTTTCGCAAATGCTCTGGCGGTCTCTTGTTATTGTAGCTCTTCTACGATACATCGACTCACAACAGTTCAGCTTTCTTGTGGCGCTTGGGAAATCGGCATTCGCCCCTTGACTACAACAAGGTAGTCATCCGAATCAATGTTGGCTGCCCGCCACCATCTTATTTTTGAGGATTCTTCTGCTGTGGGTCCTCCTTCTGAGGAATTCTTCTTACACGCTCATCGTTGGATAACTATTGGAAAGTTGTCCAGCGGGCACCATATGGAGGTGATGATGTGATTTGTCTACTGAACTTTTATAATAAACTGGCCTTCAAACTAGCGTGAGTTCAAAGGATCACTATTGGAAAAATGGAGAGCATATAATAAACAACTCTTTAGATTTGGGATAAGTCCACAACGTACAAGTTTTTATTTTGACGTCTGCAACTGACTCGTCCACTCGTCCCCAAATGCTCATTTTTTCCAGGTACAACCCCAACAATTCGACGATCTTTTACAGAGAG
Organism: Volucella bombylans; assembly: GCA_949129095.1. NCBI lineage: Eukaryota > Metazoa > Arthropoda > Insecta > Diptera > Syrphidae > Volucella > Volucella bombylans. The sequence continues at coordinate 388,614,067 of OX422140.1, forward strand.
AGGAGGAAACTAACAGCGGATTTAAGGACACATCTGTGGACTGCCACTTAAATGTTTTTTTCAGTAGACAGAGCTCTTTCACTGGAAGTTCAAAATGCAGAAGATTCAGCAATGGAAAAATATGAGCTTGAAGCGAAATTCCGGGCAAAAACAAGGAATAAACAAACACAAAGTAATATAGGACCATTGTCAGCACATATCTTTTATATCTTTTCGCTTACAAATGAGTTTACCAGGGGATGTTGCTCCAAAAAATGTCCCAAGCAAAGTCAACCATCTAAGGACTTGAAAAGCATTAAAGCCAAGTTATGACGGTTTCATTCCAACGTTGATACGGTATGATTACATTGCCGCGTATCGTATATGAAGAATAACCAGCGGGAGATTTTTATGCATGAATACATAGGAGTCTTCGTCTCATTCTAAAAGTTTTCTGGCTTAACCGAACTTCCAATAAAGAGGTTCACATGAGCTATCATCAGTTGTGTGGCGAAGAATATTTGAGTGAGTCTATCATCCCTTTAAGCATGACGACAACTTCATTGTGAAGTATTTGTCTTGGTATTTGTCACTTTTGAATTACAAAATTTACTTTCCACTTAATTGATCCACTGGAGAATCTAATTTTTTGAAACAGCTCCAATCTAAACTACACTGCTTGCTTTCATCAAAGTATCATCTATTACAGGTTTTATTTCTGATATGATGTACGCTAGCATCATTATCATCACTCTTCTTATCTTTGAGGTGAACTAACCCCAAAAGACATTACTCTAGCAAAGTAATTGCACTGATTTCAAATGATTTTAATTTAAACTTTTTAGATATCAATCACCATGACACAGTATGTCACATGTTATCACAGCTCTCATAAGTATTGCTTCTTGTTCTATCATGTCCACTTAATGATGATGATGAGGAAAATGTTTCCACTGCTCCATGTTCTACGTGGTGCCGGTGACGACTTTTAAAATAGAGCACAACGAAATCATAAAAAAAAACTTCTACTTCGAAATGTCCAAATATGTACGAGTTCCTACTCGTATGTATATAGAACAGGGTAGTGGATGGTTGCATTTTAGTTTTCAGTTAGAGCTCCAATCAGATGGACATCACATTGTTGTCAGCATGAAGTCAAAATACTGTCATTCTGTGGATAATACCTACTTTTTAGTTTTTCTTTGAAACGAAGTGAGGACAATTATATTGTTCACTACTCGGCAAGGATTACTTTTAATGAGGGAAATGGGCTACGATAAAGCAAGAAAGTAATTATACAGTACTCGAATAAATATACCAAATAAGCGGTACTGTACTAACCGCTTATACTTTAAGATGCTTATCAGGGACCAGATTACTCCTGATTTTGGCAATTGTGTGTTCCAAAGCGCTCTACCTCCTGTGATTGTCATCATAACTCGACCATTCAATGGAAACCGTGGACAGCTCTAATGCAGGTTCCAGTTCAGATACGTTCTAAGCTTATCACGGATCATGAACTTAGAAGGGGTTGAAAGCCAAATAATTGGACCCCTCCAATTAAAAAATGCAAAAACAGCCACGCTAGTTTACAATGTGGTCCAAAATAGAGCGTTCTGTAGAAAAATATTGAAAAAACAATGCAAGCTGCGCAGTAGCAATACAGATACGGTGTAGAATACTGAACCTACATATGACAAAATATTCATGCATCTATACAAACACACGCTGTAGCCACCGGGTTCTGCTTAAATCTCTCTGAACTTGATGTCGTATGTGTTCAGCAAAGTGACTTGTCAGAAATGATTGAACTTTAAGACAACGATGAGTGGATGATTTCAAGTGATTGTACCTCAGAAAGAGGACGTGGATGTGGATGTGTTCGAGTGGCTGAATGAACGATGTCGTCAAGACGTACCGGCAAAGCCATGTGTGCATAATCTAGGCGGTCATGAAACAGCAAGAATCATCCACTGTTGACGATTCGAGCTAAAGAAAAGAGAACAACTGATTTCAGGACAATTGACTTCCGTTCCAGAAGTGCAGTGGGACGGAAAATAAAAAAGTGTATACGAAGACTGCTTTCGGTAGCAAAAGTATCGTTTATTTGAAAGTAGATTATCTGTTCGAAGAAGACTATAGGACGGCTTATAGTGCATGAAGGATAGCTTCGCCAATATTAGCCTGCAGTGGTCCATTGGCCGACTTTGGACAGCAGGATTATGTCTCCGCCAGCACGCGTTTTCCAAATGCCAATATTCGCAAAAGCGCCTGGCTACATAATTATCAGTTAAGTGTCGATGAAATTGATTACATTGCGAGAGACACTTTCCCAGCATTATAAAGGATGTTTTTTTTAGAGGTTTAGTTTTCAAACCGGCGACACCGTTTCTACAGATTGCCAATTTGACAGTTGAAAGTAGATTTATGGTTAGTATGTTTTGCCATTTTACGATGAATAGATTAAGGTCAGAACAATGCGTGCAAATTGTGCAAACTCATTTTAAAAATCATGGTTCGGTTCGCCAACCTTATAGTGTGCTACGTCCATTTTACGGTCGACATAATCGTCCGTCTGAGCAAGTTACTCGGAACACTATAAGTCGTTTTCGCTCCACGTGCACTCTCGTGGATAATACGCATCCCCAAAAATGACTAACAGTGAGAACAGAAGAAGTTATTGCCGCTGTGGAGCGCAGTGTTGAGGAGAATCCGTATGAGTCGATTCGCCATCGTGAACAACAATTGGAGCTATGCCCATGCATTTTGTGGGTGGCTAGAATGTTAATGAATGAGAATGGAGAGCGCTATAGAAACATGATTTCTGACTTTTTCGTTCCTCAGTTAAATGGCATTGACGTGACAGAGTTTTGGTTTCAACAAGATGGCGTAACATGCCACACTACGCGTAACACTATCAATTTATTGCGGGAAACATTTGCTGAGCGCATTATTTCGCGTAATGGACCTGAGAACTGGCCTCCACGATCCGGTGATCTCACACATTTAGATTTTTTTCTTTGGGATATGTGAAGTCACTAGTCTGTGCCGATAAACCAGAGACTTTGGACGATTTGGAAGTCAACATTTTCCGTGTTATTGCTGATATACGGCCCCAGTTGCTCGATAAAGTTGTCGAAAATTGGTTTTCACGACGGCGCTTAATTCGCGTTAGCCGTGGCGTGCATATGCCCGATATCTTTCCGAGTGGCTAACATTGACTTGAGTTTCTACCTGAATTTCTTTCTTGTAGCCAAGGTATGGAAGCAGATATCCTCTTCCTCGCCTAACCAGATTTGCAAAAACGTGTGCCGTTGTAAAGCCACAATCGCTAAAAATTGCCAAAGCCATCGCCAATCACTTTTTAACTCACCGGAAATTAGCAAGAGTTGCTGAAGTCTAGTGACACGAATGCTAACAAGTCAACACAAAAGTCGACTGCGACGAAAGAACCAACGCAATCGAGGCAGTCAATAGATTTTAAGGTTAAGCAAAAGTCTCGGGGTTATGAAGCTCAAGCCGAGGTCTGGAAAGACGACTAAGGAAACTTAATAGTAGAATAGCTGTTGGTTTTTAGGATATAGAAAGATTATTTCTGCAGACTATTAACAGACAACGCTTTCAAACGTAATCCTTCACGAAGTTAAGCTGACGATATCAAGGCTTTTATCGAGGCAACAGTATCCTCCCATTAGTCTTCGTTTCCACAGGAACTGATGAGGTCGTTGACACTAAATCTGAGCTTCATTGTATGTGGTCTAAAAAATAATGGTCTGTCATGTTGATAGTCTTCTAGTCTGTCAATAGAATCTTGCCACATTTGAATTCGCGAAATTCTTCTGTAATTGCCTGGATTTTTTGCACCTAGAATGCGTATAGCCAACCAATTTGGCAAAACGAAGTCTGAATTTGGAACTTTGTTGAAAATATAGCGGAGCAATGCAGGTTACACAATGAGCTGCGACTAATGGGGTTTTGTAGATGCATAACTTGAACAGTGACCATTACAATGAAGAAAATTTTACCGTGAAGAATAAGCACAGTCATCCAACGATCAAAATGGTAGTGGATTAGGACCATAGTCAACCATGTTATGCTGTGCAATTGGATCGAATACAGGGCAGAACAAGGAACACATTACCCATATCAGTTGACGAAAAGTTGAGTAAAGTTAATGCGTACTGGAAGCAATCGTACGTGATGATACGAATGACTAGAAATATTTTTTGATTTACAACAGGGCCTTAGAAGACCGTTCTGCAACAATTCATTGATGCAGTTACAAAACAAAAAAAAAAACAGATCTGCTCAACAGTGAAATGATTTCTCCTCATAAGCAAGACGAATCATTGGAAAACATTCGGTGATAGGGTTAGGTATTAAGCAACGTCAGTGGTGATACACAGTGCTGATATTATGACTACAGATGAAAATTGCAATCTGTCGCAATATTGTTACTGTACCCCTACCTCAACGATGGCATTAGCAAATAGCATCACAGATGGTGAATGAAAAACAGTGACTGGCCAAGAAGTCTTGATTTTTCAGCTCATGAGTAAAAATCACCCTGATATGCGCTTATCCGCACCACAGAATAATTAGTTGATACTAAAAAATACTGCGTCTTCCACAAAACAATCCAAAGAATCACCCAATCAAAGCTGTCATAACAATTTGCCTATTAAACGGCTCTGCATAGGAGAACGAAGGCACCTTGTGCGCTCTACGAGCAAACGAGCAGGGAAGTACATCAGCTTCTCAGCTGGAAATTTTTTCAGCAGAGTCACAACTAGTGCTGAAGATGTGGAAATCTACTTCTGCAGACCCTAGAGGCAAAAACGGCCTAAACTTCGCTGTCAGCCTGAACGGACCATACGTGGGCGACAAAAGCCAAGATATCTGTCCACCCGACTAAAAGTTAGTTATGATTGCAATATGTAAAATCAATCTTAACATAGCTGCTGGACCAAACAGACTACCTTGCTAGCTTTTTAAGGTTAACGGGAGATGATTTAGAAGACTGCATATACCACCTTGGTCAGAGGAAAGTATACCTGATGAATAAAGCCTCAGTATCACTTGTCCGATCGATACGAAAAAAAACTGCGCCAAACTTAGAGGCAGCAGTCTCCTTAACATCGCGTAGAATTCCTTTCGGCCATATTGTGCGAACGAACTGGTTTTCCCCTTTTAGTATGGACTTACATTACAGCAGAACTTAGAGAAAGCCAAGGAAGACCAGATCGATTCTTATCTCTTCCTCACCAAATTTTAGGATGCATATGACAACATCTATAGGGCTACTCAGAGGCATATCTGATAACACTGCCTACTATGCAGAATGACAATGGAGAGGACTTTGGCATCAAAAAAGAATTTAGATAGTTTACATGGGCTGTCTTATAATTGTCATATGTGCGAAACTTGCAAGCCTACCGCAGAGGCAAAAGTTTCTATAGTCCTATGTGCGAGGAAATGAAATGGATGAGCAGGCACATACTCGAACACTTGAACTGGACAAAGATTTTAGTGCAATAACATCAGATACCAAAACCACATGATCTAAGACTTACGTATCTTCCAAAGGGACTACACAAACAACCTAGAGGACTTTCATTACCCATATCTCTGATTATTGACCTAAGTATAGGCCGAACTTAGTGTGACAAGTTGGAACTTTTGTGCCCGAGATTGAAAGAACTGGAAAACAGATGTATTTTAGACAATGGTGTTCAAAAAGTCAGAAGTCCGGACAGCACCATGCAGAGGATACTAAAATTATGCTATGGTTCTGGAAGTGATCTTGTTGATCCTGATCCAATAGAATAAAGTATAGTGAAGAAGTAACTTGCCATTTTAAGGAGCATATAAAGAGCTCAATGTCGTAGATTTTCTTTTGATTGATATGATGTGAAGGACCAAGAAATCCGTGCTTTATGACAGCTGATATAAGTTAACCCTAGCAATGAGCTCCTTAGAAAAAGTCTCCAATGTCGTGAAAAGTGTTCTGGATAAAAAAAAACTGTCTCGCTACGAATGTTTATCAGATTACCCTCAGCCCACCTTTGGACGTACTCTGAAATATCGTGGTTCTTTCTTAAGCCGTACAACTCACTTATGAAATGCCTTGCCGAGCTCTTTATTTCCTAGTCATTATAACCTTCAAACATTTTAGACCAATGTGCATCGATGTATCTCTATTTTCTTCTTCCCTAAGTTTTCTTCGCCCTCGCTTCTCAGATTCATCGTCATTGGCTTACTCCGCTGTCAATTATAGTCACTGTAGAATGGAAGACAGAACATATAAACTCAGTGTAATTGCAGCTAAATCTAAAATTGCTCCGTTAAAACCGTTTGGATCACGCGACTGGAATCATGCGGCAGATTATATTCATGATATCGTCAATCAGCAATCAAATTTGTAAAGAATTCGCGTTGTAGGATTTGGAGATCATACTACATTAGCTTTGGTTACCATCTCGTCGTTGGACCAACTTTTAGGACACTCTCGGCATCATATTATCGCTTCAGAATCGAATCCTGCGATCGAGGTTTCGAGGTGTGTAACTCCTTCCCATCTCGGAACTCACAGTTTGTGGTGAAACTGTCCATCATGGTTGTCTATAGCGGCCAAAATCGAAAATTTCAAATTTTAACCTTCATGACGTTAGTTACATCAATTGAAACTGATATCATGGTAAACTCGTCGAAAATCTGTCTTCGTGGTATCTTTTGCAAAGATCTATGGCGTATTGCATTCAAATTTCGATCAATTGTTGCGCAATAACACTAAATCGCTACACTTGTTGTCTCAGCTTGAATGAGATACAAAAAGCTAAAACAATTATCCACGAAACAGTCCAACTAAAATTATGTAGAGCGGATATTCGGTCTCTAATTAGTTGCCTGTCAAATCGAAACATGTACTCTCCATTCATTGGTGAAGCGGGACTGTTTCGCGTTGGGGGAAGAATCTAAATCTCTAAACATAATAGAACTTACGTACACCAGTATCTGAGATATATGCGATAGTTCGACAGCATTTTTTTATATTTTAGGTAGTCGAAATCTGATCCAGAAGCAAACAAGCAAGCAACTAATGGGTGATTTACCAGCTCAAAGAATTGAACCAAGCCGCTCTTTCACCAACACTGGACCAATCACCATAAGGCTTTTTCGAGGTGGTAATCTTAAATTTTCAAAAGCATATATCGTACTGTTCGTATGCTTATCAAAAAAGGCTGTTCCTTGGCAGCTGGTGAGTGATCTCACCGCTGATGCTTTCCTCGCTGTCTTCCGCCAGCGTGTACCTCATTATGCTTCGAAGGTGCTCATCCTTCCCTAAACGATATGCCTGAGTTACTTATGTCAGAGACCCACAATGAAGCCATCACTACATAGCAGGGAGAACTTCGCATGGCATTTCATCCCACAATTTGAACCACATTTCGATGTTTTACGAGATGCTGGTATTAAATCGGTCAAACTACACCTACGCCTAGTTATTAAATGGTCCATTTACTCACTCAAATTGAACCTATTTTGAATTTTCCTCCTTTGTGTTATGTGTCTGACATAAATGCTCTAACGACCGCTCATAGGTGAACCTCACACGGCTGTTCCAGAACTTTGCCTGTTGAGCACTGCCATAATTCGTCTACAATACTGGATTCATAAAAAAACTATTATTTTACGGAGGTAAAAGTCAGTTCATAACATCTGCATTTATAGTAAAACATTTGACGACAATTTTATCACAACACCCGCAGATTCAATCGGTCATTTTAGTTTATGATGTACGATACTCGTATCTCGATGGCAGCAGTAAAAGCCGCCCTGGAACTAACCAAATCCCATTTGCAAAAACTAATACTGGCTAGATAAATATCTGGGGAATGTTTACTGGGCAATAAGTAACAATGCGAACGCAATATAATTACTCTTGGACATTTTCTTAAACTTTACTAGGACGTTGTCATAAAAATGACTTCTGCTTGGGCAGTTCTCTTCTTCTTCTTTTTTTTTTTGTCTTCTTGGTTCCTATATATAAGACTAAGCTCGATCTGTTTATGCTATAAATACAACCGATTCCTAATGGGGCAATAAACAACCGCTGACGACCAAAGTGTCAACACATAAAAATGCCTATTCCAATTTCTATTCGTTCGTCGTCTTCCATTACTATTTCATGTTCCAGAGATCCCAGTCCATTGATTTGTTATGTTTATTGTGTCAAGGAAATAAATTTAATGGACCCTACTGCGCGCTTAAACACAATAAAATATGAAATTATCCACTTGAGCAGGACAAAAAAGGTCTAATTGTGTATTTAACTCGATTTGGAGGCCAGCCCATCGAGGGCAATAATACGAAAATTTAATTTCCCCTGACAAATATACTTCAACGACAATGGCACAAACGCTAGTGTTTGACAGCAATGACATGTCCCGGGATGAAGGGCCAAAAGTAGTTTTATTTTTCAGGACATGCAATTAATTTCAACTATCGGAGCAACACCTCTTGGTCTTGGCCGAGTTATTGCTTTCTTTGCTGTCGTACTCTCGTATTCAGTGCTCCCTTAAATGGGAATTCTTCTAGTGAACTAAATTTTATGACAAATATTTACTTTTATTACTCGTCCTTGACACCAACTACCACCCGCTGAGACCAACTGCCCAACAACCCACCACCAATCCCATCCAAGGAAAGGGTTAATTAGCACACAAAGTCAAAGTCAAAGCAGCAGAAAAGCTGTCGAGCCAAAGTGGCAAAGTTTCCGCCGAATCAATTTGACCATAAAATCCGGGTGGAATTTTTGCGTCAAACTTTAGCACAAGAATGTATGGTTATGTTCCGAGTAGGTATAACCTTTGAACACTAACGACTTTTCTGGCGTTCTCTCTCGTGCGTTCGCATCTTTAAATTACCCTTACATGAGATGTAATTTGCGTCTAACGTAACGATTTGCCAACTCTTGCATCCCGAGAATGTTTATTTTAATAGTTTCGCAATTATGTCGTAAAATTTAACTGAGTTCTCCTCTCGACTTGGTTTGGATACTTTCTACGCGCGCTTTCTGATGTCTGCTGGCCTTCGATAGGACGACGAGGAAAAAAAAAACGAAAAAAGAAGAAGAAAATCACAACTTTCTAACGATGAATTCCTTTTTCGCCATCTTACTAATTAGCTCTTTGGCCGGATGTTAAAAGTTAAGGGAACATCACTCCCTCTCGGGCGTTTACTTCTAATCAAGACGAGAGAGCATCTAGGTTTGTTCAGCAAAATTAAGACTCGATGAAAGTACATTCTCATGCTCGTATCTGAAAATGGTAATAACGCTCATAAGGATAAACATTTTAGTGACTATCAAATTAGCTGTTAAAATATTTTGTGCTTCACACTGACAGTTATTGATGTGTACGTTGTTAATAAGTTTATCTTCCTTCCGGAGGTGTATAATAATGGCTAAGTAGCAAGAGTTCGCAAAGCTTTGCAATAAGAGAACATGAGGTCCGTCGGAACCAGGCAGCCTTTTAAGGAGACCAAGTTAACACAAAGAGTGATTCATGATATCGGCTTTTTTTTTCTTTCTTTCCGTCTGGGTGTGAGTATATCTTATCCTGCATTAGCACTTATATACCTAAATAGGATACTTCCAACCCCTTTACCAACGCACTGTTATTAAACTAAAAGATAAATACCTCGTTAAACATACGAGTTTCAACGCTACAATTAGTGGCTCTGGAACAACAGGTCTATTATGTCAAAATGGTGCTAAAATGGAACTCGGTATTTAGGTTGGAAGTATTCTACACCACTGTGTACCAATTCTACTATCACAAAGCTACCAATTTGTAGAAAACATACGATTTGCTACCGATGAATGTCATGGTAGCAGAATCTGGCGGTCTACAGATTAATCTATCGCAAACCAGACTGATCTCATTGCGATCGACACATGCACTCTTTCAGTGTTGTACATGCCCGAAATGTGCGAAAGTGGACCCCGACCATCACCCAATTACAGGTGAGTTGCGTTTACGAATATGATAGGCGCCCCAACATTGGGGAAATAATGTGAGGAGGTATAGCGTTGAATGACTGAAACAAACTGCAAGAAATTTTGTTGATCGCGAACGTTTTAGCATTTTGTCTAGTCAAGTGCCTAGAACCAGTGACACTAATTCCAATAAGTCTTCAGAAATGCTGTAACTGATATGCTGAGTTGAAGTCTCACTACAGAGCTGAACGAAAGCGGCTTATAAGCCCAATGAGAAAGGAAAGAAGCAAGAACATTGGTTTCCGCAGAAAACAACAGAAATCTGTCAAACAGGGGATTGACAGGCGCCTTAAACAAATGGACAAGACCATAAAACGAACGATGGCCAATACGGTAACTCGGTATCTTACTTACTTACATAAGGTGGCGTTACAATCCGGGGTGGACCTGGGCCTCAACGAATACGCGTTTCCAACCAGCTCGCAGCTGCTTCAAGTTTCGCACACTAAGTTTGTTGAGGTGTCTTTCCACTTACGTACACCACCTAACTAGTGGTCTTTCTCTACGAATTTTAAGATTTCTTCGGTCTGAGCATCGGTCTCCATCCGCTCTACATCACTCTCAGTCTTTGGACCTTCACTCTTCTGGCCGGATCGATGTCGTTGTATCTCCTCCCCCACTCATCGCCTATGCAGACGGGACCGAAAATCACTCATAGCATTTTCCTCTCAAAGCAGCCAAGATCACAGTCATCCATTTTTGATAAACATAATGCCTCTGTAGCATAGGACAAGACTGGGATTATTAAAGCGTTATAAAGGGTCATTTTTGTTGTTCGAGAGAGGTCTTTCCAAGTCAATTGCCTTCTTATCCCAAAGAAGCAGCGATCGGCAAGTGTTATTCTTCGTTTGATCTCATCGCTATCGTCATTTGTCTGAATTGAGAGCGGAGTCTAGGTAGACAAAGTAGTTAACTAGCTCAAAGTTATATCTGTCGGGAGTGACGTTCTGTCCGAGACCTCGTTGGTGGGTGTCCCTTTTTGTTGACAGCATATGTTTACTTTGTCTTGCCCTGACATTACACTGCTGTCTTCCGATGATGTCAATATCATCGGCGTATGAGAGTAATTGGACGGACTTTTGAAAGATTGTGCCTGTTGTATTGGTGAGAGAGCTTTGCACTATTTTTTCACGAATTATGTTAAAGAAATCGAATGACAGCGTCTACATCAAAGGTCTCGGTGAGTTCTTTACCGTCCTAGATGGATCAGCGTGCATTCTAAATCATCATCCTGCACAACCGGACGAGATTGGCAGGGCTGCAAACACTAGACAGTGCTCTGTAGGGCTCTTCTCTATAGATGCTGTCATACGCGGCCTTAAAATCGATGAATAGGTGGTGCGTATCGATTTGGAGCTCATGGGTTTCTTCCAAAATCCGCCGTAGTGTGAATATTCCGTCGATGGTGCACTTTACTGGTCTGAAACTACACTGATATGGACCAATCAGGTTGTTGACGAACGACCTCAGGAGTTCAGACAATATCGCAGATAGGATCTTGAGGCGATGCTAAGAAGACTGATACCTCTGTAATTGGTGCACTTCATAGGGTCTCCCTTTTTGAGGATCAGACATTCATTGGGCATACTTTCGTTAGATCATATTTTACAGATGAGTTGGTGTATGGTCGTTATCAAGTCGTCGCCTGCTGCTTTGAAGACCTCGGCAGTCAGACCGCTATAGTAGCTTTTTTGACTTAAGCTTACACAGATATGACTATCCTCACTTCATCACTGTCAGGTAGACGAAATTGTTGCTCTATATCGTCCAGGTTGAAAGATTTATTCTGCCTGACAGGGATATTTGGTTCGTCATCGCGGATATACAGTTTGCAGAAATTCTCTTTCCAAATCTCCAGAATAAACTGCGACTACAATGTTCCCTTGTTCGTTTTTACAGGCTTCGGTTCGGAGTTTGTGTCTGTTGCATATTTTTTTGTAGCTTTTGGTATAATATAGAATCTTATTCCTGGAGTAGTTTCGTTGGAGTGGACGAGTGAAACTCAGCACATCAGAGATGATATCTCCAACGGCTTAATGGCAATTTTTTGACTGGTCTTCGATACGACTACGTAGTGCTGGCGACATAGGACCATAGGGAGGCTCGATCGGACACGAATTTGGCGATCTCTTGCGATTGTGGCCGTCCGACTTCCTCACAATATTAATTTTCCCTTGCGATGTTCGGAATATTCACAACTGTACCTTAGCTACAACAAGGTAATGGTCTGAGTCAATGTTTGCCCTCGGAATGTTCGAAAATCAATAATACTGGAAGAGTGCCTTGCGTCGATCACAATGTGGTCAATCTGGTTGATGGTTAATTTATCAGTAGTTCTCCAAATCACTTTGTGAATATCGAGATACGGCAATGTTTCGACATGCCGAAAAGTCGATTAGCCTGAAACCGTTGTCGGAAGTGATGTCGTGCAGGCTATACCTTCCGACAGTACTAGCCTAAATGCCGTCTAATCCTAGCTTTGCACTAAAATCGCGCATATAAGGCTAATGTTGGAAAATTTAGCCTTAATACGGATTGCTACGAGGTGCTCTTTCACATGCCGGAAACTTAAGGCTTCTTGCCTAAGTCTGCCTCTAAAAACAGCCCATCCCATCTATTTTATGTCTATAACATCTATTTTGTAGCCTCTACTAGTTTGCCTTTTAAGGTACTTAACAGTCCGCGTGCAGATTCCAATTTCGGTTTACTTGTTTTGTTTGCAGAGGTTGTCCGTATCCGAAGGTTTTTGTTGCTTTGTAACTTGGTTTATTTTTTCTATGGCCAGAGGCACATGCCCCAACCTAGGACGACCCTAGGACGAGCGGTCGTGAGCGAGACGTGAGCCCTGCCGTTGGCCTATAAAGGGCTCATCCGTTACCATCTCCTTTCCAAGACCCTGTCTTAGTTTCGGAAACCCTTCCCGGCCTGAACTCCAAATATGACGGAGTAGACCGCATAATTCTGTATCAGTACACTAAAAATGAAGACACATTCATAACGCAGCTATTGAAGCACTACACCAACACAAAAGTAGACTGCAGTCGAGAAACACATTTTACAGTAAGTTTAGTGACGGACATAACCCGGAGGTCGTGATATCGAAGTCGTCTTTTGGAACAACAAAATTCGGGCTGTAAATACCAGCATCCCTAATATGTCGGCGCAAATAAATAAAACGACCTTCCATGTCTAGAGATCGCCCGAACAACGCAAAACCAAAAATTACTATTAACAGTAGGAATAGTTCCAGAAGAAGTCGAAGATCCGCCAAATAAAGTAAAGGCCATAGGAACGATTTGCAGGAAGTGTACAAGGCGAATGATGCCATTGGCCCAAAATAGAACCCGGAAAATCAGGTCCTTTTGAACGATTACTACCTTCGAAATGATATTGAAAACGATTGGAGAGTTTAACATTCATATACTACGTGAGTGTCCTAGATACCAGTGCCCTCAAATGAAGCAGACCCAATAAAATCAAAGAAAAATGCAATGTGGTGTAGGTAGTAACGCGTGGCTAGATAGCAATGATTGTTATGTTTCAGCAGCAGTCAAAGTTATCAATGCCATCCAGCTGTCAAAATATTCAGTAGATTTGCCATTCATTAGGAATCGTTTTACGCTTGCCGAACTTGAGGAAATTATTAAAAAATATCTAAATTCCGGTCCAGCTGCATATACACAACGTGAATTCCATCGTGAGGTCGGTCGTCATCATGGTTTCAGTGTGCAGGCAATTCATCTCGCCGTGGAAAAGTTTGAGCGTGAGTACACTCTTTCGGATCTTAAGCCACCAATTAGGTAAAGATTGGTGCAAAATGAAGCAACCATAGCCGCCAGTATCGAAGAAGATCCAGAAATGCCGCTGCCGGTAATTGGGCATCTCCAGAGAGTCAATCCGGCTTATTTTGCGGTTAGATTTGAGCCTACATCCGTATGAGATTGTGCTGACGCAAGAAGTGAAGCCGGGGTTCGCTAATTGGGCGCTAGAAATGTTGGCCGAGATCCGGTTTTTGGCCAAAAAATCATCTTCTCAGTCAAAGCGCATTTTTGAATCAGCGGTTATGTCAACAAGCAAATTGTCATTATTGGAGCGAACAAATCTGCAAATATTCGGCCAAGATTGACTGTTTGATGAGGTTAATGGCATGGCGGCATCATCGAACCTTATTTCTTTCGAAATGAGGAAGGAGTCACCGCTACCGCAATGGTCTCAGGTTTAGAGCGAAGTATAACTTACTTTCTGAGGTCAAAGCTCGAAAACATCGATATATCCGAGGTTTGGTTTCAACAAGACGGCGCTACATGCCATACAAGCGACGCAACTCTCGAGGTTGTGAAGGAGAGAAAGAAAGATGTTTGGGCTCAGTGGTTATTTCACTCCATGGGTGGCACCCAACATTTAATGGGGGGACTAAATGCTGTGATTCGAACACCGAACTTTCCGATTTGGAAGCCAGTCCACTACCACTTGAGCCACGGCCACCCACTTTGGGCCAACTCACGGCAAGCATTCATAAATTTCACACCACTCGAATATTTTCTCTGGGGCTACGTTAAGTCCTTAGTCTACACGAACAAGCCAACCACTTTGGACGAGCTCCAGGCCAATATTCGACACGCTATTGCCCGAATAACGTCGCACGTATTGGACAGAGTCATCAAAAATTTTACCGACCGCTTGAAGAACTGCCAGCGAAGCCGGCACATAATGGCATGAACGTAGCGTCAAAATAAAGCCAGAGTCAATTTTATATCTCACACCCTTTTTGTTCTATTTATATTTTTTTGTTTAATAGTGCAATTACTTCCAGCAATTTTAAGTACCAGCGTAAGACTCTAGTTTCTTATTAAAAAAAACTTCCTAATTTTATATATGTAGAACAATATCAATCCTCCATTAAAATTGTAACCAGTAGTCCAAGTCAATGATGTAAATTCAAAATCCCTAGTATCATGACTAAAGTAAATGTTTTGTTAGCATTTGAAGGATGATTTTAATGTTCTAAACCGAATCAGCGCAACCACCTGCAACCAATAACCCTGCTCAAATTGCATTGTTTATCCTCTAAATTCTCTAATTCTGCAATGACATAAAATTATCGCACACACACAGATACCCACCAATGTCACTTGATATAATTCGCCTGGCAAATATCAGTTGACAGACACTCGTTAGCACAACAGATCTCATTTCTAATCCTAATAAACCAGGTCTCTTTTTTATTTGGTTAAGCTCCAGCTCATAGAACCGCCAATTAGAAGTGAATGTCTACACCATAACGCGCAAATATTTATTTAACCCCGCCGATATCATACAAAAATCCATCACTCCCCATTAATTGTGTTCGATATTTACGGTGAGCTGATGGACTATGCTGAATGAAATATCATACATAAGCCTATAGCCACCGTTAATTAATATGCAGGACCCTGCAATCATACTTAATGGTACACAAAACGTTGGCAAACCTACTCGAACCCTTCTACACCTCTGCTGTTCTACTATAATCGGAATCAATAAATCTCTGTCTCTGCTGCAGCAGATTTTTGATAAATTTCCGATGCATTAAAGGAAGAACTTTACCCGGCGACTTTATGCATATCAAATTGAGTAAACAAAGTGCTCATTTTGCCGTCATCGGCTACGAGTGTATCCTTACAGAACAAACGGTCTGAGCTTACTTCGGAACCGCAACGAAAATGGATCGCATGGTATGCCATGTAATTAATTACGAGACTACGGGACTACCGTACATGGATTGCATAGACTCGAGTGGTGAAACTTGCTTTGGCGACGATGAGAAGGACCTCTATGCATACATTCATTAATTTCAGTCATTTTAACTGGCTTTGACTTGATGCTTAAAAGGCATGCAATCCTCACATTCACGGTCGTTAGGGGTGAGCCTCGTGTAGGCTTCACTTATTAAAACAAAAAATGGCAGAACTACCCTTCAGAAACTCGAGAAAAAAAACAAAAATTTAAATTGCTGCTTTGTGGAGCAAATTTATTACACTTGAGCTGTTTGCATTGGACGCTGAGAGAAGTTCCTTTGCTGGGAAGGAGACTTTGTATGAGCTCGTATCTGTGCTATGTGCAGATGCACTATGGACTTAAGTATTATAAGCGGTCAGACTTTGTAACGACAAAATTTATTGAAATGAGTAAAAGGGGAACGTTCACTCATCAGTTTTAAAATATCAATATCGTTAAGTATCCCTCACGGAGCTTAAGTTGATCTTCTTCTTTATTTTTTTAAACAAAATGTGTCCGGGTAAAATTGTTTGAAAATGTTTCTTTTTCATACCCATTGTAAATATCGACAATAATTCTCTCCCCTGCGATGGTCTGCATAATTTAGAAAACCATTTTCGAATACTAAGGGGAAAGTATTGTAGAAATACAAAATAAGGAGTACTCTCCTAACATATACCACTGGCTTTTTTCCAAACCGGTTGTACTCAAGGCTTAAGAATTCTCTATAGAACGCCCTGGTGACGCCTTACAAAATGACATCTGAATTAAAATCAATTGACAGCAAGTTTCCTGAATTGTATTCAGTAAAACCGAAATCCTTCTTCTGCTGGTTTCTATGTAATTTAATAAAAAAAAAATCCTTTTCAGAATTTTCTCGATTTTGGCAAATAGCAAATGGAAAATGGATTCTCTACCACTTCAAAGAGGGAGAAAATGTAAAAAAAAGAAAAATGATTACAAGTGTCAAGTGATTGGAAATTGGTGGTTGAATATAATTTGAGAATTTCCTCTGCATCTCAATTTCCTTGTCTACGGTTTAACAGACTGACAAAGGGTTCTGTCTTAATTCGATTCTGATTCGGAGTCTGTCGTTGTCGGGCACAGATGAAAAATGTGAGATAAAACGTCTGTAACTTGGGAATAACTAGTGTCTATGGGCAACTAAAATGTTTCGCAAGGGTCACAACTGAATTAACATCATAAATTGCAATTACGTTAAATTGGACAATTTTTATTACTTTCCGTTCCACCTCACTCGAAAGATATTGCTCTTCAAGAATTCAGTTCTATTTTTAAAGTACTTGTACCTAGTTGGTTGGTATATGAATGTGTACTGCAAATTGTTGTCCCAGGAATCCCGATTAATTTGAATTTTATTCTCAAGAATTCACCTACTTGACTTTAGGTCTGATCCATCAGAGACTAGAATAGCAGCAACGCTGTTTTTCTGACAATATTTCTTTACGTCACTGACAAAAGAAGCGTTTTCTTTACAAGCATAACTCGTACCTATGTAGACCTTCTGTTATGGAGCCGAAAACAAGTGCAAAACAAAATAAAAATAAAATAAATTGACGAGCTTTTATATTTTGACAAGAATTAGATACTTTAGATGACTGTGGAATCATTCGGTTTGGCTTGGTTTTAAATGAATGAATTTTAGTTTTTGCGATTACATGTGTGAAGAATTTCACCTCGTGTAGTTTTTAAACAGAGTTCGGTTTTAGGCTTTGAAGTTAGAATTTAAATAGCGATTGAAGATTATTATTGATCTTGTGGAATATCGGAGAAGTGAAACCAATCCAGCCCAGACATAAGCCACATTTCACCAGCCATGCAAGAGCTTATGGACGAAAAAATTCAGAGCAAGAGCAATTTAGCTTCATTATTACAAGCGTGAAAACCCGTGGAAATCGCCAATGGCAATTGTGTAGAAGGCAAATGTGTATGAAACTACTATGTGCCTACATGTACATCCCAGGTGTATGCATAAGTCTTTTCCGGTTTAACTAAAAGATGGCGCCAGCGAAAAGTATACAGCGTATTAAGTTGAGTCCACCAACAACTTTCAGTGATCATGTAAAGTTTTGTGCCTGAACATTAGCGGCACGCATTGCTTTTCTTATTTAATTAAAAGAAAAAGGCTATCGAAAGCCATGGTTTGCTGGTAGAAACATATGGTGAACACTCACCACCAATTAGAACATGTGAGACATGGTTTCGACAATTTAAAAGTGGTGACTTCAATGTGAAAGACAGTGAGCGCTCTGGTAGACTTAAAAAAATGCGAAGTCTAGCAATTGCTGGAGTTATTGGCTTATGACAAAACTTAAACTCAGCGACAATTAGCAAAAGCATTACATGTGTCACAAGAAACAATCAGTAGACTTTTACGAGAAATGGAGAAGATAAATAAACTCGGTAAATGGGTCTCACATGATTTGAATGAACGTAAAATTCAAAATCGCAAAGTCAATTGTGAAATACTGCCTAAATGCCACGAAAGGAAATCATTTTTGCACCGAATTGTGACGGGGGACGAAAAACGGACGGCTTTCACTTGGCGATCTGCATCACCTAGGCCAAATCGCTTCGTCAAGAAGACTATGCTCTGTTGTCTGGTGGGACCAGAGCGGTATTGTGTATTATGAACTCCTGAACCCGCGAAACCGTTAACACATAACCCAACAAATGATTAATTTAAACCACGCATTAATCGAAAGACGACCGGAATGTGTATTTTAACACTCCTCGCCAACATTAACATTCGAAACTTAGACCTTATGTTTGGAATCAAAATAGATCCTATCCCTTGAAAATGCCTTGAACAAAGCATCCGCTGTCATTTTGGCTGTCTGAAGATACTCTACTGTGACATCGCCTTTTCCAATAGCTTCTCGAATCAATTGACATTAGTAATCGATGTGCTTTGTGCGTGAGTATTTACCTCCATATTTTGCAAAAGATTGCGCACTTCGGTTGCCAGAAAAGATGGTATCTGGAGACACAAAATTGGGTAATAACTCCTGCGATAAAAAGCGAAGTGCTGCTTCACTAAGTGCGACGTATTAGTCTTCGGCACTTGACCTAAAGGGTGAAAAGATAAGAATGATAAGAAAAAAAAATTAAATAAAGCAACAAAGGTGTGAGATATATAGGGTTTTCCAATAAGGACTTGACAATTTTTTTTTTTAATAAAACGCAAACCATTTGAGATATTTCAAAAACTTTATTATCGACTTGAAGTACAATCAAACCATTTATGAATGGAACTCGACTTCGTTCATATAGCCCCCGCGGGCACGTTTGCAACGTCGTCGGCGTGTTGGTGTAAACAAATGACTTAGCGTAGCCCCACAGAAAATAGTCAAGCAGCGTTAAATCGCACGAACGAGGCGGCCACTCGACTGGCCCATTTCTTGAGATAACACGCTCACCATACTTACTCTTCAATAAGTCGATTGTAGAGTGTGCTGTGTGGCTTGTGGCATCATCCTGTTGAAACCACATGTCGTCCAAGTCCATATCTTCCAATTCGGGCCAAAAATAATCGGTGATCATGGCGCGATAGCGCTGACCATTCACATTAACGTGACGATCGTTATCGGCGACGAAAAAATATGGCCCAATAACGCCGCTGGCATGCAAACCGCACCAAACAGTTATTTTTCGTGGATGAAGTGGTGATTCATGAAGCACATGTGGATTTTCATCCGACCAATAACGCATATTTTGCTTATTGACGAACCCATTGAGCCAAAAATGTGCTTCGTCGCTGAAGATGATTTTGAGATGAAATTCATCATCTTGGCGCATCTTCTCCAGAACCCAATCGGAGAACGTACGTCGCTTCAAATGGTTCATCGGCTTCAATTCTTGAGTCAGCTTGATCTTGTATGGGTGTAGACCAAGATCCTTACGCGAAATACGCCATAATGTGGTCTGAGCGATGCCCAATTCTTGAGAACGTCGTGGAATTGACTGATTTGGATCGTTTTCTACGGACGCCTGAACGGCAGCGATATTTTCGACACTTCGACCAACCCATTATCTCGCTGACACGGTAACATCACACAACGAATATGTAGACTCAAATTTTTGCACTAAAATTGCCTGTCTACTAGGGCGAGAATTACGACCGAAAATTGGAGTTAACGCTCTTAAAGTTGCAGTCACCGATTCCGAATTTCGGTAGAAAATTTTTATAATTTGCAGACGTTGCTCGTTAGTGTACTTTACCATGATGAAAATGTTGAGTTTACTGAATAAATTGGCAGTGACAGTTTGATGATTAGTGAAAGAGTGCGTTCACAAATTAAATTCAAATTTGTCAAGTCCCTTTTGGAAAACCCTTTATTAAATTCTTTCTCCACATGTTGATATTCGTCATCATCTTAATCTTCATCATTATTAATTTCTTCTCCCTGCGGTTCAACTTCGTCGAGTTACTTGGTTGCACATTCAAGTAATCTGTCGTATCTTTATCGTTCTCGTATATGTATTCAAATTGATAATATAGTTTTCGTTGCGTTCTCTTTCCGTTTCGTTATCATTTGGATCCTTTATAAATCTAGCATCTCCACTCTTAATTATAGTTCTTGAGCCTCGTTTCCGTAAACCATATAGTTTCGATTCAACAGAGTAGCCAACTAAGGCGAATTCATTGCTCTTTGTAAGTTCAGACCTAATATATTGTAACTTAGATATGATTAAAGCTCGACATCCGATTTGACAAAAATGACTACAATGGCCATTCAACCTGTTCAGATTAGTTCAGGCCACAAAAACCTTGGAAGTCCTGCTTCGATAAGAAAGCACCCAGCCATCTTAACCAGTGGGCGATTCATCCGCTCAGCAACAGCGTTTTGCTACGATGAGTATTCCACATTTACTCGTAGTTGATGTTTAATGTCTTCATCTGATGATGCAAAAAATAATCGAACACCTTGAGACAGAAGTCATCTATTAATGTAGCAAATTACAGGCTTTTGCTTGCGGATTCTACATTCATTGGATCACAAAGATCTGTATGTACCTATACAACATCTAAAATACTTCGAGAGACGATTTTTCGTTCTTGATTGGGAATGGAGTTCTTGATTGTTTACTGGTAAGTTATTGAGAAATGGTATCATGAAATATTTCTTTAAGTAATATATTTGAATGAGGCTACTTTTAAGTGACTAAATTTGTAGAGAATTTTTATTTTGATCAGCATTATTACAATGTGCTTGCACAATAAATATTTGACTTTTTTTTCTTATTTAAATGATATAACTAAATATGATCCTCTTCGTCTGACAGTCTGCAGAATTAATAAGTAGCTCCACTACCTATATACCAGCTTTCAGCTTCAGAATCCTCGTCTATGCAGGGTAGCTTTTGTGGCATGGAGCACTCGTGTAGTTTTGTGCCGATAAATCCTTCTTCATTTTCAGACATACTCGTACAATTTTTGATTAATCAACTTTTTTCTCTTTCCAGGTTAACGCGCCAGTCCCTCTTCATACTCGTAACGATAGCAGTTACGAGTATACATACTAACGCACCTGGTCTTTGTTGATGAGTACTGGTTTTATTATAGTGAATTTTAGCTTGCAATGCATAATTCACGCCTTCAAAAATGTTCTTCCTTTTATCACACAGCTCTAGTTCCTTGTTCGTAACGCATCGATCTTTGGGAAATATTGACGCATTGACGCACCATAAGCAGCTTGAAAACAGCAGCACAGCCAGTAAATCTTCGTCAAGTTTTCCCTCCATTTTTCGCAATCGATTAGTAATTGAATTAAATGGAATTAAATAAACTTCGGTACTTTGATTCTCATGCATTTTGTTTGTTTTGTTAACTTATGAAATTCGTCCACTCGACTTGCCTTTTCGATCAAATGTGTTTTCTAAACATTGCAAAGTTGTTATGTTTGAATCCCGGCACCGATACGGCGATGCCCCGAACCAAATGATAACACTTGCTGGGATCTCACTATCCCCGCAGTCGGTTCCACCAGGTAATGCTACCTGGGCAAAATAAAAAGGGCGCCACGTGATTTTTCACCCGGTTCGTGACTCCGGGAAATCGAGAGAAAGAAAAAAGGAAAAACTTCCCCGAGACAAAAAACGAACGAAAAGAAGAAAAAAAAAACAGATTTCCTCAACGTTATAAGGCCCCGTTGGGGCTCGACGATTTATTTTCAATTTACTTAGCGGTACACTCATCGGGGAGTGACCCGCTATATTTACAGTCCCGAACAAGAAAAAACGTTACTTAACGGGTCGCGTGTCCCGTCTGTTCTCGGGAATTCTACGCACGCGCGGCCTACCGGAGTCTCAATCTTCGAATAAAAAAAAACGAATTTCGGTTTTTTTTTTGTTTTCTACCTTACACTGCACAACACTCTACCTATCTTTTGTTATGGCGGTGAGGTGCCCCTTTCTGGCACCGTTCCTTAATCCCTTTGTGTCCCGCTACTCGAACCGACTCCTGGTCCCTGTCTTCGAACTCTCCTTTCTCCTTCTCCTGTTTCCCCTTTTGGGCTTCCTTTAATTCCTTTTTTTGAAGTATAACTCTCGACTCTATTCCCACAAAAAAAAATCTACTCTACTTTACTTTTTTTTGAATGAAAAAAAAAATTGCTTTTCGCAATTCTCAAGCTTAATTTCTTTTTTGCACCGAACAAAAAAACTGACCCGCACTATATGCTGGTCGTTAGAAAAGTGATTTCCAGATCTTTTACGATCCACAACTCCCGCCAGACACACACACATTTACACGCACATTCTCTCACACATCCATTCGGCACTAGTGGATCTAACGACGGGATTTCTCGCTACAGCACTAGCAACCTTTGCTAGGCACCCGTGTCCGACTAGGCCTCCCTCAGTCTCGGATATCGCTCCCACTTTAGTAATGACTGCGACCTTCAGTGAGCGAGTTTATGGAAGCTGTGGATCATACTCGTAACTATGCCTAGCAATTCTCCTTCTCTTAGCTTCTACAAAACAAATTGCGAAAGGCAGAATTTCTTTCCTTTCTGCTACCCGGGTAATTTTCCCCCATCGGATTACACTAATAAAAATTATTTGTTAAAATTAACACGCTCGCGAAGGAGAAAGGCACTGCGATGAGATGAATGGTAGCTGGAGCGTTTGGATGAAAGAAAAAAAGTGTAGATACAATCCAGAAGGTCCCTAACTACTCCAGTGGATCAGCGTTCAGATTTGCTGGTAGGGGGGTGGGGTGGGGTCTGACAAATAGCGTGTCACTCCTTACAATTATTGATTTGTTTTTTTTTTTTTTTCTTATAGTTCTGCCCTCTGGCCACTCTGCCAGTTTGAACTTTTTGTACCATCGTTGTTTGTTGGTTGTTGTTGGTTGTTGATCGTTGGTGATGGTTTGTTGCATGTTTGTATGTTGTATGTATGTTTATCTGTTCCCCCGATGGAGGCTGTCTTAATACATGGCCGTCCGCCTACACGCCTCTGCTGCTCCTTCGGTGCTCCATCGGTGGGGTGCTGGCTTAAAAAGGGGTCGTCACCCCTTCACCCATCGAACCTAACTTTTAAAGCTGGTACGTCATTGGGATGTGCCCGATTATACTGGCCGTCCGCCTGCACACCACTGTTGCTCCTTTGTTGCTCCCTCGTTGGGGTGTTGGTATAAAAGAGATCGTTGTCTCTTCACCCATCGATCACTTGGCTCGTTGCTAACTCGGGCTAGCTGCATCCACATCAGTTGCGGGATGTGATGCCGGTGTCCGCGCCTACATCGGTAGTAGGATAGGGTGTTCTGCAAGCCTAATGTTGTTGGCTTTCGTTGGGGTGTACGTTCCAGGGATCGTCTTCCCCCACCCGTCATCATCGTGTTGGGGTGTCTGGATTGAAAGGACCGTCCGTCCCCACCCATCGGCGACTTTCAGACGTCCTATCTGATGTTGCCCGTTTCGAGTCTCCCGTCTATTTATGGGCTCCGACAACGGTGTTCCCGGTGGACCTCCTGTCGCACCCTGGGGTTCCTCCCGTGAACCTATGTGGGTTGTTTTCCGAGGTCTGGGGGTGGTGGGCCACTGGCTGATGGGACCATGGCTGCCCTCCACCTCCACCAGAGCTCGGTTTTCCCACTCAAAGAAAAGAGGGACGGAAGGAACTTGCACGGGAAAAGAAAGCCAAACTTGTTGCGGGAAAATTGTTCGCAACAAAGTTCTTTCGAAATCTTCTGCGAATTGACAGGAGCGACTTGCGTAGGTTCCAAGGCAATAATTAACTCATATCTGACATCCATGTCTTTTACTTCAAATTCCTTTACCTTTGCGGAATCCAATGGCATCGTCTCCAGCCCTTACTCAATTTGCTACAGCCTGCAATTTTCACAGTCTCCATTTGAGCTCTCCATTTTCCCCATTGAAAAGTGGGATTTTCACGGTGGACGGTATCATAATAATAGTTTTTCTCTGAACGATTTTTTATTCTAAATAGTCTGGGCCTGTACAAAAAGCTAAAGGCTCTTGAAGAAATTACACTGACAAACTACTTCAAAGACTACAAATTGATTTAGGGTCATAACTTGCAAAATTTTAATGGGAATGTACCTATATATGTTGTATATATTTTGTATTTTAACAGTTTAAAACAAATATATATTCGGTATAAGTATGCCCAAATTCTCTTCAAATGACGCCTAAAAAATTAACTCATTGGCATAATGCGCCTCGTAATTCGGACGTCCTCTGGCAATCCATTTGAAAAGCGAAAATTGTCTTCCAAAAGAGAATTGCACATTTTTGTTTGCCTAAAAAGGAATCCAACGACTCAACGTAATAATTTATAAGAACATTTAATTGAATTCTGCACGAAGAAGAAGAAAACTTAATCATTCCACGTGCCAGGGGAAAGATATCACATGATTCATTACTTCAAAGATATAGGTACGCTTCCTGACCAAGTTACCGGCATTAGTTACGTGCATCTGTAAGAATGCTATGAAGAAACTTTTCAAAGAACTCATATTGCCACAATACGTGTTTGGCACTATATAAATACAGACTCGTATGTACGAGTACAAGTGCTTCCCAAGTATTTGAGAGGATCCTTATCAGTTTCGTATCTTTGTTTCCAGTTTGCACGTGTACTATACTTTTAGCAACTGAAAACAGAAAATATGTCTTATTGTTCTCCTGGGAAGATACGGATACTTGTTTACCTTACGCATCGTAAGAAATAAATAACAAATTACATTGTTACCGGATATGGAAAATGGTCGAAGACGACAGCTAATTTGTTTTCTCCAACAAAAAAAAAATCACAACACTGATTGTCATGGGACACTGCTCATATACTACTCGTATAGTCAAATGACATAATAGCCCGCCAGACTGATGGATTGCGTAGAGTTCTGAGGAACAACTTAATTGATTTATAAAATTATATATGTATGTCTTTCCAATGGCGCACATGTAAGTTCTATTTACATTGCAGCACAAATTCCCAAAGATTAATATGCGAATTCATTCCGCGGAAATTTCACAAAACACAGGTACTCCTACACTCGTATCTCATCTACCTTTGCCAAAAAGGAAGGAATAAATCGAAAATGCAAATGAAATACCATTGACATTTGGGGGAATGAATAAAATTCTTATCGTAATCAATTCAAATAGCGCCCCACTGGACCACCAGCTCCGTCTCCTTGCTCAGCTGAAGCAAGGTGATGCTTTCATTCCATCTCGATTGCTATAACGATGTACTTAGATGTAGGACTGCTGTAATATCGATTCAAATTGTAATGAATACAAAAAAAAGTTCCCAAAATCTGGGAATGAATTTGTTTCTGGTTTATGGTTTCGGTGTTTTTTTTTTCTAAATTTGCCGTCTGTGTGGACTAGCAATTTCAGGACATTTCAGGACAGATACTTATTTTGTTGACTACCATTATGTATGGTGTTCTTTAATCTGGGATGGGTACTTAATTCAATTATTGGTAGTTTCTTTTGAAGTTGGTAAGGCTACGTTTTTCAATTGAAAAATTAATGCTGCATCTTCCGATAGGTACCCGTCTATTCACTAAATAAAGTGAACGATTCGCCTTGGTAAGTTCCACTTTCTACGCCTCCATGATGTCATCTTGCAATTCCTTTTGAACAAGGAGAGGGCGAAGACGATTTGTCTGACAAGATAAAGAGGATAGTACGAGTATTTGTGAACTCGCTGTGAATGTCGGTAGCCATGAACACGGTTAGGACGAGTACGTCGCCTTCCATCAGGTAATATCATGAAACTCTGGGACGTGGAAACCCCTATTAACTCAATATGAGAACGGTCTATAGGACGCAAGATCCATCCAGTTCTTGAGTCAGTTTAAGTGATAGGGAACAGATGGTTTTTAAGCTCTATAAGATAAGGTGCCAGGCAGGTGAATATTATTTTTCGCGTACTGAACACAGTATTTTGTTCCATTTTAGAGGATTGCTTGGAAGCATCTGATATTTGACTGATCGTAACACCGATGTTGTTTTGGTGGTCCTCAAGAACGTGCTTCTCTCAGCGTTAACCGTAAGTAAGGAAAATAGGGTTTAATATTAGTAATGTTAGCAGGTCTTAACAACAAAATACTTTTTACCAATTTTTTTTGAATATTTGTGTAAGCCAATACGATATACTTCTATTGTTTGAAATATTCGTGGAAAAGAACACCGAGCATCGTGGCATATTTGATGGCAAAACGATGCTGATGCGACCATTTCAGTGAAAGGACTGCGTTACTAAATAATGGCCGTTGAGATCGCGCTATTTAACACCATTAAAGTTGTTCCTTTCGGGCAAGGGTAAAGACAAAGTTTACAGCAATGCTCCACCAACTATTCATGCACAAAAAGAAAATATCAGAGCTGTTATTCGCGAAATACAGCCAAAGTTATGCGCAAATGTGATGAAAAATTTCGTCAAAATTAAGGCAGACATTTAGCAAATATTCTATTCCATTACTAACCCCAGAGTCTATACTCTATACTAACATAGAAACATCATCACTTTTCATAATAAATATTGCATTTGTCTATTGATTAAAAATGACACCTCCTGTTGGATGACTCTATAGAAATATGCTATTGGAGGAACAATGCTCGAAAGTTTCACCAAAGAGTAAAAGCCGCGAGGCAAAGCAACAAAACCCGAGCAGAGGCCTGTAGGTATGAACAAGGAAACTTAGTAGAAGAGTCACAGTCGAATATCTCTGATGGAAAAACCACTTCTGCAGACAGTTTAACTGCGAGAACAACCCAAATTTGACTGCCAGGTAAAAAGCACTATCCAACCTGAACAGTGGAGATCAAGAGATCCGTCCGCCCGATCAAGATGATGTGAGGATGGTAATATTCAAGCTTTATTACAACAAAGCCGCTGCATACAACCCACCTGCCAACTAAGAGCATGCAACAACACATTTCTAGGATTTGCTCAGCAGAAGACTGAAGCACCGTTTGCCCAATCCACAAGAAATGTGAGCCTCTTAACTGCGATAAAGTAAAGAGGCATCAGCCTGCTAAAATTGCATATAAAATTTTATGGATTATTACAGCCAAACAAATATTCACGCTACCGCAAATGCAAATCACTCTTCATTGATTTTAAGGCCGCATATGACAGCATCTATAGAGACGAGCTATACAGAGTCATATCTAGCTTTGGTATTCGTTTCAAACGCAGATTTTGCAGACTAGAGAACATTCGCTGCTCCGCCAATCTAACCGCTGTCATCTAACTTTGTTAACTTCATACATACTTCAGAAAATTGTTCGAAATTCTCAACTCAGCACCTGATCGACTCTTATTCAAAAGTCTATAGAACTGCTTCCATTCGCTGATGATATTGACATCACTGGCTGTCAATGCTGTCTTCGCAAGTATTGCAACTAGGACGGCAAAAACCGGGTTTAGTCATGAGTAAGGATAAAACTAAGTATATGCTGCCAATGCCACAGAACTTCACAATTGACGGCATCTACTTTGAGGTACTCAGGGACTTTGTATACCTCGGCTTTGCAATCAAATCTGACAATGACATCTCAACAGAAAATAAAGAAGGAGTTACACTTGTCAATCGCTGTGTCTTTGGACCCAGAAAGCAATTAAGGCCCTTCTCGGCATTGTCAAAAAAAAGAATCGATACTATTCAAGACCTTTTTCATCACGGCACAGAAGCGAAGACGGATGAAGATATCCCCAATCGGTGTAAACGCAATATTCGTTATCCGATTTTTGTTGCCTATTATGGTGACGGTCTTTGGAGAAGGCGAAATAGAAGTGACCTCTACGAGGTGTGGGCGACACCCTGGTAAAAAAAAAAGAAGAAGGCATTTGCAACCTAAGATGACTTCAACATATCCATGCATAACTGGAGGCAGTTGAGGACAGAAAAGCAGACACTGACAGGCTTTGTTCCATTTTTAAAGATGAGCTAGTTTTTTTAGTTTTATATGCATTTTATTTTCTTAACACTAACTCTTACATTCTAACAAAAAATGCTTAAATGCTAGCTTACAATTACTTAATAATCTTACACTAACTTACTGGCCCCACACAGGCACTCTAAGCTACTCTAAATTCTTATAACTATGTCTTTCGACTTCATTTACATTTTCTTAGAACTATTTATTTTGTATACTTAAAGCTAAGAAAAAAATTTGTTAACAAAACTTAGCATATGGACATAATTTTTTATTTTTAATAAAAACTTAGTATCTAGCTTAAAATAAACCTTAGCCTACCTAAACTAAATGTACAATACACACATAAACACACATAGACGTTATACACAATCATATACATATATCAGTATACACCTTTGTATACACTGATATATGTATTTGTTTCTTAAATGCTAACCTAAACCTATGTAAGCCGGCCATCGCTGTTTACAGAGAAAACAGATTGGTCAGCTCTGCCTCATTAGTGAGGCTGGTCCGTAATTGACGGAAACGACGACTAAACATCTTCCCCATCATTCAACCACCAGAAATGCTGGTGCCGTGTGCGACGTCTCTGTCGTAGTTGAGTCGCCTGTCCCCAGCTGTTCGAGCGACATGGAAGATTAACGGCACCGCTGATCTATCCTGGATCAACCCTTTCTGATCTAGGTAGAGGAATGCTTCCGATGGAACGAAGCCGATAGAGCGCACACTCTCGTGGTAAATGTAATTGGGGTAGTAAGCCCCAGATATCAGGTTATTCGTCGAGGTAATTGCTCTTGCAATGTGCCTTCGAGTCAGCTTAATTACGAAGTTGTCCACTCGTATTAGGTTCGCCCTGTTGTAAAGGACCTCATTAGGATAAAATTTTTTGTAATCCGACTCTGGTGTTCTATACAAGCGAAGACAGGCCCTAAGGCAAGCCCTCTCAAACACCCGAATCTTTTCCATTAAGCTTGCTCGTACATTGAACCACACGGGACAACCAAATACCAGCATGGGCCTGATAAGGGCCATGTAGCAGATTACCTTTACCCTCGCATCGAGTTGGCTGCTATAAAACAGTCTCTTTGTAAGGGCAAAAGCACGTTTAGCTCTGGCCAGAGCAGCATCTACATTTTTGCCAAAATATAGAAACTGATCTAGCCAGATTCCAAGGTATCTGACTACATTTCGACAGGCAAGAGGCTGTCCGTGTTGTCCAATAATCGAGAACTTTCTCCAATTTTTTCTGGTATCCCTTGAGGCTCTAGACAACGGCATCCTAAAGAGAATGGTTTCCGACTTCTGAAAGTTGATTTTCAACTTCCAGTCATCGCAAAATCGTCTTATCTTATCGAAGTCACGCTGCAAGAGAGTATTAATGACCTCGATTTTTGGACCTGTTCTGTACGCTATCAAATCGTCTGCGTACGCAATAGTATGGGGAAGTGAACCTATCAAGTCGCTTGTAAAAATGTTGAATAGGATCGGCGAATTGACCGCGCCTTGCTGAAGACCATTTTTAATTTGAAATATTCCAACAGAAGTCACATCACCATTCTTCACGATGAACTGTCTGTTAGTTAGCATATTATAAAGAATGTACAAGAGTGGTTTACTGATCCCCAGCCTAGTTAGTTTATAGAAAAGACCCTCTAACCATACGGTGTCGAAGGCCTTCTGAAAGTCAACAAGGCAGGCACCAGTACATTGTTTTTTGCCTTTATTCCATTGGATATCGGACACCAGTTTAGACGCGGCATGTGAGATATCATGTCCCGCCTTAAAACCGAATTGATTATCCGGAACTATATGTTTGTCCTCAACCCACCTAGACAGAGCTCTATTGATTACCTTTTCAAAAACCTGAAGGAGACTTATCGACAGGAGATTCGCCGGATTGGATATATCCTTTCCATTTGTGGGGATAGGTTGAACCACCGCCGTTTTCCAATGCGCTGGATAATGTGCATTATTCATTGCATTGTTAAACAGGGTGGTGTAAATGTCCACCGCTTCTACAGGAAGATGTCGAAGCACGATGTTCGGAATACCATCGGTCCCCACCGATTTCTTAACCCTGATTGTGTCGAAGATCTCATGGAGTCCTGCCCTCGAAATGAACGGGGGTAGGTCACCCTCTCTGGCAATGACGTTATTTGCCATATTTTCGTCGCTAAACCGGGTGAAACCAGAGCCTTCGGATCGCCAGTTCCCTATTTCATTTCGAATGCAGAAGTCGTGCACCAAGACGCGATTGTCCAGGTCGTAATTAGGGCCAATGTTATCAATGGCCTTATATACTTCCTGGAAAGTGGCCCCTATGGCCTCAACCTTCTCCTGTGGATCCTCGATCACAAAAAAGTCGTCATCATCAGCGGCCTCATTTGGATCAATGCCTGCTATTGTCAGTAACCGTTCGTTGTCTGTTGTCCGGGCTATTTTAAGACACTGAAGGTCGTTTTGATTTTTTCTCCGAAATAGTTTATTTATTTGCGGAAACATATTCGGGTTGCTGGTGTTTACAGTCCGAACCTTGTTGTTCCAATACAAACTTACAGCAATTCTGTAATTTTCTTTTATTAACTTTTGCACATTTTTAATCTACGACTTCAGCGTCCTAATCTCCGGATCTTGTCTGTCAGTTAACTGTCTGTACAAGTTTTTGAGTCTTGACAGAAGTCTACTTTTCTGTCGGTGCAGTGCGTCAATAGTAGGATTGCGGAACAGGTCTTCGTTAGTCGTACGTCGATACCGCGGTATTCTAGAGTCCATAGTTTGTTTAATTGTCTCGTCCATTTGTTTTAGGTACTTGTCGATCTCCTCGTTTGACAAATTCCTATTGGACGGTGGGTGGATCGTGTTCGAGGAGAGCGCTCTAGTCAAGGTTGCGGAGAAGCGTGTCCATCGAGTCTTACCGTAGTTGTAAGAATATCTTTGGACAAACTCCTCCAATTCCGCAATTTCGTTGGGAACTGTAATTTCGGTGCTAAAACCGCAATGGTCGCTGTCATACACGAATGTGCGCAGACAGTTTAATGTTTGTAAATTCGTACCTGTCAGTCGTATACGTTCGTCGTACAGTAGTAGATCAAAATAAGACCCGCCTCTGGGAAACGACGGGTTATCCGTCGCTTTAAGACCGAGTCTGTACATGACATCGTGCTGACCCCACCAATCGAGTAGTAGGTTCCCTCTAGTATTTGGCAAATTATTTCCCCAATCCCTGTGTCTAGCGTTGAAATCCCCGCCGATTATAAAATAATTCTCCCCCGATTCCAGCCTCAGAAGTCGAAAAAGCGTATCGAGCTCTGTAATGAATAGGGTGGATAGTGAAGCCTCGGGTGCATAAACAGAGGCCAAGTACAGCCGCTTTCCACTGTGGAGCGGGATGTAAACGACGACTGCTTCCAACACCCGGAACCTGCGCAACACGCCCTTGTACACTCTGTGAAATTTTATACCTTCTTTAATGAAGATCGCGACACCGCCTCCACGTTTGGATCTGGGCCGATTTCTTCTTTTAATAATATAATTATTGTACTCCAGTTTGTGCTTATCGGTTAGCTTGGTTTCGCCAGCGAAAAGCACATCAGGAGTTTGGTCTTGTAGCAATTTAAACATCGCGGCTCTTCGTTCAATCCTAATCAGTGAATTAACATTCACCGCAAGGACCTTCAAAGTTTGCTCCACCATGTGCGTACCCATTACGGCATGTGTTGCGTTAGGCCCGGCAGCAGCGCGTAGATCTGGTCCACCCGCTTGGCTTTTAAAGAGGAGCCCCATACCAAAAATGATCAGCATCCCAAAGTAATTCGAACTAGGAGATAACAGAGAATCAGACATGTGTACTCGTACGCTATTCACACACATTTTCAAATGATGAATTTCTCAAATCAAACAATGGACTAGCCAAATATTATTCTAAAACATCCCTTTCCTTCGTCGAATACACTTGTACGCACTCGAACCTAAATGTATTCGTATCTTTTCTGCATAATCCAGGTAAACATTTGAGCTTATCCATAGATCAGATAGGATCTCCTCTGTCATTTTATTTGAGCGCCAAGAGCATTCATTGATTTAGAATATTTTCACTATATTGCACAGGCATTAGCTTTGCTTGTCACGTTTTTAACTTGATTTATGCCCAAGGAGTCTATATGTGTGTATATATAAAGAAAAAAAATACAAATACAAATACATCTCGAATATTGCAGAGAATACGATATTGGGGTCATCACATTCAGCATGGTTTGGTTTGCTCATGGCTGAAACAGGGTTACCCAGGAAACCAGAGAAGGTTATTGGTGCAGATTTAAACATTTTAACCCTATTTTAGCTTGAGAGATGGCCGGCATCGCAAGGCTATACATATATTTGTATCTGTATACAAAAAGGTTGCCCAATTCAGTGAAGCGTAAGAGCTTAAGTGACAAGGGACACACAACGATAAAAATTTATTATGCTCCGGTTAACCTATTTCCTTCGATGGAAACAGGTAAGAAAATCTATAAGGAATTCTTTGTAGAGAGGCAAACACCTATCCATGTGTACATAGAATATTCTGACAAAGGTTGCTATTTTATTAACTTTTCCTCATGTACGGTTGGTTACATAGTTTGTGTGGGTTGTGCATATTAAATGGAAATTCTTTTATGTTTCCAGGAAACCTGGAGACAATTAGGTCGATACTGTCATAGAGATGACACTGACTACGAATGGGTCTTGTGTCAATTTGCACAGAAAAGTATTTGATTTATTTGCAAGAAGTAAAAACAGCTCTTTGGGTACAATTATATATAGAAAGACAATGGAATTAAATTTGCAGATCAGAGGAATCAAAAACCAGATTAAAGTTATTCGCAATTCTCAATGACTGTGAGTGTGAATTTGGAATCATTTCTGTGGCACCCTCAAGTTCCCAAGATATTCGTACATACGAGTAGCTTGCATTTCCTTTTTCTTTTAGATAAATAAAACTCCTATTGTTTTAGCAAACAACAATCAAACAATTTCAATATTTGTATTGGGTATGGTCGAGAACCTGTCCTTTCACAATCGGTTTCAATGTATGTAATTTCCTTCAGTTAAAACTTTTGAGTCAGCATATTGGCAGCTTATCCAGATGTCCAGCAATTAGAACATTCATCTATATCAAGAAGGTTGTCATGAGATCGGAATATGTGTTAATCCGATGATGCAATATTAGGAGAATGTGGAGGATTTTCTTCGTTACATATGGTCTTGTCTTGCCATGACAAAAAACTACACCGTTTGGGTTGGCCAGAGATGAAGGTTTCCACTGAATTTCTGTGTTCAAAATATCAAGCTATTGTAGTCGGCGATCGGTATTAACTGTGTCGTTTTATTTAACCAGGCATTCCGCCCATTCAAACTTTCAACCGTAACACGCGTCTCGCTATGAATGCTCATCAGTATACCCTCAAGCCCATTTTCGGACGTACTCTAAAATATCGTGATTCGTTCCTAAGCCGTACAACTCGCTTATGGAATGCCCTGCCGATCTCTCTATTTCCTGGCCCTAAATCTCCTTTGTCAGCGCTGTGAACAATCACCTTTAGGGTACACAAACCCCTTGAGCGCGCCCTCATTATAAAAAAAAATAAATAAAAAAGGCCCTTCTAGTTCTACCGTCTTCTGATGCACAATAGATTGTTATGGCGTAATTTTCCTTCGGTAAACATAGGCAAGACGAATATTTTTATGAACTATCCCTTTTATCTCCTATAACCAAACAAAAACCCCCATTTCTTTGGCTGCTTTCTGGTGGTAAGACAGCTTAAGAGTCAAAGATTCTAAAGTTATAAGAAGAACTCAGGTGAGACTTCGAAATCCTAAAGGATTATACTACAGGTGGTACTCGGAAGAGCGAAAATCTACCCGTGGTCTTCTCGACTGCGCCCGGGGCACGAATTCTGGTGGAACCAGGCAACATACTAAAAAAAATACCCTTCCGATTTAGGCGCTGCTGAATCACTTGATTCCGATGACTAGTGCGGTTCTTTCTACAACACGGTCAGTAGATTGGGGTAGAACGAAGGAGAGAGTACTTCAGTGCCCTGCCTGATTCCTTTAAACTCCATTTGGATAGACAAATGGTAACCAGAGTACTGATTTTGACAGCTTGTTTCGGAAAACCGATAAGGCGTTTTAGAAGAGGTACACTCTGAAACACTAGCGTCTAATAAACAGACGAAAAGAAAACTAAGACGTGGGACAAACGCAAAATTCGGTAAGTGCTGTCGAAGGCGCGAGTTTCAAAATTCTCCCTCCTCAATGAGGACGAGGACGAAGAAAAGAAACTGATCAGCGAAACTGACACTAAAAACAACCATCCTCTCTGTACTGAAACTGCAAGAAACTGGAAGAAAATTTGAGGCACTTCCTCTGTCGATGGATCTTTCCTCGTATGATGCCTGGGTGAAACCTGTGGTGCAACCAACAAAGGCTGTAGTTCCAGTGGATGGAACTCGCATGAAGTGGATAATCCCGAATTGGGAAGGCTGGCAATGACAACCGTTTGAACCATGTTGAGCGAAAACACTGTGTCGATAAATTATGGGATCTAGTTACAGCAAAGCATGTTTGGATTCAACCAGAGAACTACGATATGTAAAATTGAACTCTTATAGTGAAGTGCTCCTCGCAGCAAACCATTTAAGAGTTTGATCGACTCACTGCTTAACGCTTTCAACAGTTTTTCTGGCTACGGACAAGCATAAGCATATGATGTAGCTGTACTGTCTGTTGTGATCGACGATTGGTGCACTAGAAATGAGCTTACGGTCAATCCTCTCAAAACTGAGGACGTTCTCTTTACGAGATAACATGACTCTCCATGTTGCCGGCAGACCAAACGGATACTTCCCAAGATTTCTTAGAGGTTGGCGGCTATCTTGTTGTCCTTCAGCGAGGAAGACCGCAGGCTGTTTACTGGCATCGTGACAAGGCACTAAACTGTGATGGGCATACGTGATAAAAGATCCGGCTATCCTTGCTGCTAAAGTGATTTATCATCACTACCACTGTGAATGTTCGCTACTCAGCGCTGACGTAGTGAATGCTGTTACTGTAGCCACTTTATCACTAAAGTCTTAAAACGAGCATAATGGGCTAGTACCTAGAACAAAAGCCAAGGGAATTAAACCGTGAGGGGAAGAAAGGTCAAAAATCTTCCACTGAGTCGGAGATTGTTGCCAGGCGGTTACCAACCTCCACAGGCAAAGACCATTCTAAACCTGGTGCGATTGCCGGCAGCTCGAAAAGAGGAGAGCTAAATGGCACCACATCCGCCAAGTTTGGCGTGGATGCCATAAGGCAAAAAAGTAACACCGTGTTGTATGAATTGACTTTGGTAATCAGGCCCGAAGCTCTCTAGCGGCTAATGGCGGTTGCTAAAACTAAGAATTCTAGGTGTTAATGACGCTATTCTGAACGGAGCTGAGAATATTACACAAATAACCACCCCAAAAGTTCATTCAGTGCGACAACATAACCACCTTAGAATGGTTGAGAGAGTTCTTCGGCATTGAGAAAGAACCATGGCTAGAACTCCTATATACCACCAGACCTAAGGCACGGTTAAACATTCCGAGTCCCTGCATACCTAAGGGTAGGATAGATCGTAATCTCGGGCTCTTAAATTCCGAGCTTAACAGCAAGGAATGGTGGGTTATTGAAACCGTTAGCCACACGAAGGTTTTCAATCTTAGCCTCAAGTATATGACACTACTACTCGAAGCCTGCAAAGATGAACATGGGCAACTATTGGCAGAATAGCACTTGGTGCTGGCAAATGGAAAAGCTACTTCCACAGACTATATATTGATGAAATTGTTAAAAAAAAAACTCTGTCAGGTAGAATGAACAATTTATCGTGAACAAGGATGACAGAGAATTCCCTCCCCATGCCCTAAATGAAGTTAAGGCATCAATATCGAAGGTAAAGTTAGCAAATCAGCTGGCACAAACGAACTCCTGAGCTAAGTAGTAGATAACATCTTCCCGCACAACCGTAAAATATGGTCCGAGGAAAAGTGGCCCGTATTTATTTATTTATTTTATTTAATAATAGTGATGTATCTCTGTACAATATTAAGTTATAATCGACTTTTGATTTGCACAGGTTCCAAAGCATTAAAAACAATTAATAGAACAATTATAATTATAAATAACAATGCATATAAATTATAGTTTAAAATATTATAAAAATAAAGAAAAAAAAAAATAGAAAGATATGAAAGAAGAAAGAAAGTAGAAGGGTGAGTAAGTCAATGTCAGGTTAAATGAGTTCAAATAATTCCTTTCTAAAACGATTCTCTGTGTTCAGCCTTTTTAAACTTGGAGGAAGTTGATTCCATAGATGAATTGCATGAATAAAAAACTGGCGACTACTAATTAAATATCTGTGTCTTGGGGGTATTAAGTTTAATGTTCTTTCGGATTGCACAAAGCTTAGTTTTGAAAATAGGTAATGTGGTGTTTTGCTTCTTATAATCTTAAACAATGCGAGGATAGTACGTGTTTTTAACAACGTGGTTAAGGAGCAGCCAATGATTCGTTTTACATAAGTAGAGATGTGATCACAGCGACGGATATTAAAGATATACCTGGCACAGTTGTTAAAGACGACATTTAGCTTTCTGGTAGATACAGAGTCCAAGTTCGAGAAGATTTCACATCCATAAAGGATAATAGGTTAAACATATGCCTTAATAAGCTTCAATTTACCTTTGATAGGTAGATATTGTTTGGTGGGTCTTAATCCACGGAGAATACCATAAATTTTAGAAACAATATGGTTTACATGAGTATTCCAATTTAGACACTCATTAAAGTAAATACCCAGATTTTTGAATTTTTTCACAAAGTCGATGGTAGTATTGTTAATTTGAAGAAGTGACGAAGTAATATCTACAGGCGTTCTATTGAAGGGCATAGATTTGCTTTTTAACGGATTTAGGTTTAGATCATTTTGTTTGGACCAGGTATAGACGGCATTGATATCTCCGTTCAACTCATTTATTGCGGTTAATTCTTCAGATTTCTTGAAACTTTTTAAAATCTGTACATCATCCCCATAAATATGATGCTCACACCTTTTTGATACACTTCGATAAGTCATTTATAAATAGTATGAATAAGAGCGGACCGAGAACGGAGCCCTGAGGCACACCTGATACGACATTTAGACTCGTTGAGAGTTTACCTCCTCAGAAGACTGTTTGAGTTCGATTATGAAGGTAAGATGTAATGAGCTGACAGATGGAGTTCTCAGAAGCAAATTGATTCCTGAGTTTAAATATCAAAATTTCATGGTTAACTGAGTCAAATGCTTTTGAGAAATCAAGAAAAATAGCTACCGACATCAAGCCCCTTTCAAAACCAGAACGTATATCATCACTAACCTTAAGTAAGGCTGTGATGCAGTTATGCTTTTTTCTGAACCCTGATTGAAAATCCGTTATGAGTTTCACTTCTTCAACATACTCTTTCATTTGGTTGCTTACAATTTTTTCGAAGGCTTTGCTCAGAAATGGAAGAATTGTAATCGGCCTAAGTTCAGTATTATTTGGTTTAGGAATTGGTACTACTTTTCCATTTTTCCAATCGTTGGTAAATACACTGGTAGTAGTGATGGTGTTATAAATATGTGTGATGTGCTTGCTTAAGGCCGGTAAGAGCATTTTAATTATCGTCGGGTGCAAACCATCCAGCCCCACTGCTTTTGACCGGATGGAGAAAATAGCATTCACAACACAATTTTCATCAACACATTGTAATGAGAATGTCCGCGCTGGATTCGTAGTATTGCGTTCAAAGACGGAAAAGTCAATCGGATTTGCTTGGGAACAGGATGCAACAAATTTTCTGTTCAGGTCATTGACATCAACATTTCCTAGAGCAGACTCATTGCTAGAACTAATACCGACATCACGAATTGTTTTCCAGAATGCAGAACTCAACTGGTTCGTATGAAATTTATTTTCATAGTACTGTCTTTTACTCTTACGTATTAAAGGTTACTGAATTACGCATTTTCTTAAAATCATTGTACATATCGGGACATCTGTATCGACGCCATCTATAGTAAAGAGCCTCGCGTTCTTTTATTTTCTTTTTTATTTCTGACGTGAACCACGGTTTTCACAGGTACATGCTTGTTAAACAGAAAATCAATATGCTTATTAAAAACAGAAACTTATTCATTAACATTAGACGTACAATAGATATGTGACCAGTTGAGATTATGACAATCATCAAATAAGGACAATACATTGACTGACGGAAAGTGACGATATTGTTGAACAAGGCTACTACCCCTAGGGGGAAAATCATTCAGACACAGAACGATTAAGTCATGGTGAGAAAGACCAGGACAAATAATTTGGTCATAGTGTGCTATTAACTCGTTTTGAGAGAGAAGAAAAACATCAAGAAGAGAGGGAGTTTTATTTGGAAAAAAATGTGTGGGATTATTTGTATTTGCTAAATGGAAACCTAGTGAATCAATCATATCAATGAAAGTTCTATTTTTGTTAGCTAGAGTGTCCAAATTAAGATCACCACAAATAACAATTTTAGGATATAGTGGACCCAACTCCTCCAGAATATCTCGTATATGAGTGATAAGCTAGCTACATCAGGGGCCATATAGAATGTGCCCACTAAAAGATTGGTCTCGTTGCTAGAGATTTTCACAAATACGAACTCAGCCTCATCATTTTTAGTAGATAGTTTGACAATTCTGCAGTTGTATTCATTTTTTATGTATAGTGCCACTCCGCCACAGTCTTTATCTCTAAGTCGGTCAGCATGAAACATTCTAAAGCCATTAATTTTAAATAAGTCTGACTCCATATTAGGTTTAGTCCAAGTTTCAGAAACGCCAATTATATCCATGCAGCCATCTCCAAAAAAGATAACGCATTTCATCAATTTTATGCCTTATGCTTTGCGAATTAACGTGGCATATTTTTAATCCTTCTCTAAATTTCGCCGCAATATTTAAAAGCACCTTTGATTTATCCATGCAACTCCCCCATTCACTCGAGTTTGACGTGCACATGATAGGGGAAGAAGAAAAACAAGATACCTTCATGTAAACCGAACACAGAGAGAACGTTAATTAATAACAATAATAAACAAAAATATGAATGACAGAAACCTAACATGACAGTGACTTTTGACAATACTGATAATTTTACTTTAGAAAATAATAAAGAATAGAAAATAATATGGAACGAGAGAGAAAGTAAGAAATATACAAAGAAAGAAAAATTAAGAGAAAAATTAAAAGTAGAAAATTTTATAAGTGTGACAGTATTTTGTTTACTGTGCGTCATTATATTCTTTTAAGCTGCTCCAAGTCTTCATCTCTGGTGATTACTCGTAAGAGCGTCCTCCCACTTGTTGTTCGTACATGCACTTGCCCTTTGTTGATGTGTACTGTAGACGTTCTCTTTTTTCAGTTTCAGTGCGTTCCGTTGGAGTAGGAAATTCTTTTTCGTGAGACTCTCATTTATGTAGATTCTCTATCTCTGATCAGACTCCAAACCAATATCTCGTAGTGTCAATCCAATTTTATTTTGTTTATACCTAGCTAGACAACTTCTGAGCAAGATATTCTTCTCATGGGGATCAGAAAATTTCATAATGATAGTACCATCATACGAAGAGAGTTTGCCAGTTGGATTGGAGGGCTTGACTCTGAAAATTTTCTTCATTGCTGGAACTTTGATGTTTACTTAGCTCAGCACTTCATGGAGGTTTTCGTTCTCTGTAGCTGCCACTCCCACCAAGACAGCATCAACACTAAGTTGTTTCCGCCCAAGGTCATCAAGACGAGACTCAAGTTCATTGTAGTGGTTTTGCAGTTTGTTAATTTTACTGAGGATATTTAACTCAATCTCGCTAATTTTGTGGAGAATGCTCTCTTCAATAAGAGACAGCTTAGAGATTATACTGTTTATTTCTTCAGAGAAAAGAGTAAAACGCCTTTCAATACGGTTCCAAAGTTCGGTTGCACTGAGTGCATTCGTATTCGTTGGACTGCTGTTCAGTGCAGGTTTTGAGCAATTTTTGTACGAGTTCCCGATGACATTTTACTCAATATATAATTTTTAGGTGTAGATTTAAATATAACAAATTTAGGAAGAATGTGAATGGAACACTACAAAGTTTTATGCGCAATGGAAACAGTGTGGTTAAAAACAGATGACAGTACTGATCCCGGTTATTAATAAATAGGATTACTAAACAGAAAATTGAAAAAGACTCAGAGCAAATATTAACACTACTGATCACTATTGAACATTACACCGTAGCATGGAATCTCAGCATCGTCTGTTCGATCCACAAGAAATGAGAGTCTTCTAACTACGCCAGCTATAAAATATTTTCTACGGTATTATATGAGCGTCTGAAATCATTCAAGAGCAATTTTGTAGGTCCATGCCATTGCGGTTTTTGGTCACGAAAATCGTCCATCCATCAAATACTCACACTACCGTATATCTTGAGAATCTTCGATCTGCACTCACAATCTATTGTGGACTTTAAAGTCATTCACGACAGACGGCATAAGAACGAGCTATACAACGCCATGGCTATGTTTGAGATCTCTATCAAACTCATCAGGTTATGCAGAATGACTATGGAGAATTCTTGCTGCTCCATCAAGGTCAGTAATAAATTAACCGTGACCTTCAATGCTGAGAAAAGGCTTACACAAGGCTGCACGCTATTATATGGCATTTTTAACATCGCAGTAGAAAGAATCGTGCAAAATGTACTGACCAACAAAGCAGACACGATCATTTTGAAGTCCACACTATAGCGGGCATAGGCGAATAATATTGATGTGATTGGTACAAAACAACGATGCTGTCATGAGAGAAGGACGCACACCACCGATAGCTTGACCAGAACGTTGCCTTTGGCCGTCCTGACTTCAAGATAATTAACAATTTCGTTAACCTTTGCTGCTCAGCTGCAAGCAGTAATGACATCAGCGCAGAAATAAGACTCTTGCCAATCATTGTTTCGTTGGGCTCAGAAGGTGACTGAGTAATAGAGCCCTCTCTCGTAAGACCAAACTCGGGTTATACAAGACCCTTATCATCCCAGTCCGATGTTTGTACGAGTACCTTGTCCAAGTGACGGTGGGTATGATTTCGGTCCAATATATTGACGGGGAATAGAGGAGAGGTTTAAACAACAAAATAAACGAGCAGTACACTAACATCAGTCTAGTCATGCATCTTCGGATCAAACATCTGAGATTGCTGGGCAATGTTTAACGAAGAGTTTTCAGGTCTAACCCTGAGGGATGACTCAAAGGACGACCGCATCTACCAAGCTGGCGAGCGATCGTACTAGTTGGAGAGACTTATAGATTGTAGCCCAGGTTCACCCAACTGTAGCGCCACCTATGTTTGTAAATAAGTCAGTAATTCTTATTCTAGCTGATTTCTAATGAAACAGTGCCGCAGTAAAAGAATTATAAATATGTTAAGGCTCATTTTAGGTACTACTAATCGTACCATTGCAAATGCATCTCAGAAAACCTAATTAGATAATCTGCGCTGTCCAACAAAAGGTTCTACAGATGGTGTTCAGTTTCGTTTTTATTGATGAATTCACCCCTTTCAGTAATACCAACTGACACAAATAGTTAACCGCTGGCACACAAGTACGGATAAAGGAAGTATTCAACATGATAACAAAATTGAGAAAAAAATAAACCAAAGAGTCGAATACAGCAAAGGGTTCATCCTTAATACTTTCGTCTACTTGATTTAAGTCTTACAAATGCATTATATTCACTTAGCACCTAGTCGAACAACTACAAGCAAATCCTTCAAAAGAAACAAACTACCTAAGTACCTTGCACCACAAGGATTCAACTAAAACAATCCATCTTATCGACAAGTGCCCGTAAATACATTACAAATCCTATTTTCTCCAAATCTCGAAACTCAATTTCGAAACTTTTGTCGAATTTCACATGGTTGTATGTATTTGTCACTCCTAACATCAAAATACGAGTACAACAGGAGTGCAACTCAGTTACTTCTGTGATTTTATTAGCTCCTTAAGATAAGTAAAAGTATCTCATGCAGTGTACTGTACGAGTATTTACAATAGATGTGACAAGGACATCAAGAACAACAAGCACATCAAGCCATCAATGGTTGAGGAAAATTCAGTGTGTAGGGGCGCGAGCACACACATAGTATCTCGTTCCAAAAGCAGAATAAAATGAACAAAATAAAGAAAGGAACGAGTAAATAAAATAAAAGGGACCAATCGTCTTCATTTAAAAATATCCTCTCGCATACTCGAATTTCTCAGTTGGATATTTATCGAAGAAGTGATTCTGGGAATCAGATCTTTGCCGAGAAATATTGTATCTTGATCCTTAAAAGCAACATTGTATACGTTGTATGGTATAAAAGGGACCATTCTGCGCTAGAAATTCTAAGAATTTAGACCGGTGATACATAAATCAGAGGCGGTAAGTCGAAGTTTTCCGTGATCTGAGAACGCAGATAAGATGAATTTCAATGGAATTTCGACATGTTTTTCGGGAAAATATTTTAAAATCTTCCCAGAATGTCTTCCTATTTCAAACGTAAATATGCGTCAGTAAATAATAATTTCAACGTTATTGTTTGACGAAGGAAAAGCTATTCTACTAATAAAATATGCAAACTAAACATCTCAGGAAAATACAAGTGAATTTGAAAAAGTACTGCAGCAGTGCTCTTATAGAGATTTTGAAACGTAGAACTGCTGTTGACATTCCACTGAATGCACTAAAATAATATTTTGGAACGCTTTTAAAAGTCAAGAGGACACTAGCTCCGTTCCGAAATTTCGAGTTAGGTACCAATAAATATTCATCACTTAGATTTTTAAATGAAACATTATGTTAGGTTTGGTTGAAGTAGATGCCGTCACGAATACTGCACACTTGGACGGATTGTGGTACCTACCGCTGGAGTCCGGGGCGAACGCAGAAACATTTTTTTTTATTACTATATTTAGGATACTTATGTACTTATGTAGGTACAGGTACATGTGAAATAATGTGTTTATGATAATTTATATATAATTTTACAAGCTTACCTTCTGATCCAAAAGTACCCGGAATTTCCCATTCCAACAAAACCGCGCGTGAGATATTGTCATAAGCATTTTTTTTTAGGTTGGTACATCCGTCATTAAAACAGATATTTGAGCGCCATTTGTCGGGAGTTTTTGCGTGTGATAGTTTTGTAAACAAGTCAGTGTGTGATGCGTTCTGCGAATTTCTCAATGTCAAATTTAGTTGAGCAAAAAGTTTTCCTGTAACAAAATATCATGTGCGGAAGCGTTGAAAATGTTAACGATAGCTTGCGACAACACAAGCGTACGATTGGTATAAAGAGTTTAAAGCGGTCCGTACTGTAGTTGATGATTTGCCTCGCTCCGGTCGTCACCAGTATTACTGACATAAACATCGAAAAAGTTAAGAAAATTATCCTCTCAGATAGTGGTCTGATCATCAGATTTCGTGAGGACTTAAGCCTACGGTGCGTCTTCGCACAAGATATCAAAACAATGCGTTGATAAGCGCCCTTCGGGTAGTACAAGTACTACCACCAGTACCAGATTCGAAGTCGTGTGTAAGGCACGAACTTTCCCTTTGGTGAAGTGTCGAGGCCTATCTAATACCTCCGCCATTCTGTGGATCATGGCACCCAGTTGCAATTCAACTCCACATCGAATAAACCAGTTGGTTCCACAGCAATCCCATGGTCTAGCACAGGTTGTAGCAAACTACAACATATGACAAGCCATGAGATGTCCAAGCTCCATTCGGTCTAATCTCCCCGCGATTTTGGCTATAAACCTACAGCCACCACGATTCTCCCACAAGGGGGCCAACTCCTAGGTCAGGCCGGAACCATAGTTCCGGGGGCTCCTGA
This sequence comes from Volucella bombylans, assembly GCA_949129095.1. Classification (NCBI taxonomy): domain Eukaryota; kingdom Metazoa; phylum Arthropoda; class Insecta; order Diptera; family Syrphidae; genus Volucella; species Volucella bombylans. Next base: position 388,658,304 of record OX422140.1, read on the forward strand.
CCTCCCGTGGTACCAGAATATAGCTTCCGGTCAAGCTTCGCAACCTTGAGGTTACTGGTCTGATCATCAGTGATATAGTAGCCGATCTTGGTGTCTCGTTCCGATCGGTGTAAAGCGTTATGCACGATGTTTTGGGCATGAGACGAGTTGAATCGCGGCTTGTGCCGAGAGTGCTGAATTTGTTGCAGAAAATCGCATTGATTTTGTCAATTTGATCAAAAACAATGTTCATACGGTTTTGCAAGTTCCTTATTCACCTGATATGGCTTCTTGTGACTTTTTCGTATTCCCACGACTCAAGTTGCCACTTCACGGAAAGCGTTTGGAGACGATTGAGGTGATAAATAAGAATTCGCAGAAAGAGATGAAGGCCTATGAAAAATGTTTGGAAATTGGAGGAAACGTTTAAATATGTGTATTGCTTGCAGAGGAGATTACTTTGAAGGGAATAAAATGAATATCGATGAGTAGGTGAACCGATTTCATTTTATTGAAGAATTACGGATACTTTTTAATCAGAAGGTATATCCATGCATCTTGGTACTTTCGGTATTATGTTAATAACCTCGTAATTCACCTCAATATACGAGTACCTATATACGAGTATGTTAAGTAACATCAACCCATTTAATCGCCCCTCAGAAATCTTGTTGACAATAGAAAGACCGTTGGCTAGAAACCACAGATACGGGAAGAATTGCATCGATTTGCGTAAAGCGATGTATTGTACAATGTAGAATCGCAACAGTTGAGAGCATCAATAAATGTTTTTGGCAGTTTATCCATCGAAATATTTAAGCAATGTCTGCAACCATAGTTAATATGACTCTTTAACAGATATCAAGAAAACGTAAGAAATAAATTGTTACCTGCGCCAGTGGATCCCTTTATGGCATTTGACATTTTTTTTGCAAATATGTTAACAGTACTACGTATTTCTTCTGTACTCAGCTCAGAACACTTTTCCGGCAGAATGTTTTGAAATTTTTAAAACAGTTCACGATGGTCAAAAAATCTAGTCCTTAATTGCATTAATAAGTGGTCCAAAAATATTTATCTGGACCTGAACGTAGTTGTCACGTTCCGCGGGGCTAATAAATGAATACGCATTTTGTCTGCCATTTCTTTAGCTGCAGCAATTAGGGTAAACTACCCAATAATGGACACTCCCTCCGGTGATCGGCAGAATTCAGAATTTGTCTTATAATTAGTTTTACGACAAACAATTTGTTATTTTGAACCTTTTATATTAATCTGCAAGTCTGCTTAACGTATTTTGCATATTGCTTTCAAATGTGACATTTCAGTTCGTCCTAAGCTTTTCACAGAACTATTCTCAGTTTGTAAGTTTTTTACAAATTTCACTAGTATAGTTTAAGTTAACCGTTCAGTGTTCTATTTGAAAGTGTATTAAGGCTTATTAATCCCGTTTGAAGTATTATTTAATATAAAAGTGAATTACATTTTCAATATCTAACGGTGCTGACAATTAGATTTGACCGTCCGTGCTTTTTTATTAATCGGCATGGTGCCGATCATACCAAAAAAGTTAGCTAGAATTAAATTGTGTGATCGGCACAGTGCGTCGTCTTTCGGATCTACACCTTTTCTTACTGCTGAGGAAGAAAGCTAAATTTTGGAATGGATTTTAAATAACCATTCTAAAGGATTTCCTCGCAGGAACGAAGACATTCAAGCAAAGGATTGTAAAGGATTTCCTTGATTCATCCAACAGAAAGGTTCCCTTTATTGACAATAAACCAGGTAACACATGGTATAAGGCCTTCCTAAGAAGAAATCCCGAGATTGTTGCAATGACTTCGGAGGCAGTAACAGACGCCAGCGCCAGTGTATCAGAAATAGACATTCGCAGTTGGTTTACTAAAGATTGGAAAAGTAGTTGCACCCAAAGGATCAAGAAATGTTTACGAAGCAGACAAGGGACCCGTCAAAGGAAATTTAACCGTCTTGTTTACATTTTCCGCTGTTGGTGACCTGACGCCACTATTTATCATCTATCCATACAAAAGGCTTCCCACGGCTATTGGTAAGTCAGTACCAGACGGATGGGTATAGGCCTAAGCGAAAGCGGATGAATGAAAACAGATTTATTTCATGACTACATACCATCCGCATTTAGTAAAAGAAAAAGTTGTATTCCCAGTTATTCTTTTTGTAGATGGTCACAAAACACACATGACTTACAATCTTTCAAACCTCTGCTCTGATTTAAAAATCATTTTAATTTGCCTTCCTCTGAATGCAACTCGGTTCATGCAACCCGCTGACGTCTCCGCATTTAAGCCATTAAAAAACGAATGGAAAAAAGCTGTGCAGGAATGGAGAAGGGAACATTTAGACTCGAATTTCTCTAAAGCGCAAGTTGCGCCCATATTAAAGAAAGTCTTGGACACCTGTATGAAGAAAATGGTTTCCGAGCTAGTGGCTAGTGTATCCTTTTATTTCCAACGCTATTGATTTTTCAAAGTGTTTAGGTAAAAACCAACAATTTGATGGGCATGTCGTTGGAGATGAGGAGAATTCAGCGGAAGAAAGCTTCGATTATGAAAAATTTGTCTCAATTTTTGGTCCAAAAAAACTGAAACAACTCGAAAACCTAGAGTCTACAACGAATGAATTCGTTTCCGATGATTTTTTTATCCTTCTCAAAATCTATGATGGGGTAAAGAAAGGTGTGCCTCAACAGCACACTAGAAATGATCATATAAATTTTGAAATTATCGAGGAGTATGAGCCTGACGAGAATTTTATAATAACTGATGATACTGCAGACGATTCACTGGACATATTAAATTTGCAAGTCGTTTTTTATTATCGTCCGCAAATGCCTTCCTTGAAAATGATGTCCTTTCTTCATCAAACCTAACTGAATTATCATCTTTTTCTCCTACAACTTTCCAAAGTGATGACACTCCATCAACTTCAGTTTCGCCTAGTCTCTAGTTCGAATAAGACGTATTGTTTCTCGTGTCCATAAAAAACAAAAAAAAAAACACAAAATTAGCAAACGTGCGCGAAGTCTTAGTGATGAAGATCCCAGATCTCCAAAAACAAGAAAGGAAATTTCGAAAATGAATTCCCAATCGCAGAATCCTAACTTTTTTGCTCCTTTGCAAGATTTGCCGGATTCAGACAATGACGACGAAATGTTACCTTCAAGGTCAAAGAAATACGAAAAAGTGTTGATGCCCCCAATTAAAATTTTGCATAAAAGTGGCGAATTCGTCCATGCTTTCATGAAACGAATTAACGTGTCTGATTACTGCCTAAAAAAGATTTCTATAGGAATTAAACTTATTTGTGAATCGGTCGATTCTTATAATAGTGCTTGCAATGAACTGAAAAAACAAAAATTACAACACTTTACACACGATTCCAAAAAGGAAAGAGCGTTCAAGGTTGTTCTGTTCGGACTCGACGAATATTATACATCTCTTCTTAAAAGTGAACTACTCAAACTAGGTTTGCAATGTAAAGATATTAAACTAATAAAGAAAAACTATGAACGTTACACCGACATTATTTACATAGTTTACTTAGTTAATAGTTCTGTTAAGCTCGCCGATTTACGAAACAGCATTAAATCAATCTTTCGTACCCAAGTGCGTTGGGAATTCCAAAGACAAATTAAGAACAGAGTTACGCAGTGCCATAACTGCCAAATGTACGGTCACGGTGAGAGAAATTGTCGCGTTAAAACCTTCTGCGCGAATTGTGCTGAAAGCCATAAAACATCTGAGTGCAAATCCAATGGTTTATTCAAATGTGCAAACTGTAAAGATAACCACAAATCTACGGATATAAACTGTCCAAGCCGCGTAAAGTATTGTCAAATAAGAGAGACTGGAAGCAGTAAATCTCGTTCTCATTCTCGCTTAAAGTACAATAATATCAGTGCACCAAATATCAAAAGCACAAGTGATTTTCCATCTCTTCCTAACAAAACCCTAAAGAAGACCAACAGTATATCCGCTCCTGCTGCACACACATCGCATCAACTCCATCAATGGCCCAAGGTACCTGTTATTCTCCATACTCCGAGTGGAAGAGCAAACAATGAGAGTGATCTCTTCACTCAAGAGGAATTATATGCTCTCACTATGGAGCTGATCACTAAGTCAGTGTAAAACTAAGTTTGAAAAATATGAAGCAATTACTCAGCTTGCACTAAAATTTCTCTTTTCTAATGTCAATTAATTTATCTCTTAATGTTATATGTTGGAATGCTAGAGGCATCAGAAACAAACGTATTGAATTTTTCAATTTTCTATGTGTTAACAATGTTGACATCTGTCTTGTATGTGAAACTGGTCTAAATTCTAGTATACCATTTACCCACATAAATTACACTTTTCATAGACTAGATCGTTTTAATATGCGGGGAGGTGGAGTTGCCATTATCATTAAAAAAGTACTAGCACATAATTTGCTACCTCGCGTTAATACCAGTGTTATTGAAGCAATTGGTGTAGAACTCAAGGCAGCTAATAATTCGACAATAAAAATTTACTCTGTTTATTTTCCAGGAAAAAGAGCACTAGGAAATGAAAACTTTAAAAACGATTTGAGAAAATTAATTTCGATTGGCGATAAATTTGTGATTGGAGGAGATCTTAATTGCAGGCATCGTTATTGGGGTTGTTTAAGAGCAAATAAGTGGGGTCAAGCGCTGAATGAACTTTGCATGAGATACCCCGTAAGAGTACTATATCCGAACAGTCCCACATATTTCCCTCCAGGTAATAGAGGATCTCCATCCGTGTTGGATTTAGTAATAACAAACTCTGATAGAATAGTTACTCAGCCAACAACTATTAATGCGTTTAGTTCTGATCACCTTCCAATTAGATTTCAGATCCATTTTCAGGGTGGTATTGAAGACGAATACTATTTAAATTTTAAGAAAGCCAACCGGAAGAAGTTTCGGCGAAACCTCAATTCCCGCCTTGAAAATATTTCTCTTTGTCTAGATGAAATAAATAACACTCAACAAATAGATAAAAACATAGAAAAGCTTACACTTTCCATAATGGAAAGCACAGCCGAAGCTGTACCTAAAAAAACCATACCAGTGCGAACTACCTTACTTCCACGATACATACTTAACTTAATCAAGGAAAGAAATTATTTTAGAAGGAAATGGCAGCGCTATAGACTTGATATTTTTCGTGTACGTGCGAATTTCCTGAAACACCTAATAGAAGCAGAAATAGCTAAATTCAGAAATTTATCTTGGAATGAGCGGCTCTGTACACTTGATAAAAACAGTAAGCCCCTTTGGAATGTAACGAAACTATTAAAGAACAAAAATAAATTCATTCCCCATATTCAAACTCCATTATCAGTTTAAGTATCTGATGAAGAAAAGTGCGAATTTTTTGCTGAAAGATTCTTTTACAGTTTTGTCAACCCCCAGTCGTATGGACCCTCAAGTGCAAGCCGCTCTACATGTAATCGAAACAAGCATAGATCTTATACCTGTTAGATGCTTCATAAACTCCGAAGATATTCAATTTTATCTGAAGGAGCTTCGAAATCGAAAGTCCCCAGGGATTGATGGCGTCAGGAACATTGTTCTTAAGCAACTTTCGTCACTAGGTATTGATCTCCTGTGCCTCATAATCAATTCATGCTTCAAATTGAAATATTTTCCAACTAAGTGGAAAATATCCAAAATTATCCCAATCCACAAGCCTGGGAAACCCCTAAATGATGTTTATAGCTATCGCCCAATAAGTCTGTTAAGTGGCTTAAGTAAGATTTTTGAAAAAATCATTAAGGAAAAATTACTAAATTTTGCTGCAGGTGCCGATGTATTACCCAATCAGCAATTCGGTTTTCGTCAAGGACATAGTACATCGCATCAAGTACTTCGTATATGTAAACATATAAAACAACGTTTTCTCAACCAGCAATCCACAGGCTTGATCCTTCTCGACGTGGAAAAAGCATTCGACTCAATATGGCACAACGGACTTTTATATAAGCTCTTGAACTTCGGTTGTCCGATTTATCTTATTCAGTTGCTAAAAAGCTTTCTAGACAATAGAAATTTCAAAGTGTTCCTCAATAAAAGTCATTCAACAACTAAGACAATTCATTCTGGCGTTCCACAAGGATCTGTACTGTCTCCCATTCTCTACATTTTATTTGTTGCGGACTTACCCAATATTCCTCACTGTGAGATTGCCATGTTTGCGGATGATACCGCCATTTATAGCTCAAACGATCTGGGTTCTGCCATATTGAATCATCTTCAAGCTGCTCTTGACATCTCGATGGAATATTTATCTGAATGGAAGATTAATATAAATGGGAATAAAACGCAAGCTATCTTTTTCACACGAAAAAGAAAAGCTTGTTTTTTACCCAATGGCCAGCTAAGGATAAGAAATTGTGATATCCCGTGGGTTTCTTCTGTCAAATATCTAGGTGTATACTTAGACCAGAGACTGACCTATGGTGAACATGTCAGAAGCACTCTGAGCAAAGTTAGTTTAGCTATAAAAATGCTCTATCCCCTTATAAACCGCAAATCGTTACTAAGCAAAAGCAACAAAATGCTCTTATATAAGGTTATCTTCCAACCCATCATACTCTACGCATGCCCTGTATGGGGTGCTTGTGCCAAATCCCACATAAAAAAACTCCAAGTTGCTCAGAATAAGGTATTGAAAATGATGCTCAACCTCCCATTGCTGTTTTCTACGATGGTACTACATGAACAAGCTGGGGTCTTAGAAATAAAAAGGAAGATTGAAATTAGAAATGAAAAATTCTATACAAAGTGCCTATATTCAGATAATCCCCTTATAACAGGTCTAGTAAATAATGTTAATGTTTGATGCTGAATGAATGCCTTTTCTCGTTTTGTTTATTCATTTATATACATAAATACATATCTATAAGTCTTATTTAACTATTTATTTATATATTTATTTGTTTATCTAGTTATTTGTTTGTTTATTTATTTGATTACGTCTTTATCTAAATGTACTCTTTATTTGAATCCAATTATTTATTTATTATTACTGCCTATTTAATTTAATACCAATTTCTGGTCAATTGTTTATTTATTTATTAATTCTTTTTACTTATTTACCATACAATACTTTCAAGTTTTTTTTTTCTTTTTTTTTTAATTTAAATGAAGGTTTTTCTCATTGTTTTCCTTTGAAAGCTTCACATTAATAAACGCTCAATTTATATTTAATGCATTTCTCAGTAGTAAGATAATCTGTTATCGTATCTCTGTGTAAGCTCAGTTCCAAACGAATTATGTAAAAGATATGTTAATCAATGTCAAATAAATGTAATTACTACTACTACTTCATCAACTTCAAAAGCTCATATGAAATCCGAAAACATAACAACATTTTTAAAATTACCAAAAACACCGCAGAAAAAATATAGCAGACAAAACGAAAATAGATCATTTGTTATAACATCATCATCCTGGAAAGAAGCGGAATCAATAAAATTAGAAAAAAGGACAGAAATGGAAAGACAGAAAGCCATAAGAAAAGATCAAAGAGAGAAGAAAAAAACACTAAAAGAGATGAAAATAACTGAAAATAAGCAGACCAAATAAAGAAAAAATGAACAGAAAAAATGTGAAAAGGGTCTAGGAGTTAAAAAACTAAAATTACAGCAATCGAAGGAAGCAACAGAAAACTCAAAGAAACAGAAACTTATGCAAAGAAATGAATTGGATGAAAATAAGGACCCAAATTCTAACGTTGAAGTCAACAATCCAGGTAAGGGGTTTGCAGTTGAAGCAAGTCCTAATAAAAAAGAAGACTTAGATATTCACATTGAAGTAAATATATCTGCGGATCATTTAAATAAAATAGTACTAAATTTCAAAGAAATAACAGAAATTCTTGTTTCTTTAGAAACATAAATTTAATTTAATTTTCCCATAACTTACTTCGAAGAACATATACCAAATTGCAATTCTTAAGAAATAAAAGTTTATATTACTACTAAATTTACTTCTTTTTATCTTTCTAAGTTTTGTTGCAAATTCTGACAGAAGTAGGTAAGTAAGAAGTACCTAGGTAGGTACTTATGCACAACTCAATATTTTATGCAGTGCCGATAACTGATTTTGAAGTGAGCCGATCTATGAAATTTTTGCGCCGATGACTAAAAAATGGCACTTCATCATTAGTACTATTTTATTTTACAACTACAAATCCGAATAGTTTTTCAATTCAAAATCAATAATCGAAAAATAGACACCTGAAAGAAGCGTATCAGTAAGAATGTATGATCGACACTCCCAAAACCAGATATATTTCGACCAAGAAATTTGCGCAAGAACTTAAGAGTGCCGATCACTGGATGTTTTACCCTATGTCTATCTCATTCATTTCCTTATGAGCATGGTTAGTATATACGATGCATCAGCTGAGATCACATTCTTTTTTTTTTGTTGCAAAAAATCACTTACATTTTTCATTAAGCTGAAAATCGGCTTAACCATTGCTAAAGATACTATAAAAAGAGAAGTTTGTAGAGAAGCAAACAAGTTTGACTCCTTCGGTTTTCAAATTATTTTTATCCAGATACTCTAATGAAGAGCAGATATGTTTATATACATAATAGAACAAAGTGAGTGAATCCAAAGGTTCAACTCAACGAGTTTCGTAAAATTTCAATAGACTCGCTTGTTTTGCTTTTGGGCAGGAGCCTTGAATTTGGCCCTTTAAAGCTAGAGCTGCTTTATAAACGGAATAAATTAGCAACCTCTTTAATGGTTTCTATGCCATTTCGGATGGACGGAATGCTGCAAGCGTATGTAATGGCCAAATTCAAATTATACTTAGCATAGTGGACGTAAATAGCTTCTGGATGCAATTCTCTCACTTTGGCAGCACTGAGGTTGAATTCGCCGTTGAGGCTTCCCAAATTGGATATATTCTTTGGCAATTGTATCTACATAACGAATGCATATTGAAAACTCTTCAATGCCACTAACATCAGTATTTTCGTCAACAATAGCAGAAAATTATCCAGTTTTGTTGATAAGTTACACAATATTCATCGTTATTACTCGTAGCTTCCCTGCAGCATCAATAATTTCATTTTGAATGCGATAGCTTACGCTTCCTTTGCGTAGCGATGTAATGCCCTTCGTAGAGGACTTCCTCTTTTGGTGCGGATTTAGTCGTTTGTGGCACTGGTTCAGAACCGCTCGTATTTCTATTCGGCTTTTATTTTCATTGGCAGAGCCTGATAATGGTCTGTTCATACTATTCTTGCACATTATCAGCTTGTGTCCAATCGCCAATCTCGAAATTCCGTTTTGCATTAAAGTTGTCCATTCTTTCATAATGTTGTGCTTGTTGTTAGGATGCAGGTTTTCCACGCTTTGTATAATACGCCATGTTAGCGATTTTCGAAGGAGTAAAATGTTAAAACTGAAAACTTGAGAAACTTTTCGGTTCGGTCTACTGCTCTTAAACTATGCGTAATACGTCGTCGTATGTCTATATTTTATACCAGAAATTTCATTTGGTGTTTTCCAGATGTAATTTAAGCTGCTAAAAATATCCAGAGATCAGATGGAAAGAAATTTCAGATGATATCACGATATAGACTTACGAGGGGCGTTCAATATATTCTCGGTATCGATATGAAGGAAAATGCGAATTCAATTTAAATTGTTTTTATTTTTCAAAATAAGCTCCGCTAACATCAATGCATTTGTTACATCTTGAGATGCTTTTTTAAACCCTCAAAAGAATAAATTTCCTCTTTCTCTGCAAAATACCCATTTATTGCCGACTTGAGTTCTTCATCATCCGAAAATCTTTTTTCACGAAGACATTTTTTCAAATCCGGAAACAGGAAACAATCACTAGGGGCAAGGTCTGGACTATAGGGTGGGTGTTGGATTTCTTGGAAACCACAATCTCGCGCAGCAGCCTTGGAAACTCGCGCCGTGTGAACAGGAACGTTGTCATGAAGAAGCAACACACCCGCTGCGTGTTTACCCCGTCTTTTCTTTTAAATTTCCTCCCGCAAATTATGCAAAGTCGAAGCGTAGGATGTGGCGTTGATGGTTTCACCTTTTTTTTTGTACTCAATGAGCAAGATTCCCTTTGAGTCCCAAAAAACTGTGGCCATGAGCTTCCCGGCAGACGGAGTGACTTTGAACTTCTTCGGGGGGTCTGTTCCTTTTTTATGCCACTGCATGGACTCTTGTTTGCTTTCAGGGTCATAGTGGTGGACCCATGTTTCGTCCCCAGTAATAATTTGATCCATAACACCGTCCGCGTTCTCACTACACATCTCCAAAAGCTCTCTACAGCATGCGATTCGCAGTTTTTTCTGAGGCGCTGTGAGCATTCGTGGCACCCACCTTGCACTGACCTTTGAAAGGTTAAGATGGTCATGAAGAATGGTGTGAATGGTACCAATTGAAAGCTTGGTGATCTCTGCCATCATTTTCACCTTTACTCGGGCATCCTCAAGAACAAGTTTTTCGACTTCTTTGATGCTTTCTCCCGTACAAGCAGTAGCCGGGGCGCCGGAGCGGGCGTCGTCTTCAATGCTCTCTCTGCCTCTCTTGAACTCACTTGACCACTTTTGCACAGTTGATAATGAAGGTGCGGAACCCTGGTAAACAGCCACCATCTCTTCATGAATAGTTTTTTGACTTTTTCCTTGCTTAGTGAGAAATTTAATTACAGCGCGATGCTCAATTTTCACCATCATCGTCTCAGTTGCCATTATGATTCTGTTTAACTAGAGATAAAACGCGAATTAATAATCAGATTTATATGAAATTTTACATAGATGCACTAAAATAATAGTATTACTTGATAAATAAGTCAATTTATATATACGAGTACAACCACAGCTTCACCCCGATACCGAGAACATGTTGAACACCTCTCGTACATGCTTAGTAAACAGACAGAGAGTCGTAAAAACGTCTACCTTGGACGGGGCAAGTTGTCCATAACAAGTGCTGTGGCATCCGCGATATTTTTATTCTTAATACTGAGGGTCGCTGACTCTCTTGCCTACATTCACATCTTGATACATCTCCTAGTGTTAATTTTTGTATCTTTACTTCCATTCGACTTCTTCGCATATGAGACCAAATATTTGAAGAAGATTTTTTCTCACGCATGCATTTCGTGTTCCGAGTTAGGATTTTTGAAGCCATTCATTTCGGCAAACCAAAGTAGCAGCGGTTACTTAGAATAGGTTAGGTTAGGTTAAAACAGTAATGTGATGGATATGTTATGACACAAACACTAGGCACCAAAACGGTCCCATCCCACGTAGAATATGTATTTGCGAAATGTCTACTTGGATGTAATTTGTTGTGCCGATGTTTACTCTGAGGTAGATAAACTCTTTATTCAGTTACGTCGAAGTTATTCTTGTCCACGATGGCGTTTATTCTAAGCCGCTGGATAGATACTATTTTCTTTGTTGACAACATGTACTTGAGTTTGCGGCATGCATATCAGTTAGACAGATTTGTTAAAGATAGTACCTTCCATGTTTATAGTACATATGCCTTGCGCACTATCTGTTCCAGCACTGGATATATGAAATCATATGAAAGTGCATCTCCTTCTTTCCAAATTGCACAGCTGGATCGGAATATAGGAAAACTAGAACTTATAATTCAGTAAGCCACCATCTTTTCATACGCCTATACCTGAGTCATGGTATGTTCATGACGCATGCACCCTACCAAAACATCATCACCTTGTTTAAAGGCTCCGCTGATATACCATCGGAGCTATCGGCCTTGTTGTCTTTCACTTTTTTGACAGCTGAGCTAACCTCTCCTAGCTTACTTCTTCGTTGACTGGAGCGGATTTCCTTTTTGCCCTACCACACTCTGTAGTTGATACCCATTAAGTAGCTGATAGGAATGCCGCTTAAACACATTTACATGCATTCCGGGCTTGAAGAGAGTTGTCAGTAGCTTTCGATATCCTTGAGCTGGAAGGCTGTAGGGGCCCTTTCCTTTCCTTTTCCCTTCTGGCTCGAAACTGTTTTACAATGCAACGATTATACGGGTGCATATTTTGTCACTATTTTTAGTTGTACTTCAGCTGACATGCCTCTCCAGCTAATCCATTTCTTTTGCCAGAAATTATTATTTTTTTATTCAAAATATTGGCCATCGGCTTCTACATATTTCGCCCATATTTCAGGTAATTTATGAATAGCATGCCAGAAAAACTGCTTGTCTTTCCCCACCAGACACAGAGCATGGTCTTCTTGCCGAAGCGATTTGGCCTTGGTGTTAAAAGACCGACTTCGTCAGGTGAAAACCACGTTTTTTTCCGCTTCGGGTTTTCAAAATAAATTCATTTTTCGCTATTCGTCGCAATTACATGCAAAAATGATTACCTTTCGTAGCGTTGAAGCGGCATTTCACAAGTGACTTTGCGATTTTAAATTTGACGTTCATTCAAATAGTGTGGGACCCATTTACCGAGTTTATTGATCTTCTCCATTGCTCGTAAACATTGCTGATTGTTTCTTGTGACACATGTAATGCTTCTGCTAATTAAAGTGCAATAACTCCTGAAATTGATCGCCTTCGCATTTTTGAAGTCTACCAGAGCGCTCACTGGCTTTCACATTGAAGTCACCATTTTTGAATTGTCGAAACCATGTCTCACATGTTCTGGTTGATTGAGCGTGTTCACCATATGTTTCTACCAGTAATACGTGCCGCATAAGTTATTTTTCAGACACAGAACTCGACAAGACTATTGAAGGATAAAACAAAGACGTATATGTGTCCCGGGCCGGGAAGCAGGTGTCCATGCGCTCAAAATGACCTAGCCATCTAATCCAGATCATCCGAGTGTTTATGATGACATCGGCACCGCTGTATAGCCCGTACCGTTCGCTGTTGGAACGACAATTACCCGGACAACTTTTCTCTAGAAGCGCCAGAAAGCGCTTTCAAACGCATTCGTGATTGTCAAAGTTTCTGCTCCGTACAGCACGACCGGGATGATTAGTATATTATGAAGTATTATTTTGGATGTTCAAGAGCGGGCTTTACAACTCAACTGTCCTCCTATCCCAAACAAGCAGCGATTAACAAGAATGATTCTTCGCATGAATTTTGCTATGGTGTCATTGTCGGAGTTGATAGCAAAGGCGAGGCAGATGGAGACCCTAATTGCCATTCTCCATCGTCATCTATGCAGGATCAGTTTCAAACGGAAGCCAAATATGACACCACAAATTATGTCTATACATATGCTGTTATATGCGGCTTTGAAGTCGCTGAAGAGGTAGTGTATTTCGATTTGGCACTCCAAAGTCCATGATCTAACCTAAAACCAGACGAAGGGTTTTGGACATTCACATACTACGGTAGATTTACTTCTCTGTAGTTGGCGCCGTTCAGGGTAGCTCTCTTCTTTAGGATCAGACAAATAATGTTTGTGTTCCATTCCCCGGACAAAGGTTCGCTGACCCAGATTTTAGAAATGAGTTGATGTCTGCTCCATACCCATTCATCACCTGCTGCTTTTAATAGCTCAGCAGCTGAGCAATCTGGTCCAGCAGCTTTGTTAGACTTTAGCTTGGCGATTGTTTTCCTGATTTCATATTAGTCGGGTTGACGGAATGCACCGACTGTGGTTCTATTCGTAGACTTATATTCACCCTTTACAGCTTTTGCGTGTTCGTATTAGTTTTTGGTAAAATTTCCGAAGTTCACTCTTCTGGTACCACCTCCCATATCAGCCACACCTCGCGTTTAAGTCAATGGCCAACATTACCGAGCAAGGAGCAGTGAATATTTTTTCGAAGGTACAAACGCGTTGATTCCGATTATATGTGATTCCACACATGGAATGGCGCAACGTACAATACAGCGATAACCATTGTATCGTGAAACGGACCAGTGGGTTCGGTCACCGTGATCTTGCGAATTGGCTCTACTCGATTACTTTCGTTGGGCCATGTAAAGTCTTTGGTGCATGTTGATAAACTACTCGTATTCAAGACTTGTAAGCCGATATTCAGTGGAACAAAAGAGGCCTAAATACTCGTAAGAATGATTTAAATTTTAACCGACAGTATGCACTTCATCGAAAGCAGAACGTACGCCTAAAGTAGTCCCGAGAACATAATGTCACGAACCACTCTTTAAAAATGGAAAAATATTTTCTATTCAATTTCTGTTGATATTTCTTGAAAAACAAGCTTATATTGCCCTTAACAAAATATCCTTTATAACTTTGATCAGATTGTGCTCACTGAGTGTCTAGATCTTCTCCGAACAATGTTAGTATAAAACTCTGTTCGTCGAAATCGGAATAAGGCTCTTTAGTGTTTCAATCTAAGGAATTCGTATTAAGTGACTCATTTAGAAGTGGCCTGGCAAATTACTGCACCTCAAAATCACACAAATGCTTCCTCAAAACCCAGCTATGGCGACAATCGCTTTCCTAAGTTATCAAGAGAGTCCTTATTTGGCAACCTTAGAACTGGCTATTTTAGTGATTGTGTGTTATTCATGTACTAATATATTCATCTTATTTTGCTTAAGGTTCACACAACAGTCCTTCACTGGTTTTTGAACAAAACCAGTTTATTGAAAATGAATGAAACGTTATTCGAATCCTTTAAAGGCATTATTAAAAAATTCATATTTTTATTATGGCACAGAATGTGGCCCAAATATTTGTCTTAATTTGATTGAAATATTTTGCTTTCCTGGAAACGTACGTTCGTATTGTACATATGAGTGTGTTTGATGTTGGTGGGTTTTAACTTTTCATCAGAATCACTAATGATACCACGTTTGCTCTTTATGTTTACTCTAAGAACCCAGTGTTGCACAGTGTTAATTACGAATTCGTTTGCGACGCATGACCATGGACTGGATTCTAATGGCCACTGGATTGGATCCATGTAGCTTTTAACGTTGAACTGTTATACATAGTTGCCCATACGGTAACTATCGTAAATGCAATGCATTTTGGCAAACAAACAAGTTGATGCGTTTGGCACATTGGACCGCATGACTTTTGCCTTTGATTACTTTAGAGGCGATGTGAGCAAAATACCTTTATAGGTGTCACGATCTGGAAATGTATTCGCACAATGTTGTATGCATAGTGTACACTTGACACAGAATCAAACATCTACTTCTCTGCGTTGGAGATGTGTACTGCTCCAAAAATTATATGCACTGCAAAATCCTATTATAAAATATATACTGGGCTAGTTAAGTGGCAATTAGACCGTCAAGCAAATAATGTACCTTTCAGAAAACCTCCTCGTAGTTGCTTATCATCTTTGGTTAGTTAGACACCATTAAGTGGAGCTAAACTCCTGTGAACTCCTGTAACGTTGGACCGATGTTAAACAAAAAGATTCATAACGATTTATCATCCCCAAGAGAGGCCAAGTGAAACTATTGTATTTAGTCCTATGTCCAGGTGCATTACTTAGAACAATATGTGCATTTTAGATAATGGCCTGCGTATTTATGTGCAACAATTGTTAACTAATTATGGCAGTGCAGCAGCAGTTGCTATCGTAGTTATTTTGTGTTGTACCGGACTTAACAGCTGTATGGTTCTGCATTCATTTGTCGAGTATCTGAAGAGGGTTTAGTTTAGATACATGCTCCATTTCCAGTGAATTGTTATGCGGATAAGCAGTTTCAGTTGGATAATGTTAAAATAATTACTCGCTTTTATTAGGTCATTTCGTTTAGATATACGAGTATGTATTTTATTGAAGTGAGTTCTTTTGTGATGTTTTATTCATGATAAGCTATCTTCTATACAATCACTGTTAAAAACATTGATGAGCAAATGAATACCACTTCAATGTTGTTGAGAAGATGTCAATAGTTCATTTGGCTTGATTTGATTGATCGGTAATGTGGAACATCAATCAGAGAGCTGAATTTAATTAGTATTACAAATGGGTATTGATTTGGAAATTGAATATTCCACAAAGCTATTTCTCTGGAAGGGATGAATGGCATAAATCAGAATAAAATATAACACAGATACTCGTATATAGTTGTGTATTACGAAAAAGTGAAAGCCGGGACTCACTAATTGAATTTTTGAACCCCAGTGGACGAAGGTATGACACTCTAAATGAATGCTAAGACCCTTAATTTAATTGAATTTAATAGGGGCTTGAGGACAAAGTTTTTTTTTCCACAAAATACGGGGAAAAGACGTTGGAAATATAAACAATTTATGAGATTGAGTGGGGAAGAGAAACCTTGGTTTCCGATTACTCCATTTTTATACGACGACGGACAGTTTCAATTTCCTTATAATACAAACAAATCATATTGTATCGAATTTTTTTTCTCCGAATGGATATAGAAAAGAACTACGGACGGACTCAAATGAAAGGAAGGAAAAGAAGTACAGCGAAATCATGAAATAATTCAGTCTAAATCAGTTAAATTTACTATTTCTCAGTACACCCATTTCTACATTTCCAGATATTATTGTATTTGAACATTAAATTTATAACTTGATTTAAATACAGTAAGAGAAGAAGCCTTTTAGTATATACAACATATTTGTTTATTTTATTTTTTACTTATTTTATAGTTTACATTTTTTTAAATAAAAATAATAATGTTCTTAATGTGACGAAGGCATATGTATACTGGATACATTTTTTGGTTTAAAAAAAAATCCTGTAGAATGCACCCAGCTGATTTGTGCGGTAGGTTAGGTTAAACAGGAGTGTTATGGATATGCCATCACACAGACACTAGGCACCAAAACGGGCCCATCGCTATCCCTGTGGAACCAGTTGAATTAGTCATCAAATGGCAAAAACCTAAACACCCAATTTTCTTTCAAAAGCCAAGAAGGCCTTTGAAGTTTGTGCCGTCTATTTCTTCTAGGTTTTTGAAAAATTATTTCCCTAAAAATTTTCTTCGACTCTGCGATATTGCTCGCATTCACACAGTATGTGTCTTATGTCCTCAACAGCTTGCAAATCACCACAGAATCTGCAGATATCCATATCTGACAATTCCTATTACTGTCCTAAGCTTATCCCTGTTTAGTTTTATTAACTTCTTAGATTTTTGCCGTCAAAAAGCGGCCAAAGAGCCTTGGATACCCTGTGTCCGTCAAGACTTCACCACCTTAGGTTGGCAGTCGTTGTGATTATTTCTTCGATAGTGCCTCTCACTATGCAAACGGGTGGTTTGATGTTGGCAACCTCACTATTTTCGATCAGCGCTCCTTTTCTTGCAAGCTCGTCCGCTTATTCATTTCCTTTAATAACACAGTGACCCGGCATCCAGAACAGTCTTACGCGGTTCTGACTGCATAGTGTCTTGAGCACTGTGCGACAGCCCCTGCTGTATCAGAGTTGACGTTGGTTGATTTCATTGCCTTGAGTGCGGCCTGGCTATCAAACGTTGATAGAGATATCTCTTTCGGATATCGATCATCTACATCTGCCCTGAGGACCTCTGATTGGAAGACACCGCTTGCGTCCGGTAGTCTTATAGACGCCCTTAGCTCTGGGTCTTCTGAAAAGATACCAGAACCAGTTCCTTCCTCTGTTTTCGAGCCATCTGTGAAAATTGCAATTTCATTTGACCTGATTATTGCATTTTGTTCCCAGTCCTCCCTCTCCAGATAAATTATATCATACGGATTGTCGAAGTCAACCAAGGAAGGAATTTCATCCGACAGATGAAATAGATGCCTGGCAGTAGCTCCGTTAATACCGTGCCATGTCCAAGACCACTGCTCTTGAATTAACCCAGATTAGTGAGTCGTATCGCACTGTTTCCAGTAAGTTTTTTGATCTCTAAATCAAGCGGTGTTAGGGGCAAAAGGTGTCCAATTCTGCCGCAGGTGTAGTGTGAAGCTCATCTGCAATGGCTATAGAAGTCGTTCTTTGAACCGCCGCTAATTTTCCGTAAATCGTTTTCTTGTTAGTTGCTTCCCATCACACTAGTGCGTCGTATGAGCGTATGGGTTTTACTACCACCGTATAAAGCCTGTACACCATATCAGGTTTTGAGCAACAAATTTTTCCTACTCTTCTTTTGCAGATAAAAAGAGTATTATATGCCGTTTTTGTTCTTGTATGTTAATGTGTTGGGTTGGGTTGGAAAAAGTCCTTCGATTATATTAGTTAAGAGTTTTTCACTTGATAAAATATATTTAAAATATGTAAGGAAATAAAAAAACTTGTTTTCTGTTCGGTGTTGTAAGACGTTATAAAATTCGGTTTTATTTTCAGTTTCTTACTGTTTGTATATCTGTACAAATGTTGCTTGAATTGCATGTGTTGCTAAACATTTATTTGAAACTTGTGTTTAGTTACGTTCCCATTAAGGCAAAGAGTTAACAATATGAGTTTTTTATAATTAAATTTAATACACAATATATAAATATTTGCTCAAACATTCTCCCCCCACGGTGAACAATGTTCACGATGATACATATATATAAATAATTTTCATCTTCACTTTTGATTTTGTGGGCTGACCTTAATGTGCCGGATTTCTTCTTTACGATCTTCACAAGATGTTCGCCTTGAAATTGATGCCTCATTATCGATCCTGATATGTATTCTCTTAAGTATATAGTGTCATCTCACGACATGTAAAGACAAATGTGATTAGTGAAATGAATACAAAATATATGTAAAAGTATGACAACAATAAAAGAAATGGTATGCAAAATATTTGCAAATTGCATTGCATATATCAGCTGTGCCGTTTGCACTCATGATGATAAATGTGTCGCGGTGCATATTTGCGTCCTTTTCGGAAATTGTGTTACGATGAATTCGCGTTCAGTTGAAATTTTTAATTCGTGGTGTTGTGCTTCGGTGTTGTTGTTTTTTTGTAATTGTTTCGTTTTTTATAATTGTACTTCGCAGTTTTGGTTTTTTTTTTGTCGGTGTTTTATTTTGTATATTTATTAGGTGAGTGTTTTTCTATTTTCCAATTGTTTAATTTCGCGTAATTTAATCGTTTTTAATTGTTTTCGCGATCGTTGGAATAATAGAGTGTGAGTGGGGTGAATATACATATATGTATACCCATCCGTGAAAGAGAAGTTTTAAATATTGTATGACATCCATCGACTAGGTATTTTCTTGTTTTGTTTTGGAAAAAATGCTTTCTTTTTTATTTAATGTGCATCATTGGCAGATTTATGTGGATTGGCGAGGAATTCAGGTGAGTAAATTTATTATTATTGATTTGTTATTGATTTCATATTGCTTTTATCATTAAATTCCAATATTATTATTTCAAATTATATCGTTTTCTTGTGTATGTATGAGTATGTATGAGTATGTATGAGTGTGGATTGTAGATGGATTGTTTTTATTTTGTTTCAGGTGATTAATTAATTAATTTATTTATTTTTTTTTGACTATTGTTTATATTTAGGGAAATAAAGTGTTGAATTAGGTTTTAAGTTTTGCTGTGTGTGAAAATTTAGTCTACTCGTATTGTATGATTTGGTGGATTTGAATTTTGTGAATGATTTTCTGGGGGATGTGAAAGATACATTGTGTTGCAGACTTGTGGACTGTATGCTTTGTGTCTTGAAGATTGTTTCTGCGTCTTGTTCCTTGACACAGTGAATTGATTTAAAATGCATATTTTTTGTTTTGTAAGCTAAATTAAATCAATTTATTTATAATTAAGTCTTAATCTAGAAAGGAATCGATTGTGCTGCCAAATTTAGATCGACTATTTTGTTTGTTTCTACACTGCTGACCTCCCCCAACCCACTAATTTGGCTAAGTGTCCATCTCGTCTTCAGATTCAGGCGTTGCACAGCTGCTTCTGTTATGAAGGAAGCCTCGGAACCAGTGTCTATGAGGGCTCTGAGTGTGATCAAGTTTCCATCAGCTGCCTTCACTTTAACCAAAGCTGTTGACAGGAAGACTTGCGAGTTGGTGTGCATATGATGGACTCGATAGTTGTAGCTAGTTGATGGCCCTTGGATTTCCGTTTGATCGAACTGTTCCTGAGTTCGATTCAAATTGCCAGGTTCCCTCGGATTGTTTGGTTGTGTGTTTGTTTGAATGCAGTAATTACTTGGAGTCGTAGACCATTTATTTTGAGCTTGCTGTTGGAATTGATAATGATTTGGGTTGTGTGGAACAAATTGAGAGGTATTTGGGTTGAAAGATGGGTTATTATTTGTTTGTAATATTGGGTGTAGTAAGAAATTGTGGCGCTGTTTGCAGTAGTAACAACATTTCGGACTTGGACATTTATTTTTAAAATGGCTGTAGGCCAAACAGTTTTCACAGACTTTAATATTGAAAGCAGTTTGTTTTCGTTGGCCTACATCCATTTCCAAAAATTTCCTGCACTCCCTCAATACATGTTGTCCCTTTTGACAAACCTTGCAATTTATTTGCCGTTTTTGTACCTGGCGAGTGTGAAGAACTTGTGTTGTAGATTTTGGTTTTGTACCAGTCTTTACTGTAGACTGCTGCTCAACTGCTTCCAGCGTTCGAAATCTACACTGTAAAAATTCAAAAAAGTCTTTTATTTTGGGCAATTCCTTGTTGCTGCCTAATTTTTCTTCCCACAGCTGTTGGGTTGTATTTGTTAACTTCTGCAGGATAACAAAAATTAAAATGGTATCCCAATAACCCACTGGTACCCCTAAATTGTCTAACGAATGTATAATTTCCTGCGAGGTATCTAAAATGTTTTTAATGTTGACTGCTGAGTCGCTGCTCATGGTAACTTGCCCGAAAAATAATTTTAACTGTGTGTTAACTAACACCCTTTTGTGATCATAACGATCGGTTAGGATTTCCTAAGCACGGTTGTAATTGCCTTTGTCAATGGCCAGGTGCTGCAGCAGCCTTTCGGCCTCACCACGAACGTTGCACTTCAAATAGTGTAACTTCTGGATTTCCGACAGAGTTGAGTTGGTATGTACTAGAGAAACGAACATATCGTGAAATGATCTCCACGTCTCATAACTACCCGAGAAAGTTTGTAGGGTGATAACAGGCAACCTGAGTTCGGTTGTTCTGCCATCCCCGTTTTCAGTTGCGGTTGATGGCGTTCCGCTAACTTTCGGCACTTCCTCGGATTTTACTTTATCGATTATATCCAGTACCTCCATTTTGTAATCTGCATAGACCTCACGAATATTATCGTATGCTGCCTCCAAATCCGCAACTTTTACCTCAGCTTCAAACTTTCCTGTGCCAAGTATCTGCTGATGGTAGTGCTCCGCAGTCGTCATTTGCTTCTCCATCATTTCCAAACGCATCTTCAGGTAATTTACTTTTCCTAGCCTAACTTTATCTGCTTTACTAAAATTTGCCCTAACTTGTTTAAACGCAGCAAGTATATTTAATTGGAGCTTTCCGTACGACATTGTATATGGTATATGTATATGTATATGCAAATCAATTTGGTTTAAAGAAGCAGAACAAAATTTGCAGCACTCACCTGCGTATTATAATTGACGATGAGGAAATTGGCAGCAATTTGAAAATGTTGAACTCCTGTGTGAAGACTTCCTGGGATGAATCCTTGAATCCTCGACACTCTACACTCTACACTCTCGGATATGGTATTCAAAATTGGAATTGTTTAAATTTGAATTTAATTAACTTTTTTTTTTTACAGATCTGATTCAAATGTTGCTGATTTTATTTATTTTACACTGCTCGAATGGACCAAAAAATGTATGTTAATGTGTTGGGTTGGGTTGGAAAAAGTCCTTCGATTATATAAGTTAAGAGTTTTTCACTTGATAAAATATATTTAAAATATGTAAGGAAATAAAAAAACTTGTTTTCTGTTCGGTGTTGTAAGACGTTATAAAATTCGGTTTTATTTTCAGTTTCTTACTGTTTGTATATCTGTACAAATGTTGCTTGAATTGCATGTGTTGCTAAACATTTATTTGAAACTTGTGTTTAGTTACGTTCCCATTAAGGCAAAGAGTTAACAATATGAGTTTTTTATAATTAAATTTAATACACAATATATAAATATTTGCTCAAACATTCTCCCCCCACGGTGAACAATGTTCACGATGATACATATATATAAATAATTTTCATCTTCACTTTTGATTTTGTGGGCTGACCTTAATGTGCCGGATTTCTTCTTTACGATCTTCACAAGATGTTCGCCTTGAAATTGATGCCTCATTATCGATCCTGATATGTATTCTCTTAAGTATATAGTGTCATCTCACGACATGTAAAGACAAATGTGATTAGTGAAATGAATACAAAATATATGTAAAAGTATGACAACAATAAAAGAAATGGTATGCAAAATATTTGCAAATTGCATTGCATATATCAGCTGTGCCGTTTGCACTCATGATGATAAATGTGTCGCGGTGCATATTTGCGTCCTTTTCGGAAATTGTGTTACGATGAATTCGCGTTCAGTTGAAATTTTTAATTCGTGGTGTTGTGCTTCGGTGTTGTTGTTTTTTTGTAATTGTTTCGTTTTTTATAATTGTACTTCGCAGTTTTGGTTTTTTTTTTGTCGGTGTTTTATTTTGTATATTTATTAGGTGAGTGTTTTTCTATTTTCCAATTGTTTAATTTCGCGTAATTTAATCGTTTTTAATTGTTTTCGCGATCGTTGGAATAATAGAGTGTGAGTGGGGTGAATATACATATATGTATACCCATCCGTGAAAGAGAAGTTTTAAATATTGTATGACATCCATCGACTAGGTATTTTCTTGTTTTGTTTTGGAAAAAATGCTTTCTTTTTTATTTAATGTGCATCATTGGCAGATTTATGTGGATTGGCGAGGAATTCAGGTGAGTAAATTTATTATTATTGATTTGTTATTGATTTCATATTGCTTTTATCATTAAATTCCAATATTATTATTTCAAATTATATCGTTTTCTTGTGTATGTATGAGTATGTATGAGTATGTATGAGTGTGGATTGTAGATGGATTGTTTTTATTTTGTTTCAGGTGATTAATTAATTAATTTATTTATTTTTTTTTGACTATTGTTTATATTTAGGGAAATAAAGTGTTGAATTAGGTTTTAAGTTTTGCTGTGTGTGAAAATTTAGTCTACTCGTATTGTATGATTTGGTGGATTTGAATTTTGTGAATGATTTTCTGGGGGATGTGAAAGATACATTGTGTTGCAGACTTGTGGACTGTATGCTTTGTGTCTTGAAGATTGTTTCTGCGTCTTGTTCCTTGACACAGTGAATTGATTTAAAATGCATATTTTTTGTTTTGTAAGCTAAATTAAATCAATTTATTTATAATTAAGTCTTAATCTAGAAAGGAATCGATTGTGCTGCCAAATTTAGATCGACTATTTTGTTTGTTTCTACACTGCTGACCTCCCCCAACCCACTAATTTGGCTAAGTGTCCATCTCGTCTTCAGATTCAGGCGTTGCACAGCTGCTTCTGTTATGAAGGAAGCCTCGGAACCAGTGTCTATGAGGGCTCTGAGTGTGATCAAGTTTCCATCAGCTGCCTTCACTTTAACCAAAGCTGTTGACAGGAAGACTTGCGAGTTGGTGTGCATATGATGGACTCGATAGTTGTAGCTAGTTGATGGCCCTTGGATTTCCGTTTGATCGAACTGTTCCTGAGTTCGATTCAAATTGCCAGGTTCCCTCGGATTGTTTGGTTGTGTGTTTGTTTGAATGCAGTAATTACTTGGAGTCGTAGACCATTTATTTTGAGCTTGCTGTTGGAATTGATAATGATTTGGGTTGTGTGGAACAAATTGAGAGGTATTTGGGTTGAAAGATGGGTTATTATTTGTTTGTAATATTGGGTGTAGTAAGAAATTGTGGCGCTGTTTGCAGTAGTAACAACATTTCGGACTTGGACATTTATTTTTAAAATGGCTGTAGGCCAAACAGTTTTCACAGACTTTAATATTGAAAGCAGTTTGTTTTCGTTGGCCTACATCCATTTCCAAAAATTTCCTGCACTCCCTCAATACATGTTGTCCCTTTTGACAAACCTTGCAATTTATTTGCCGTTTTTGTACCTGGCGAGTGTGAAGAACTTGTGTTGTAGATTTTGGTTTTGTACCAGTCTTTACTGTAGACTGCTGCTCAACTGCTTCCAGCGTTCGAAATCTACACTGTAAAAATTCAAAAAAGTCTTTTATTTTGGGCAATTCCTTGTTGCTGCCTAATTTTTCTTCCCACAGCTGTTGGGTTGTATTTGTTAACTTCTGCAGGATAACAAAAATTAAAATGGTATCCCAATAACCCACTGGTACCCCTAAATTGTCTAACGAATGTATAATTTCCTGCGAGGTATCTAAAATGTTTTTAATGTTGACTGCTGAGTCGCTGCTCATGGTAACTTGCCCGAAAAATAATTTTAACTGTGTGTTAACTAACACCCTTTTGTGATCATAACGATCGGTTAGGATTTCCTAAGCACGGTTGTAATTGCCTTTGTCAATGGCCAGGTGCTGCAGCAGCCTTTCGGCCTCACCACGAACGTTGCACTTCAAATAGTGTAACTTCTGGATTTCCGACAGAGTTGAGTTGGTATGTACTAGAGAAACGAACATATCGTGAAATGATCTCCACGTCTCATAACTACCCGAGAAAGTTTGTAGGGTGATAACAGGCAACCTGAGTTCGGTTGTTCTGCCATCCCCGTTTTCAGTTGCGGTTGATGGCGTTCCGCTAACTTTCGGCACTTCCTCGGATTTTACTTTATCGATTATATCCAGTACCTCCATTTTGTAATCTGCATAGACCTCACGAATATTATCGTATGCTGCCTCCAAATCCGCAACTTTTACCTCAGCTTCAAACTTTCCTGTGCCAAGTATCTGCTGATGGTAGTGCTCCGCAGTCGTCATTTGCTTCTCCATCATTTCCAAACGCATCTTCAGGTAATTTACTTTTCCTAGCCTAACTTTATCTGCTTTACTAAAATTTGCCCTAACTTGTTTAAACGCAGCAAGTATATTTAATTGGAGCTTTCCGTACGACATTGTATATGGTATATGTATATGTATATGCAAATCAATTTGGTTTAAAGAAGCAGAACAAAATTTGCAGCACTCACCTGCGTATTATAATTGACGATGAGGAAATTGGCAGCAATTTGAAAATGTTGAACTCCTGTGTGAAGACTTCCTGGGATGAATCCTTGAATCCTCGACACTCTACACTCTACACTCTCGGATATGGTATTCAAAATTGGAATTGTTTAAATTTGAATTTAATTAACTTTTTTTTTTTACAGATCTGATTCAAATGTTGCTGATTTTATTTATTTTACACTGCTCGAATGGACCAAAAAATGTATGTTAATGTGTTGGGTTGGGTTGGAAAAAGTCCTTCGATTATATAAGTTAAGAGTTTTTCACTTGATAAAATATATTTAAAATATTTAAGGAAATAAAACCACTTGTTTTCTGTTCGGTGTTGTAAGACGTTATATTCGGTTTTATTTTCAGTTTCTTTTGTATATCTGTACAAATGTTGCTTGAATTGCATGTGTTGCTAAACATTTATTTGAAACTTGTGTTTAGTTACGTTTCCATTAAGGCAAAGAGTTAACAATATAAGTTTTTTATAATTAAATTTAATACACAATATATAAATATTTGCTCAAACAGTTCTTTCTGTTAAGATTCCAATTCAGTTTTTTGTCCAGAATCACACACAGATAATTCACGCTGTCTGAAAGAGACATTTCCACTCCGTTGAGTTTTGGAAGTTTGAATTAAGGTATCTTGTACTTTTTGGTAAAAAGAACCAGGTCCGTTTTGGAAGGGCAACCTTCATAATTCCGCTTAAAATATTTAAGTATTTTCCCTGCACTATTATGACATCTGTGTATGCCGTGGCACTTATACTCCTTGTACTAAGCTTTTTAATTTGTGCGGTAAGAATATAAAGAGTAAATATAAAAAAAAGAAATAAGAAAAACTTGTAGGGTGATTTCAAGCAGAATAATAATGACAGAATAAGTAGAAAGTTAGTTTATAATATAAAATATAGATAAATAAATATATACGCAGTTAGGGTACAATTCTTAATAGGTGAAGTAAATTGTACAGTTTTGGTGCTACTAAAGTCAAAAACGTTAGAAATTTGTTAGTATTGTGAGGCGGGATAATGGCCAGACTCCTGTCATTACTGCGAAGTGAATACGCTCTTGAATTTTGATTCGCCAAATAACCACACCTCACAAAGAAGATTTTTAAAACTTTACGCAATAAAAGTAAAGATGTTTTAGTGGTAGAATCTTTGAGCTACAAAATAAGAGCTGTTTTTGAATAGTAATCAGTGGTTGTAATTTAGTGCAATGCGTTCCACCCCAGCAGGGCAGCCCATACTCTAACTTAGATTGAACTAATCCATAGTAGACTCTTTCTAGAATATAAGGAGAGCAAAACTGTATAAGACGTATGTAAGTTCCAGTTTATTTTATTATCAATATGTGAACCTAGATACTTAAAGACTGACATTGGTTCGATTACAAAACAATTAGGCGGACATTGATATCTATAATCGAAGGTTTTCATTCTATTAGTTTTCACGCAGAAATCAGCATGCGGATTGAAGACCTTACAGTCTATACTGTGAAAAGTCAAATTCGGTGAGTGAGTATCAAGTGCGGGTATATTGAAAAACATAATCTTTTTATTTCATTACTAATCACCAATTTATGCATTGCAAATAGAGAATATAATCCCGGGATCCCGACCGTTTTTCTACCTCGAATATAACGGGATTATAAAGGGTTTTCCAATAGGGACTTGACAACTTTGAATTTAATTTGTGAACGCACTCTTTCACTAATCATCAAACTATCACTGTCAATTTATTCAGTAAAATCAACATTTTCATCATGGTAAAGTACAGTAAAGTAATACAAGAATGACCAACGTCTGTAAATTATAAAAATTTTCTACCGAAATTCGGAGTCGGTGACTGCAACTTTAAGAGCATTAACTCCAATTTTCGGTCGTAATTCTCGCCCTAGTAGACAGGCAATAACAAGTTTAGTGCATAAATTTGAGTCTACGTATTCGTTGTGTGATGTTGCCGTGTCAGTGAGACAACGGGTTGGTCGAAGTATCGAAAATACAGCTGCGGTTCAGGCGTCCGTAGCAAACGATCCAAGTAAGTCAATTCCACGGCGTTCTCAAGAATTGGGCATCGCTCAGACCACATTATGGCGTATTTTGCGTAGGGATCTTGGTTTACACCCATACAAGATCAAGCTGACTCAAGAATTGAAGCCGATGGACCATTTGAAGGGACGTACGTTCTCCGATTGGGTTCTGGAGAAGATGCGCCAAGATGATGAATTTCACCTCAAAATCATCTTCAGCGACGAAGCACATTTTTGGCTCAATGGGTTCGTCAATAAGCAAAATATGGGCGCGCTATTGGTCGGGTGAAAATCCACATGTGCTTTATGAATCACCACTTCATCCACGAAAAATAACTGTTTGGTGCGGTTTGCATGCCGGCGGCGTTATTAGGCCATATTTTTTCTTAGACGATAACGAACGTCGCGTTACTGTGAATCGTCAGCGTTATCGCGCCATGATCACCGATTATTTTTGGCCCGAATTGGAAGATATGGATTTGGACGACATGTGGTTTCAACAGGATGATGCCACAAGCCACATAGCACACGCTACAATCGATTTATTGAAGAGTAAGTATGGTGAGCGTGTTATCTCAAGACATGGGCCAGTCGATTGGCCGCCTCGTTCGTGCGACTTAACGCCGCTTGACTATTTTCTGTGGGGCTACGTTAAGTTATTGGTTTATGCCAACACGCCGACGACGCTGGAAGAGCTCAGATCGCGAAATAGCGGCCGTTTCGGCCGAAATGTGTGGCCGAGTCTTTGAAAATTAGGTCCAACGAATCGACCGCCACAAACGTGCCCGCGGTGGCCATATGAACGAAGTCGAGTTCCATTCATAAATGTTTTGTAAAGTTTTTGAAATATGTCAAATGGTTTGCGTTTTATTTAAAAAAATATTTGTCAAGTCCTTATTGGAAAACCCTATACAAAGGCTTTAGTGAGGAAGCAAATAAAGACTATAGTACAAAGACTAAATAGTCCAGATGACACGGAAGAGGAAGAAGGGTCAGGATCACAAACAGATGACGAGCCAAGGCAACAAAACTCACAACCCCAATTGACACTAAAGGAAAAGTTACAGCTGCAAATTGACAAGAGCATGCAATCCCCGGATTCTGAAGTACAAAAAAATCGGGGTTGGTTAATAGTATTAGACTTGAAATGAGCCTGTTTGAAAATGGAGGAATTCGTCGATATCAACTAGAATTATCACATAAACATCTATTGTCTATTCCTCCAACCAGTGTAGAACCACATAATCTAATCCCGGGATAGACCGGATTGTATTCTCTAATTGCAAACCAATGTCATAAGGTTTCCAGATCATGATTGATTGCAGCAATTAGGTCAAGAAAAGAGTTGTTTGAGTAAGTGCACGCTATATTATCTGCGAAGCCGGTTTGGGGCCCTCTTAAATTTTTGGAAAAGATGGAACTTAAAAATATAAGGAAAAGAGTGGGACCAAGTACGGAGCCCTGAGGCACACCAATATGGATACCACGCCAATCACTGTATGTATCACCTATCTTAATCTTTTGCCACTTTAAAAATTTCTTGTACCTGTATCGAGCATATGCACAGGTATAAAATACTCAAATATAACTAAAATCGGAATCTTGAACCTTTTGAAATGCCCCATATCCTTGGTGAAACAGAGGCAAATAAATCAAAAAAATGTAAGTGTTGTAGCGTGGAATAATAGCCAGATATCTTTTAATACTCCGGAATTGATAGGCAGTTAAGTTCGGTTTGCGCAACTTGCTTTTCAAGTACAATATCTGTAGATCTTATACAAATAACGATGTTCTGGTGGAATAATCTTAGAACTTAAAAACAGATAAAAACTATTATCATGACGTTCGTTGTGTGGAGGGTGAATATCTAAAGTGGACAGTTTGAGAACATGATTTTGGATTTATCCGTGATTACTAGTTTCTGGATAGCAAACATGTGTCTTAGAACATCCAAATCATAGCTTATATCCGCTACTGAGTTAGGGACTGAATTGCAGGAATACGTGAAAGCTATAATATATCATCATCCAATTTTGTCCCTCTTAGATCTTGACTAAAGATTGAGTTAATAAATATAAGTAATAAAATCGGGCCTATTACAGAACCCTGCGGAACACCGATTTCCATATCAAGGCATCTTACCCTTAAGATATGACACAAACCTAGTAAGAATAAACCTCTATAAATCACATTTTTCCAATTTTACTAGAAGGGGTTCGTGGTCCACAATATCAAATACCTTGGTAATGTCAATTAAGAGCGCAGGAGGACACTGCTTTTTATCCAGATTTGCATTACTATTGCTGTAGTAGTCAACGGCCTCGCCATACTGAAAGCATCGGTTCCCACTAAACTGACTAACAGCCGAATTTCTTAGCCGCGGCCAGCTTACATAGCAATAGGGAGGATTAGGTTAAACTTAAGAAATCAATAAAAAAAAATAATAAAAATATTGAATTATATGATATGTACGTCTACAATTAGATAGTTTAAGTAGGTTAAGATTTATGTTTAGATAACTTAGTTGGCTGAGGTCCCCTTCCACTTGCATACGCCACCTGAGTCGCGGTCTTCATCTACTGTGCTGTATTTGCATTGATGGTCATCCGCTCTACTTTACCCAACCATTTCAGTCGTTGGATCTTCACTCTTCTCGCTAAGTCGATGTCGCTGTACAGCTCGTACAGTTCGTATTTGTATCTCCTCCTCTACTTACCGTCTAAGCAGACGGGACCGAAAATCACCAAAAAAATGTTCCTCTCAAAGCATGGTGCGTCTGCACCATAGAGCAGAGAGACTGGGATTATTAGGGTCTTATATAGTCTCGCTGATGGTTGGGTGCTGTGAAGTTAGGGTTAGCACTGAGAGGTGTCACCCTGACGACACTGAGTATTGTAAACGTTTCATCAATTGTCCTTATTTTACCTCCAAGTGGTAACCATAGAGTACTGGTCGATGTGCATCCGTACTTCAACCTGCCAAACTTATAAGCGCGAGTGCTGACAGACAGAAATAGAAGCACTATAAACAAGACAGCAGATGAATTACAAAGATGGGATCAACGGTGAAGTAAAATCCCAGAAAAAAGCAAATGAGACCTTATCCGTGCTAGTCCGACATATTTGGAGCTCAGGCCGGTAAGGGCGGATGATCCCTTAATGGACCACTGGAAGAGCTTAGATACCTGAACGAGTTACTGGGATATTATAATGGAAATGGTCCTCTAGGTTGAGGTTTTTGCTACCGGGGTAGCTGCCCAGCCATGGACAAAAAAAAAAGGAAGCTGCGAGGGAAGAACAACCCCCAGACACGGATGGATCTACTGTTGACAACCTCTGAAAACGAAAAAAGGACAACGAACTTCGTATCTGCACTTGGAATATTAGGTTTCTTAATAGGCCATGTGCAGATGAACAAATAGCGGAGGCCCTTGACTCCTGCAAAGTAGATGTTACTGCCATCCAAGAAATACGATGGGGTGGGCTCTATAAAAACTGAAACTACAGCGATTGTTATCGACCGCAAATCAGCGCTACTAGTGCCTCGTAACAATCCGTGTTAAAGCTAAATTTTCCAACATTAGTCTTATATGCTCGCCCGCCCCACAGAGGAGAAAGACGACGACAGCAAAGATAGCTTCTACGAGCTCTTGGACACAAATTACGAACAGTAATCACAGCAGGCGATTTTAATGCAAAGCTAGGAAGGGAGGGCATTTTTGGTAGTATTATCGGAAGAAACTTGCAGAACTCCTGATCAATAAACCGACAACTAAATTAACCACATTGCTATCGGCGCAAGGCACTTCTTCAGTATTATGGATGTTCGAACGTTTCGAGGGGCCAACTTCAACTCGGACCACTACCTTGTTGTAGCCAAGTTACGGTTGTCGATATCCCGAACGTCGCAAAGGCAGCTAAGCAAGATGCATACAAAGCGGCGTTGTATAGAAGGACGAGAGCTGTTCACGAGCTCCACGACCAGAAGAGGAGAGACCAACACCGGCTTATCAGGAGGAAAAAGAAGGAGCATGAGAAGCGCGCGGCTGAGGTAATTGAGAGATGCTACTCCGGGAAGTTTTACTAAAAGTTAAAACAAACATTCCAAGGTCACAAATCTCTAACCGAAGCCTGTAGACACGAACAAGGGAACTTTGTAGTAGACTCACAGTCGATGCTGAGTATTGTCACAACCGAACTGGATGAAGTGAAAATAGCCATATCTGTGTAAGGTTAAGTCCAAAAAAGCTGCTGGAGTGGACGTCCTGACTGCCGAGCTCTTCAAAGCAGCAGGCAATGACTGGGAAGGAGCATACATCAACGCACCTGTAAAATATGGTCGGACGAAAGTACCGATGAATGGAACTTCAGCATTGTTTGTCTGGATCCTAAAGAAAAGATGCTCTCTGAACTGCGCCAACTACAACGGTATCAGTCTTCTTAACATCACCTACAAGATCCTATCTGCGATATTGTGTGAACGCCTGAAGCCAGAAATCAACAACTTGATTGGTCCATATCAGTGTGACTTCAGACCAGGAACGTATAGCATCGACGAAATATTCACACTACGGCAGGTCTTGGAAGAAACCCATGAGCTCCAAATCGATACACACCAGCTTTTCATCGATTTTAAGGTCGCGTATGACAGCATCTATAAAATCGAGCTATACACAATTATGTCTAGTTTTAGTATCCTTACCAAACTCGTCCGCATATGCAGGATGACGATTTAGAATGCAAGCAGTTCCATCTAAGTCGGTAAAGAACTCACCCATACCTTTTATGTCAAAGAGGGATTTAGACAAGCCTGTGCGCTGTCATGCGATTTCTTTAACATAATTCTTGGAAGAATAGTGCAAAACTCACACACAAATACAAGAGGCACAATCTTTCAAAAGTCCGTCCAAATACTCGGTTACGCCGATGATATTGAAATAATCGAGAAGTCGATCTTTGCATGGGAGGGCTGCCATCAAAAAATATTATCTTTGAAGGTGTCAATGATTTTAAGACAGAGTTGAGCTTCCATACAATTTTTGGGGTTCATGCAGACAGGGCATATGAATGTAATAAAAAAAAATAAGGACAAGCTCTTCAAAACATCAATTTTGCTATGCTAAGAGCACTGGACAATATTTGAAAAGCAAGATTTCTACCGAACTTTTTTGAAAAAAAAAACTCACCAAACTCTATGACTTCTCATCAATTGTGCAAGTTTAAATGGTTTTATTGAGTACTTTCATAATCTAGGTCCAGCCAATTCTGGGCTCGAGACCTGATCTGCGGACCGATCTTCTGTTTCAAAGTCCAAACTATTGCGGCTACTATTGAACTGCGATTGCTATATTTCAGAGGTACTTTCCAAATGTCTTGAATGTACCACATCTGGTCAGGCAATAATGCAATAAAACTATTTTGAGCAGAAAGTACATAGTCCTAAAATAACTGCTTTATATGTGGGAACAATTTCTGTAGTCAAGGAGGAAGGAAACACTCTAGTCTGGAATTTGAGAATATGAATATCGTGAACTATAGTACGAGTAGAAGTTTGAGCAAATTCCTTATTGTTGCAGGAAGTGAGGACAAACATAGGAAAAAACAATAAAGGATATTGTATATCCATACTTCACCATGGTTCAGTATAAAAGTAGTCTTCCATTAAACGTCACCAAAGTCTTTGTACTTCAACTGGTTCCAAAAACATGATGCACTCTGTATCTGTTTGTGCTGTGGACCAAGATTTTGTAACAAAGGGCCACTGGAGATACGTGTCATTGCCACTATCGTACAGTGCGCTCGATGGTCATTGGTCATGTTGTATGCAAAGTATTGACATTCCAACCCTCCAAGTAATCGATAGTTAGTCATGCTTTTAGCATGACAAGAGACAACGCGTCCAACTCTGCCAGACCGAATACAATTCACAAGTTCGCAAGTGTTAAATTGCTTTGTCAATTCTGTTGCTGTAGGATTCTGTAAATTGCAAAGGTACATACTTTGGGTTGATATTTGCTGGGTTAACACATGTTACTGAATCCACTTTGTGCATTTGATTTTAGATGGTGAGGAATACGAGTAGTTTCATTGTTTTGAGGAAATTGTTGTTTTTTTTTGGAAAAAGCCCACGAAGTATTGGTTATGTAAATGCAGATGAAAACAAATAACCAATTCAACTACTTCACTGCACTGTCGCGTTAATGTGCTGATATAACATACATATAGATGAATTGAGGACCACATGTATTTAGAAATTTTCTTCCCAACAATCTACATGACAGTCTGCCGACAGTAGTCAAAGTCGAATGCCAAAGGCATCAGAGATAAAGTTCCTTTCAATATTCATCAAAGTACTATCTATTTGCGATGCAATTATCCTCCAAGTTCTTTTATAGGATTCTCAAAGCTTATAATGTTTTTCTCCGAAGCCCTAACACCAGTCGCGATATAAGATGGATTTTTATCAATAAAAGGAAAATTCTATTTTGAGATACTCGTACCTTTGCGGTGGGCAACAGTCTAAGTAGAAAAGGGAGAATGTTTTGAAATGGTTATACTATTCCCTTACGTTGGCATGGAAAATAAATAAAAATGCAGCACAAAGCAACGATTGCAACAGCAGTAGTAAGACTTTTCTTTTATACGACAATTTCTAAGAAAGAAAGGATTAGAAAAACGGTACAAGAAGTAATGAGTTTTTTTTTTGTAAAAAAAGATAAAAAAAAATGAAAGGGATTGGAAAGAACGATACGATAAATACGGACTGGGACAGAAGAATCCTAGCCTTTGTTTTGGGAGTAGTCATTATCGAATTTATGTGCGCACTGAAGAGAGAATCTTTGGGAAAGGCAAGTGGCGACAATTAGTAGTAAGTTGAGATAAATTGTTAGGCAATGATTCCGAAAATACTTCTAAGAAACTGCTCTTTATGTAAATCAATTTGGAGATTTGTTTCTGATTATCATTTTGATTAGGGTATTTTACTTTAGACAGTATAATCAATATACGATAAGTCAACAACTGGGAGTATCTCCTTAATTAACAAGGAAGACGTATTTTCAAAATACTGATTTGCACTGAAGTTAGGATGCTTGTAATATTTTCGAAGGGTTTTCAACGACCAGACACAATACGAAAGGAGACCACTTTTCCTATCGTTGTGAGCATGCGCGACCTGCGTAAAATCATATTCCAAAACATGGAAGATATATGTACATACAGTATGCTAGAGCACCTCACATTTGGCCAACATTGACTCGAACCCCCAAGACAAGTTATTAAAGCGAATATACTCGTAAAAGGCAATGGAGCGCTAGGAAAATATTGTAGTAAATTTGGACAATCTTCAGAGTCTTTGCTGCTCAACTCCACCGTTCGCATAATATCGCATCATCCGTATAGAGTGCACAAAGTTAGTGGCAATTTTGCATAAAGTGGGATTTCGGAATGTGCGAGGTCGAGCAAATCCAACGGTTCTACTCCTGAATGGAGGTTAGAGAATTCTATTAGAAAGTAAAAAGGACCTATCAGGGCAACAAAATCCAAACCGAATTCTGCAAAGACGAACATAATAACATCCTCTTGGTCAGTGCTGATAAATAGGAACAACCACATTTGTAGATTTTTTAACGGCAATGATCACGAAAATACATCTGTCAGGCAGAACACACCCCTTAACCTCGACAAAGACTATTCAAACTTTAGTCTACCTCACCAAATATAAATGATAAGCCGATGGCACAACCGCTAGGCTTTTCGGAAATGTTGAAAAGATCTGGTGAGAAGCATGCGCTTCATCTGTCAACTGAATGGAATCTCAACATGGTCTTTCCAGTCCTGAAGAAACAATAACTGAGCCAACTACAGGGGTTCAACAACGTGACAGGCCATTATCAGTGCAGTTTTAAGCTTGGTATGTCCACTGCGTACAAAATATTCCCTTTACGCCAGATCTTGGAGAATGCCCAAAAACACCAAATAGATACTCACCTACCCTAAGCTCTACATCGATTTTAGGATTGCTCATGATAGCGTACAAAGACACGAATTATGCAGAGCCAAGTCTATTTTGGGCACGCCTACCAAATAAGCTTGGTTGCCCAAGATGCCGGTGGAAAACTCGTGTTGCTCTTTGAAAGTTTAATGTGACCTCTTTTAACATTAAATAGGGTTTCAGACATGGTGGCGGTTTATGTTGTGTAACCTTAAGCCATCAGCAGAGGAACAATATTTTTAAAATATATGCATCCTCACGCATATGAAGATAACATAATCGAAAGAAACCAGTGGCTCATTTGTGAATACTGAGGAAGAAGCAACAAAAATGGGTCTGACGGTTAATGAGGGCATAATATAATGTATAGTATGCCGTCATCTGAGCGGGGATCTGAGCGGCGATTGACCGGCAAACTGCTGACTATTTTAATACTTGAATCTGGTGCTGACTTGTCATCCGTGCCAGACTAAGGCAAGATTGAGCTTTCGAAAAGTGGGTGAGCGTAATATGACAGTCCTCATCAAGGCTAAATTCGCTAACATAACCTATATAGGCAAGGGTGACGCCAGCAATATATATTTCTACGAGCTCCTCCACAAGACATATGAGCAATGTCTTGAGTATGATTTCAACGCCAGAATAGGACAGGAGGACATCTTTAATATGATAGGTGGTAAGCATAAGATTTAGGACTAAGGCTTATTGGACTTTGCGGCGGTATGAAATATCACAATAGAAAGCGCACGATTTTCTCGTCTTCATTTTGCAATCCACGAAAGGCATGCTTCTAGTATTCTGCACGTCCGAACCTTCCGATAAGTCAACATTAACTCGGATCATTACCTTGTTACAGCTAATGTTCGAATGAGGATTTTCCAAGAGTCACCACAAAGTAGAAAGAAGAAGAAAAGATGCAATCCAACAAAGCTGCTGGACCTGACTGCTTCCCAGCCAAGCAGCTGAAAGCGACTTTGTGAATACCATACACTAATTCATTTCTCGGATCTGGTTAGAAGAATGTATGCCTGGTGAAGGAGACCCAAAATATAGATTTTGTCTGTCACATTGTGTGAACGTCCAAAACCCTTCGTCGATAATCTGATTGACATATATCAGTGCAGTTTCGGACCAAAGTCCACAACCGACACTCCGGCAGATCCTGACAAAGACTCAAAAAGTGAAAATCAATACTCACCATCTTGTTATCGATTTTAAGGCCACCTATGACAGCATTTATAGAAACGAGCTATATAGAGCCATATCTAGATTTGGCTTCCATAACTATTGAGGATGCTCACTGCTCCGTCAAAGTAGGTAACGACTTAAGTGAGACCTTTAGTGTCGAAAAAGGTTTTACACAAGCTGGGGCACTGTCATGTGACTTTTTTAACTTCGTTCTTAAAAGAGTCGTGCGGAACTGGAGGCACAGCCTTTCAAGAGTCTGTGCAACTACTAGCGTACGCTGATAATATTGACATAATTGGCATAACTCAGCTGGCTACCACAATGGGTTTAGCTGTAAATGAGGGCAAAGTCAAGTATATGCCGTCAACAAGAATGGACCCACAACATCGACAAGTTGCACGGAACGTCACAATAGACAGCTATTATTTCAAGGTAGTAGTGGACTTTATCTACCATGTCTCTGCTATAAATTCTGCCACCAACATCTCAGCAGAAATAAAACATAGAATGGCTCTTTCCAATCGCTGTTTCTTTGGGCTAAGAAGGCAATTGAGACTACATGTCTATAAGAGCTTGATCGTCCCTGTTCTACTTTATTGTTCTGAAGAAAGGACTCTATCAAAAGTGGATGAGAGAGAGTCTCTTTGAGAGAAAAATCTTTCAAAAATATTCGGTACCGTTTGCGTTTACGGGCTTTGGAGGACAAGATTCAACGACGAACTATTGCGAGTTTATCGGCAACTTCGATTTAGTCAGAAAACTTAGCAACAGACCTCTGAAATAGCAACTGTAGAGCGACCTGCAGAGGGACAACGCAGTAGAGAAAGACCTTCTCTTAGGTGGTGCGCACAAGTACACGGGGCCCCAACCTACTTGGAATGCGCCACCGTACACAGTTAGTTTATAATCGAGCTTACTGGAGAGGCTTGTTAGTGTTAGTTAGTAGGGCCAGGTTCACCCTCAACTGTAGCGCCTCCTAAGCACGAGTAAGTCATCAGAACGCGTATAAAGATATATAACTATAATTGTTGAGGTAGTGAAGGAATTTCTATACCTACATGGGCTCTGCAGCTTCACTAATAGCAAAAACGTGGAAAAGCTATAGCTTAACGCTGTTCTATGGGATAAGAAGGCAGTTAAGGAGAAAACAGTATCTCGTAGAAAAAGAAATACTAAAGGGTCCGCCATTTAACGTTTTTTTTTTCAACTAGTGCTTACTCGTATTTCGTGAATGGTAACACTTAGCTCATGTCTGATTTGACAGATAATTAGTTTTATCCTTCCGCTGAACGAATATGTTTGTATATATGCTTGAACAACGCTGAGCAATATTGCGACATTACTTTGAAAATCATGGTAATGTTGCAGAATGTGTGCAAAAATTGCGTACGGATTTTGGAAGAAGAGAAACACCGTCAGCTCCGTATGTTCGTTATCTTGTGAAAAAAGTGAAAGAAACTGGCATCCTCATCGATAAACCAAAGCGTTTTATGTCCATATGCTAAGTTTTTCTTAACAAATATTTTTTCTTAGCCTTAAGTATTCAAAATAAATAGTTCTAAGCAAAATGTAAATAAAGTCGAAAGACATAGTTATAAGAATTTAGAGTAGCTTAGAGCGCCTGTGTGGGGCCAGTAAGTTAGTATAAGATTGTTAAGTAATTTCAAGCTAGCATTTAAACATTTTTTTTTAGTATGTAAGAGTTAATGATTAAGTAAATAAAATGCATTTAAAACTGAAAACCAAAGCGTGAAAAGCCAAAAACAATGCGTTCACCCGAGAATATTGCTGCTGTGGCAGAAAGTGTGCGTGAAGCGCCATCAACATCAATTCACCGTCGTTCTCAACAATT
This sequence comes from Volucella bombylans, assembly GCA_949129095.1. Taxonomy (NCBI): domain Eukaryota; kingdom Metazoa; phylum Arthropoda; class Insecta; order Diptera; family Syrphidae; genus Volucella; species Volucella bombylans. Next base: position 388,696,480 of record OX422140.1, read on the forward strand.
GAACATTTCGGAGACATCATTGAGACGAATTTTGCATAAAGACCTTGGTATGACGCCATACAAAGTCCAATTGGTTCAGGAGTTGAAGCCAACTGACCATCCAATGCGTTTTCGCTTCGTTAAGTGGGCCTGCGATCGACTTAGAGAAGATGCAGATTTTGCCAAAAAAATCATCTTTACAGATGAAGCTCATTTTGATCTTGGCGGATATGTAAACAAGCAAAATTGTCACATTTGGGGCACAGAAAACCCGCACGCATACATTGAAAAGCCGATACACCCAAAACGAGTCACTGATTGGTGCGGATTTTGGTCCAGAGGCATAATTGGGCCATTTTTCTTCGAAAATGAGCAAGGAGTGGCCGTTACAGTCAATGGCGATCGTTATCGGGCCATGTTGAACGAATTTTTGTTCACAAAAATTGAAAAGGAGGATATTGGCAACATTTGGTTTCAACAGGACGGCGCTACGTGCCACACAGCCGAAGCTACACTCGATGTTTTGCGCCCTGTTTTTGAAGATCGCATTATCAGCCGCAGAGCTGATGTCGTTTGGCCACCTCGGAGCTGCGATTTGACACCGTTGGATTATTATTTGTGGGGTGCCGTAAAAGATAAGTGTTACGCCGACAAGCCAGAGACAATTGACGCTTTAAAGGACAATATTCGTGAAGCCATTGGTGAAATACAGCTGCACACAATCGATAATGTGCTTAAAAATTGGACCGATCATGTAGGCTACTGCATGGCCAGCCGAGGCAGCCATTTGAATGAAATTATTTTCCATTATTAACCGGAAGGATAAAACTAATTATGTGTCAAATCAGACATGAGTGTTACCATTCACGAAATAACTACAACTAGTTGAAAAAAAACATTAGATGGCGGACCCTTTAGTATACAGCCCTCAATATGTCTGTCCCGTTATACGGTGCAGCGGAACCGATACTCTCAAGAGCAGACAATAAATCTCTACCAACGATTCTACCTGTAGCATTAGATCCTATTTACATTTATGGCTTGTAGAGTTACAACGAAGAACTTTACCGCCTATACAGCGACATGTTTCCATTTGGAGGGCTTTGCATATGCTCTACTGCGATTAAAAGCTTTAAGTGATGTTGAGCGCATGAACCCCAAGGATTTTCGAGTCCACGCCAGTACAACAGCACAGTATAAAAAGACCTTACCTAAAGTAGTGCATCAAATGAAAAGGAGGCCTTAACCAGCTCGATGTATATGACTAGTTGGAGATGCATGTTGTTTGAAGTCTGTATGAGTAAAAGGTAAAGTAATTTGCAAGATCGGGCAAAGGAGCCAAGTATAAACCTATTCCAGTATTGGCAATCGAGTCTTGTAGCATACTAGAGGACTTAATTTCTTGTTTTTGTTTAAATGGCCTTCTAAAATTGTGTGCTGAAGAGCCGGTTCGATTGTACTTATTAGTTTTGAATTTATGTCCACATTGAAGACAGTAATTTAGAAACTTCCCAGCCTGAAAATACTATTCAATTTCGCATGTCAATGGGAAATGTTCATTTTTCATCGTAACCCTACGATCCTTCTGGAAGGATTTGAATGATGGTAAGTTTATGATTTTTTAAAATTAGTTCCTGGTTTTTTTGTCGTTTTTAATTTTGCTTCAGTTAACGACTTTCTCTGTTCGCTCTATTAGATATGTAGGCCTATATGTGACTCTCCTGCTCCCTAAGATTTAGGCGCTGAAGACAATCCTACTATTGAAAATGTTCCAGAAAGCTAGTTACAGCAACAAAAATACATCTAATTACTTGCACAGCACGCGTATAAACAATCCAATTCTAGGTTCTATAAATAAACTATGCCACTTTTAACTTTATTTGACGTTTTATTGTCCTGCAATCTTACATAAAGGTACTGTTTTCCAATTTAAAAAAAAAGGTTATTGGAAATATAATATGTTAAAACCGTTTAGCAAAAAATAAAAAATATGTTCAATTTGAAAATGATATCCTATACTCCGGCAATCCTTCCATAACGATGTTCAATATTGGCGAACTTGAGTGCGCACATAAATTGTTGGTATCAAGTACCTGCCATTTAGACTGATTGAGACCTGGTATATACGAGTGTATACACATGTATAAAATCATTCCAGGGTTCTATAAATTTGCCAAAATCTTTGGCTTAACAACTCGTATTTGTTTCAGTCAAGGTAAATATTTCTAAAGATGGATATGAGTTACACGAAAATTAATGATACGTGACTAATGTGCATTTGTTCTTGGGTTTCACTTAATCAGTCCTTATCTACTTATCTATTCTATGTAAATACCCTCATTATCGAAATAAGAACAAATAAGCACATTAAATTATATCTGGGCGTAGTATCTGACTATCTAACAACTGAAATTCCGGCCTTAAACTCCAGGCAACGGCAACATAAACACACGTATTTCCATGTAATAACTCAACTCACATTACAACTTATTTACGCAAGTAAGTCTCACCTTAATTTTAATGACATCAAATTATTATCATCTCGGAAAATGTCCACCCTCCCAATATCAAAATGCAAATTAAAGCAAAATATTATGACAAACTGAGGTGATTTGTTTGGATTAGCAAACAAAATCTGTTGTCCGGCTGTCACAGGTCAGTTGAGCCCAAGAGGATTTACGACCACGCTATTAAAAAGATAAACACTCTCGGTCCAAGTTCCTTGGAAGAAAAATTCAAATCCGTACATCTTCTCTTCTGGTTCCATTCTGATTCTACTAGTATATATGTATGACTATGTATCTTCTATCGTTGCCCTGTTCTGTCATATCCAAACCTTTTTGCAAATTATCCACGGTAGACTAGCATGACGATGACGATGAAGATACAAAGGAGCCACAATCATTGACAAGATTAATATCATGGTGTCTGCAGTTTTGTGAAAATGACCTTTGTTACCCAGAGAGCTGGAGGATATTCAACCTCTATCGCTGCTCACCCTTTCCATTCTTTCTCCATCCTTTTTGCAGGATAATGACATCAATGTCCTTCTCTAAGATTCGGCATGAAATCGGAAAGGCGATATCAATATTTGATATTCATGTAGTGGAAAGAAGATAAGCAAAACGGAAAGCTCATTTGAAAGTTATCCAAAAATTAGCATGTATCTGTGGTTTCCTATTTTTTATTGTAAGCGCTAAGACCTTTGACACAGAATATTTAAAACGCCAGACGTTGTAATTAAGAATTCTGAAGGAAAAGGGGTCAAAGTTTTACGTTGCGGGTAAACGATAATTAAAATGCAATGGGACGTGAAAAGCAATCACTGGAAATCCTAAAAGCTGCTTATAATTATAGTCGTGTACCTAATTATCTTTCTTGGAAATAAACACGTAATAAACATTTCTTAATACGACATTTCCGTTCTATTTAAAGTACGAGTATGTTTAGTGTGTTGACGAATTTTATCCGATTTGGAAGACAAGACAAGATCAAGTTAGAACCAAAACTACGAACTCTGTGCTTACACAATACCATAACAAGATTTCAAGATATTTCCAAGAAACAGATCACGTGAATACAAATCATCATTGAAAAAGCAGAGACAAAAGTCTTATTACTTAACGAAATTATTCTTAAATAATTCTGAAAATAAATTTATAAATAGCACGACTATAAGTAATTTTAATTAATTTTTTTAATTTTGGTTGGGCCTGAGGCCCCCATTTATTGGCTTCACCCTAGTCAACTAAACTATATTCACTGTTACATAGTAACTAAACATTCGTCGAGCGGACTGCGCAGTTAAAAACACAAAATATTAGGCGTCCGTAGCAAACGATCCAAATCAGACGTTCTCAAGAATTGGGCATCGATCAGACCACATTATGGCATATTTTGCGTAAGGATCTTGGTTTACACCCATACAAGATTAAGCTGAATCAAGAATTGAAGCCGATGGACCATTTGAAGCGACGTACGTTCTCCGATTGGGTTCTGGAGAAGATGCGCCAAGATGATGAATATCATCTTTTGAAATATCTCAAATGGTTTACGTTTTATTTAAAAACAAGTTGCCAAGTCCTTATTGGAAAACCCTATATATATGTCGCAATAATGACTTTACTAAAAAAAATAAATAAGACAAGTTTTTTTAGAATATACATAATAATTGTGAAAAGGAGCAAAGCATTTATAACATAAGGCATTGTTGCATCCAGAACATACGAACTTGGTCCGAGTTTCCTTTTTTTGGAAAGTGCAATTCATGCACCGACGACGAGAAGACTGTTCAATTGGTAAATGACCACAAATATTCAGACGCTCTGTGCGTGATTTTTTTTTTGGCCTTCCACCAAAATTGCGAGTTGTAAGTTTTCTGTGTTTTATTCCTTCAGCTATCAATGTTTCGGCCACGGGTACTATAAATTGAATGAGAGGCGTCTTACAACGTTGACATTGTGCGAATAAAATCCACGAGTTTACTACGGCTAACATCAAAATTTTGAAGAACACTTTGTTCCACCACTTTTGTGACTTTCGATTTATATCGTATATGGCTGTCTTCTTATCTGCCAAATCGACGCCTCCCATGATTCGATTATAATCTGCAATAGCCAAAGGGCAATTAACTTCTAACTTTGAGCCATCTTTCTGCTTTCTTTGGACCTTTGTTATGGTAGGGCTATGCCAATTTGAAGCAAGAAGGACCTCTTTTGTATCCATCCAATGCGCGGCCATTATTCCGTCGGTCCGTATTTGAAATTGACTTTGTGAACGGTTCAAAGCACCGTTGAACGCCGGAGTTCCTTTGCGAGTTCTTATGTACCATATGTACCGATAGCCGGTAAACGATAAACTCTTTAGCAATGCCATTGATGTGAAAAATCTATCGAATGCCAGGACAACATTTTCTTCTCGAATAGATGATGTTAAATTCCGTACAATTCTTTCTCCCAGAGTGCCGATTGAACTCGGAGATGTAATCAATGAAATCAATGTAACATATAACCTGTTTCGGCATCACAACGCAACCATAGTTTAATACCTCGTTTGATGGGTTTCAGATGCATATACTGCTTCAAACTCGAGCGACCTTTGAATTTTGCCATGCATTCATCTATGGATTGGACACTACTTTCACTTCGTCCTGCTGGGAATGTTTTTTTTATACATGATACAACTTCCGATATATAGTAATACTTTTGAGCATCATTGGGTTTATTGCAATTTTCGACATCAATAGAGTAAAACGATCACTAGAAATGATTTTTTTAATCATCTCATTGCCCAACGATGATTGTTTACTCCAATAATCAGCAATCGATGGTAAATGGTTGCAATGCCATAGATATTCCAAGGACCACAAGAATTTCTTATTCATCGGTAAGGGCACGTTTCATTGATTTATCTCGGCTCTTTTTTTTATTCTTTGATTAGTGCACTCTGCAATACGAATGCATAAACTTTTCGGGAAAATTTTTCAAAAAATATTACGGACATTTGAGTTCTGAGTGATGAGTACATCTATCTCTTCACCCGAAGACTCATCTTAATCTATAATTTGGTTTTTTGGCCTCTTACGAGTACTTGGCCGTATATTTTCTTCATCAGATTCCAATGACTTTCTCCAAATATCTGAATCGCTGCTAGTATTCTGATGTATTTCTTCCTTTAAATTACTTTCACTTTCTGAAGGTGACTTGTCAGTCCCCTCCTCATTTTCATCTTTAGAATTTTGGAAGGAAATAGATCTGAAAATGGATGCGCGGTCGATGGAACCTGAGAGCAGTCGATGAATGAAAATAATGTAAGCAGTATTCCTACGTTCTTCTGACGAATTCATATTGAGAAGTTTGAGGCGGTCCTGGTTGGGAGGTAAGATTAAAGGGTTGTTATAAGGCAGACCACGGAGAGCAAATCGGAGGAATCGACGTTGAATACCCTTATTCGGGAAACATGAACTCTGTGAAAGGTGGACCAAGCTTGACTGGCACACTTAAGCAGGGGGCAAACAAAAGTACCATAGAGACATCTGGTTACGTAGGAGTTAAAAAATTCCTTGCGCCACCGTTTAATAAAGCCAAGTGATGAGTTATCTTTGAGGATCATCTTGTAGGCAATTATTCCAATCTGTACATTAGTTTTTTAACACAAGTGTAATATTTCAATTTATACCAAACAATCTTTCCTATGTACATAACATCTGTTACAATCCGATTGTGTGATCTGCTCAAAACGGTGATTTCAATGTATTCACCATATAAAAACACGAGTTCTAACAATATAAGCTCGCTCTTGTTTTTTTGATTTCTGCTAATAAAGCCAACTAATACACTGATTATTGTCTGTCTGTTTTTTTTCCGCCGGAAATTAAGCTCAGATTCGAATAATATCCCAAGATCTTGAAAAGACTGAACCAGGGGAATTCGTTGATCATAGAGAAAATAAATTCAAATTATACATTGATTGATATTTGGCTATATTAAGTTCTAGACAGATTGAAAACCGATCAAGGTCTACTTGAAGAAGGGCAGAATCATGGGGGAATAGTTTTAAAAAATTTTGTGTCGTCAGCGTAAAGGGAGAGGGAGGAATGTTTAATGACCCTCTCAACATCGTTAAGAGTAAGAATGAAGAGAAGAGGACCAAGATGACTGCCTTGTGGAACTCTAGATGAGGCTAGGAATGGAACTGAAAGGGTGGATCTAAACCGGATCAATTGATGAAATATCCTAACAAACGCTTTAGTGAAATCAGTTGCCATAACACCGATTCTTTGCCATTTTCTAAGTCTGCGATAGCAGAAGACGCGAATTCAACTAGTTGATCTACCTTTTAGAAAACCATGTTGCCGTGGCGAAATAAAAGGCTTGCATTTGAAGGTTAAGGCTTCTTATAAAATGCTTCGCTATGGGGCGATAATTGGTAACTTCATGCTTGGATCCCTTTTTGTGTATCGGGATTATAAATGACGTCTTTCAAATCTGGGAAATTCTCCTTGTATAAGGGATAGACGACAAAGATAGGGAAGGGGAAGACACAGGTTGGAAGAGCATTTTTTAAGAAAAACGGCAGGGAGTCCATCTGGGCCAGTAACATAGATACAAGATTTAGTAACTTTTCTTCAGTGATTGCAGGATCGAAATTTTGAGTGGGAAGTATACCAACGGAGAATTTTGGCAGGTCACTGTAGTAAGAGGGATAAGGTACGAAGGAGTTGTTGGCAAATGATTGTTTGACAAATGTTGCCAAAAATTTTTCGATGGTAGATGGATTGCTTGAAGATTTAGTTTCGAACGCAAGTGAGGAAGGATAACCTTCAGTCTTACTTTTGCAATTGACAAATTGAAAAATTGGCTTGGTGTCATTTATAAGATTGGTTTGCACACTACTCAGGTAGCGTTGATAGAGAGAGTTATAGAGTTCAATGAAATGAAGATATGTACCTAGATAACAGTCGGAAGAAGAGTGGGTGCGAAGGATTACCGCCCATGGATTGTTTCTTTTGTTTCATAGAGAGCGGGGTCCACGATTATACCAAGGAGGGGATGTAGAAGAAGGGCCATGGATTTGAACACATTTCTCTGTAAAAAATGGACCAAAGATAGATTGGTAAACTCAAAAGAAACCCTGCTTAGGTAGGTATTGATTTTACAGAAATTAGGTTTGTGAAAATTGTGAGAAAATAGAACTGCGTGGGTAGGCGACTGGATGGGAGAGTTGTGGAAAAATGAAAGAAGAACTGAAAGATGAACTTTGTCAATAGTTGAAAGAGATAGGGGACAACACGATACTGAGGGGTTGATGGGATCGGTTATGAATGTAAAGTCTAATTGCCTTTCCGTATAGTTGAAAACGCCACTGACTTGACATAGACTAAAGTCAGATGGAGTCCACTTCAGTCATAAAGTGAGTCTGATAATTCGATCAAATTGTCAATTGCTGCAATATATAGGATTCGATAGGTTGCGCCGGAAGAATGCAACAACACATAATATACAATCATCTATGTGTAAGTGTTATGTTAACTGACACAAAGTCGAGCATAGAAGAAGACGATCACAATAAAAGGGGGTGTGCGATCATCATCCCGAAAAACATAAAGAGAACGAGGGAATAACTCCTAGTAAGACTAGGGAAATACCGCCGATATAATCCGTTAATCGACTATAACTTCGATGTGGTTAAGTGCAAAAATACATGTTTAATAGATTGGTCAAATACAATTGAGTTTTTAGGATGGAAGGACCTGGTGTTAGGCGTCGCAGGATTTGGGTTCGAATACACTGTTAGGTGGAAAAAAGTGATTGCTGATGCCACCACCTTTTAAGTGACAATCCAACGTGTCGAAAGTGTCTATTTCTACCCATGAAAGCGCTATAAGTGCATTATTTTTAAGACATCCGTTCAAAACTCTGGAGGCATGTAAAAATTTGGTAAGGAAGTCTTAGTGGATATAAAACGTGAATGGAGATGAGTTCCTGACTGTTAAAAACTTTCAATCAGAAACAATGTAGTTCTTGAGGTGCAAGTTACGTTGGATTACTTATGGCCTTCGTTGTTTACTTTTATAGATTTCTGGGAGCTGGTTTAAAGAGGCCAAAGTATAAGGATTTTCTTTTAGCTCGACAACCGGACGGTATTACTCCAGCGACATGCAGTCCTTTCAGCTAGTCTCACTTTTTTCGTTCCAAGCTTTCATGATCTGGTCTCTGCAGCATGTTGCCAACCAAAAGATCTTGGGATAAATAAAGACAGTGCTAATCGAAGATTATCTCCACATGTAATCTCGGACTTTTGATTAGGTGAGTCAGATATAACATTGGCACAACCTACAATAGTGAGGAACCCAGATGTTATTAATCAACTAAAAGAATGTAGCGCTCAGGTTATGTGAAACATCATCGACCTTAAGTGTATGAAAGAGTGACGTCCGTTGGTAGTCCGGATAAATATTAGTAAGCAACTTGGTAGCGATACTACGGCGAAGCACAAGCAAACGTCTAGTTTTTTAAAAAGAAATAACCAGAAAGAAATTGAATCGCCGGAATATGCAGAAAACGATGTGCTAACAAAACACAATTTCAAGTTTGATAAAATGGAAGCAGAGAAAACAATTCTTGCGATTCACATGCCTTCGGAAACACGAACAAAAAGTCAGAAACCTGGTGCTTATTACCCTCACAATTTAGTTCAATAAAATGATGGCAGGTGATTAGGTACCAGTGGAAATAAAACACTTGTGTTCACTACAGTGTTAGCAGTGTGTCTACCCTTTTCCCGGAATTATTACGGCTTTGATACCCACATTTTTACTCTAGCTACTAATAGGCAGGCAGTGGTCCGAGTTATTGTTGACACTGTGTGCCTTCCATTTACCATAACAAGATCAATCAGGCTGTTGTGTTTTGATCAGGGAGAATTGTGGATCCTTGGATGCATGTTATGCCGGTGCTCTGTCCTCTTGAAAATTTAATCAGGCTGTGTACGTTTCCGGATGTGAAGTCATGCAGGTTGTGTACGCCCACCGGCAAAACAATTTTTCTCCCCTGACAAACATAATGCTATTTCACAGACTGAGAAGCACTATTTGAAGCGATGAGGTTCACTTTTTGTTCTACAATGTGCATACCGTTGAAGTTCCTTATGTTGGCAATTGGGCGCACTAGTCATATCTCATTTCGAATGAAACATTCAGTTTAAAGTGGTTAATTTTTGCTGATTCTGAGGTTGGACAAAGCCTAGTTGGCACGGCAATCCTGAATTCTTTCAGTGATGAAGGTTTGTCGTTACCAGTTGTTCCATCTTTGAAAATGTTGATTATAAAAACAGCATGGAAGTCCAGTTACTTGTTGGACTTCCGATCATCTTGATAACAGGTATATTCAGCATATCGACTTTATCGACAAAACCCATGTTTTTATTATATTCCACTATAATTTCTAGACAAGTGATACAAGTTGAATTCCCGTCCTTTTACTTTCGAATGACTGCCGGGTTTGTCGTAGGTTAAATGAAGTTTCCAAGATCATGAACAGCTTTAGTGTCCTTCCACTAGACAAACGTGAGTCCGCCCATGCTGACACGCCAGTCCGACTTTTCCTTATCCATTTTATTTTCGTCAAATAAGTCGCTTGTTTCTAATTTTTTTTTCCATTGGCGCGTATTGTTCAACAGAAGTAGATAAATTATTTCTTCAAATTCGTTTGCAATTTCACAGACTAAAGATAGTTGTCAAAGTACACATGATGTCTTATACCTACTAAGGTTGGGATTAAGTCTTTGACTATTCGCGCTCCAGTGAATCTGGAACTCTGAAATGTTTTCGGACCCAAACAGGCGGAAACTACTGCGTCCCTTGAATTTAATCACCGGTCCATTCAACGATTGATTTTTGAATGGCTTATGGGGCGATAGACATGTTTTCGACAGTGTTTCTATCATTGGACGAATTTTATAAGGCTTACCAAAATTTGGGCTAACCCTCCAATGTTGTTAAGTGTTGTCGTTTAGATGAATATTCCCCAGAAGCCAATTATTGATCTCCAATTCTGGTTACGATAACTAGGTACTTTGCTTTTTTACTCCCCTCATGGCCAGAAATACTTCAAATTGAGAAATTGAGAAATTTCTTGACTTGTTAGTTGGAGTTTCAAATGCAAGACCTCCGCTCGTTTTTTGAGCTGCGTTGCGTTTGAAATGCAATCAAATCTTGCGAAAAGATGCGCAGAAATATGGCAGCTGGTCCGTCGATATCATTAGGAATGATTGGTCCAATTTGGTGCAATTTCATCGTCAGAGTCTCAATCACATTCTGAAGACTGAACAGAACCAGTTACGAGATCAACTTCATTTTTCGTCAACACAGCCTCATCTAGATCATCTTAATTGTTCACATCTCCACTATTAGACTCTAGATCCGATGAAATCATATAGCAAATCGAGAATCTTATCATTCATCAATTGATCCATTATAAAGCACACGAGGTCCGTAAAACAATAAAAAGTTAACACACAGCCAGTTATAAAGTTCACTACAGAATACGGGAATAAATTGAAATACTGCAAAACTTACCAATCAGGGGGTATTTACACTTCGGTGTATCTGGTCTTGTATGAACTACGACCAACGATGCTTTGGGACATATGGTTGTCAGAGAAAATCTACTTCTTATACTACTATGAGATATGACGTACCTAATAATACAACTTACTACTTAGGTCCTCGGACCTATTATGTCCGTGAGGTTCCCCTTGCGGAGAATAGGGTCTCTACTACTCGCCATCGTGTACGGTTTCTGGAGATGTATCTCAGTTCTCTCCAATTTTGTGCTGATTCCTCTTCGACCGCTCTTCGCCAAGTACTTCTAGGTCGGCCCACTGCTCTGCCTCTCTGCGTGAGATGGTACCATTACATTGCTTGACTCGCAATGCACTCGTGACCTTTGCGAAGCGTATGCCCAATCCACTGCCACTTACGTCTTCGTATGATAGAGTCAATGGGTTCCTGACCTGTTCTCGCAAGAAGTTCATCATTATAGATACGGTTAGGCTAACAAATCACCAAGATATTTTGCAGGATTTATTCAAGAACGTTTGCAGCTTTCTTGTGACAGCGGGTGTGACTTTCCAAGTGCTGCTCCCGGATTCAACATGGGAGCGGAACAGTCGTAGCTTGGTCTTTAGGCTGATAGAATTGTTTCTCCATATTTTGGACAGCTTTCCGAATGCTGCCTTTGCTTTCCCGACTAAATCTAGTTCGGTCCCGCTATTGGTATGCTGTGAAAAATTTCTTCATATCCGGTGCTGAGAGTATAGTCAGTCGGTCGCAAGGAAGAAACAGTGCTTGACATTCCGAACAAACTTGGGCTATGATCGAAGAAAGAAAATACCTCTAATCTCGCATCGCAGCTAATCCAGCAGCAGGGAAAAATGATCTACATATCGCATGAAGATGAGAGACGTACACCGTAGCGTGCGACGTGATAAGCGTAACTAAATCAACGCATTAGCTACAGAAGCAGAAGATGCCGATAGTAAATGTGACAGTATTACCAAAGAGCTCACAGATGTCCAAAACTCTAAACAACACCTGATAAAAGACACATAGTCTCTGGTTTTTAACGTAAACACCTGTCGGGAAGACTTAAGTTTACGGGAATACATCCATGGGAGTAGGCTACTTCTTGCCACCGCTCACCGTCAACCCATTGATACCAATTCGGAACTGTGTTAGATTCACAAGTTCCACCCTTGGTATGAGTCGAGGCCGACCTAAAACCCCTTACTGCTGTTAGGGTCACAGCAGCCAGTACTTATTGCAATTCTTCGTTGGGCTGAAACCCTTTCCGCGATGTTTCGTTTAAACAAACAGCCACCATGACGCTCCCACAAGGAGGCCTACCTCTAACAAATCAGGCCCGAACCGAGATCCGGGGGACTACCGGTGGTCTTGCCTCCAACCAGACCTATAACCGACAACTTGTAACTAGTCAAATCGTAGCAACCTTCAATAGTGTCATATGAAAATGTTTAAGATAAGACCAGTACTTTGCTCTGCCCCCGCTTTTTAGTAGACAACGTCAGTAATAGACGAAGCCTTTATAATTGGATGGGGGCCCGGTATATGACACAGACGGATCTCTCCTAATTTTGGATGAGGACCAGCTCAAAAGTAGAGGGAAGGAGCACTTTTCTGAGGTTTTAAACCGCCTTTTCGCCAGTGAAGTGAATCCAACGCCCAATGACCCGTCCGTAGTAAAAATTTCCCGAATACGCACTTTATCCCTCTGCAGAGAAGAAATTTTTACTGCAATCAAAGCACTGAAAAGCAACAAAGCGGGGGTATGGTATGGAGCTCCTACACCCACTCAGTGAGCGAGCTTTTGAAACAGAGAGTTTTCTTGAAGAGTGGAAAAAAGGAATGATTGTCAGTCAAGCTCCCAAAGAAAGGAGACCTTATGCAGTGTGAAAACTGGAGAGAATTTTGTGTGCTCTCTGCAGTATCCAAGGTAATAGCAAAAATCTTCATGGAGCGAATAAAAGACCACCTCGAAGACACACTCGACGCCGAACAAGCAGGATTCCACACTGGATCTTCCTGTGTGCACCACATCAACCGATCACTACTTCACCTGCTATTCATCGATTTTGAAAAGGCATTCGACAGTTTTAATAGAGAATTTATCTGGCTTTCTTTGCGTATGAGGGGCACCAGAGATAAATTGATTTCTATTATCAAGGCTATATGATGGATCCAAATGTCACATTCTGCTTAAAGATTGTCAGAGGAGTTTGAAATCCAAAGTGCAGTTAGGCAGGGCTGTATACTGTCACTAATATTTGCAGCTTTGTCGACTGGAAATGGAGGAATTCAGTGGAATCTGCAATCACACCTCAAACAACAGGACTACGCGGACGACGTATGCATACTCTCTCATAGAATCATGGGTCTCCATCAAATGACAAAAAGGGGGGAGAGAGAAGCTATATTTGTTGGGCTAAAGATCAATACGGCAAAAATAAAAAGGATCAGCCTTACAACTTCCTCATCTAACCAAGTAAAGATTTCTGTCCAACAAGTAGAGATGGTAGCGAATTTTGAAATTTCAGAATTTTCTTGGGAGTATTGTATCTAAGATCTGAGCGTTCCATGTTAAAGGGAAGAATGGTAAAAGCACATGGGCCTTGGTATTTTTCATTTAGTGGACCGTAACTGACAAGGATTTAGACTGCATCATTGGAAGTGACGATGGTTTTGTAATCATCGATATATTTTGTAAGAAACATAAAATTAGCTCATTTCAATAGGAAAAACATTTAAAAGATTGTAGGAAGCTTACACCCCGTATCTTTCACTTGTCAAATTGTCCTGAGCTATTCGACGGCTGATAAATCTAAAAGTACCGTTTGGAAAAATTATACGCCATACAATGGTCATATTTTTCCAATTTATCGCGAATGAAGTGCTCAAGACTGGGAAATGTGGTTCCATATCTAATTTTTATTTTTACAAGATAATGGGCTGAAACCTATATAATAAGGATTGTTGTATCTTTTATTAATTGAAGTAATTTTCTTTTACAAAATCCGTATTACCGAACTCAAAGAAATCAAAAGCAATTATCCTTCGACTTGTTCCCCTGATTTTCTTCTTTTATCTTAGGACTTCCTTAAAAGTCCTGCAATTTTTGCGAACTCAAAAATCAATTCAAATTACACAGAAATCAACTTATGTCTTCACCATTTATTGGATTACTCATCCCATCAACTCTTCAGTAGATTTGTACAAATTTGTCTTCTTATTTTCGCCATAACAAAAAAAAAAAAAAAAAAAAAAAAAAAATATCCACAATTTGGACGAGTCCTTTTCTAACATTAAATCGAAATACATTTACATTTTATAATTCTCCAGTGGGACATAAAAATTCTTTGTAACATATTTTATAGCCATCTTATTTCTCAACTCAATGGTAGCCATTTCGGTTATAATTTTGTTCAATTTCTAAGAAGCCGAATACGAACAGCGTAAAGTTTATAGATATTTTACTGATTCCGAGAGATTTATTGGCCAAGAACAATTGGGGAACAAGCATTCTCGTGTACATACTCGTATGTATAGAAGCCATCCCGGGTGAAATTTTTTACTTTGTGCTGATAGAATTTTATATCCTTTAGCAGAAACGTTTTTTTTTTTTTTTTATTCTTTCGTTGCGAAGGATTAAATTTACAAGTAACGGCGAAATCAAATTGAATAGGTTAGTCTGATTTTGAGTCATTGAGTAGAAATTTGAGTAGAATTTCGTAAGAACGGATAATTGGACTACATTTGATTGAAAGAAACCGAAATTAATTTTCGACATCTTCCACACTGTTGTGGAGGACATGAAAAATGCTTGGCTATAACAGAACTAAAGTAATTTTGTAGTACATATAACACAATAGCAGTTGCCGTAAACTAACATAGTTCTTTTGACCGAGGCATCTGGATATGTGGCCCGTTCTTTTGAATGATACTGCAGTCTTGCTGGAAATATGTGATTCCATTCCTGTTTTGTTTCAGATGATTTTAATGCTGTTTCATAAAATAACTTTTTCATTTTTAATTCACTTTTATTTAAAAAGTAGAATTATCAAATATATTAAAATAAATTTTTGTTTGTTCGTATTTTGTGCGGTAGCGTATCGTTTGTACGTTTGTGTTGGAACTTAGTCACATTGTTATTGGCACTTGCGCGAAGATTGTACGCATAGTACAATTAACTTATAATAGGTGGCGCGCTTGTCGTTCCGGCAAATGTACTTGACAGGGCATTAAAGTAGTGAGATGTTTGAATGTGACAGAAATAAACTCTGCGTTGTATAGTTTCTTACTCATTTCCATAACAGCATTGCGTTTGTGGTTGCCACAATAGTTGCCAAAAATTTCAATGAATACAGGCGTATATCGTGTCAATTTCTTCGTCAAAAAATATGCCTCCCAACTACGAGTACATGCAAATACGTCAACAAAGTCAACAAGCGCGCAACGATACAATCAGGTCGATATATCAGCAGCAACGAGGCTGTTTGGTGTATTTTGATTCAATTCACATTCGCCATCCCATTGTTGCTCATCTTACGAGTAAAAGTGGACAAAGAGCACATTTCACGGTAGACACTGCACGTAATGTTGCTACTGCATCAGCGCACACAACACTTACAGCATTTTTTGAGCTGTGAAGAAGACGAATTTGCCAATGTCTTGTACACAGAAGTTTCCAAGTACATCAAAGAAATTCCTACGACGTAAGCAAGGCATGTGTATTGAAAGTTATAAAAATCTGTATTCGTCTTGCGCATTGGGCCGTATTTACACAGTACATCCAAATAATGCCGCGTGTTACTATTTGAGAACGCTGTTGGTTAATGTCAAAGGTCCTACTTCATTTGCAAATCTGAGAACAGTTGATGGCGTAGTATGCCAGACGTACAGAGAAGCTTGCCAAAAATGACCAATTCTGGGAAACCACATTGACAGATGCATGTGTCAGCTGTTATCCATGACAAATTCGATCATTATTCGCCATCGTTTTGACCACGATGATTTGTGGGAAAAATTCAGAGAGTATTTGAAGGAGGACATTTTGCACCGTGTCCATACCGCTTGCGGACAGTACTTTTAATCAAACTCTGATTGAAGTCATATTCTTAACCATCAATAACAAAGCAAATCTCCAAGCTCATTGTTCGGGACAATTGCACCATGGCTCATAAGAAATCGTTGGAAACGCTTGATCGAACTATTCGTTGGCGCTCTCTTACTCTTCCAGTAATAACTAAATCAACACCAGATGAGCTCAATGGTTGCCTCAAAGCATCGCATCTTCGGAGACATATGTAAAAACTCACATTAAAGACCAATATGCGGGTACATTTTTGGCACAATTCGCTGACAGCAACATTTTCAAAGCATCTACTGAACATTGGTGAAGAAAAAGTACCAGTCGATGCTGCCACAAAATTTACTATCTCCTCAAAATGCTTTGGTAGACTTTTCATTAACCGCTTACTTGTCTCCAAAACCCTTGTGGCAAACGCTGATTTTATGGCCACATCGCTCCAAAGGTTCTCTATTGGATTCAGATCGGAACATTGGGCTGTTCAATCTAGTACTGATACTATTGTTTCGATAGTCAATTTCTCACAAGATGCCAAGAAAGAAAGGTCCATGGTACAAGCATGGATTCACCAGAGTATAGCTCTATATACTCGTATTTCTTTGCATTAGTTGTGCAAACGAAATATCGCAAGCATTTTAACGCTGCAAGAACTTTTAGCGTAACCAGAATAAGACATTTATATAATAGCCTGTTTTAAGGAGATGACACATGTGTCAAGCGAATAGACGTGTTAGAGTTAGCTCCTTAAGGAGAAAGCAAATCTGAAGGTAGCGTTATTGAATATCTCCTACTTGAAGTTAGTGACTGGAACTCAAAATGTCTGATTGGAGTTGCGTACAATCCAAACAATGCGACTTTCCAGAGCCACTGTTTTCTGCAATCATTGAGTTTACTGCTCTATATGACGATATTGTTATCTGTGGCGATCTCAATGCCGACCTTCTTAAAAACGAGAGCGGTCACGTCGACTTTTAGATTTTGTGGCTTCAAGCGGACTGACTATTGTTGACTCCCATGCTATCCGATTCGCTCCAGGGGTTCCCCCCAGTCTACTTGACGTTATCATGGTTTCTGATCAGTCAAACTTGCTACTCCCGGATCAGCTATCTGTAGCCGGCATTTCTGATCATGATTTAATACATTGTGCGTACAACGTTGGCTTTTCTCGTTCCTCTAAACCATCCTCTTTCAATTTAGAGACTTGTTCTCCATCAGTATGTTACAACTAAGTGCTCGCCTTCTCCCTTGGAATGATTGCTATTACGCCTCGAATGTCAATGAAAGAGTAGACCATTTGCAAACCCTGCTCGTGAACCTTTTTACCAGGCACGTTCCTCTAAAAACGGTTGCGATAAAAAATAAAAAGTGCCCGTGGTTCACAACTGAGGTTCACAATGCCATGAAAGTTCGTAACAAGTTGTACGCTGGAAAAATGGAGCAATCTACGATGCATTGGTGTACTATAAGAAAAAAGGCTGTTGTCGATAGTGTTCCGAGTGCAAACAATCTTAACTAGGCGTTTCTTTCAAGTTCTCCAAATATTCCGTGCTTTACTCCACATAGCAAACTATTTTTTAGAGCTGAATTTGACTTTGAAGTCGTCGCAAAATTTGATGTGTGAATACCATTCGTTCTCTTAAATCCAATGCTATAGGTGAGGATGGTGTTCCCATTCGCCTTGTGAAGATGATATTACCGCATATCATAATCTCTCTCACACGCATAATCAATTTTTGAATTACGTTGATAGTTGGCTAAAGTCATTCCAGGTCCGGAAAAACCTCAGCCATCTGCAGCTTCTGACTTTCGCTCAATAAGTACATTGCCTTGTTTGTCAATGGACTTAGAGAAAATTATCGCTCGCCAAATTTCAAACTCCGGTCGACGTGTTAATCAATTGGGCATCTTGGGAAAATCGCTAAGACAGATGTTAAAATTTGATCAGAAGTTGTTTCCATACAAGATTCTTTTGACCCAAAAATTATTACCACGGAGTGAAAATAACGCCTACGGCATAGACACAAATAATTTCGACATGAACTGCTGAATCTGAGAGAATCCAAGAGCTTACGAGTACAGCAGCATCATTTACTCTGTCTTCAATGCATTGTTTGGTGTGGATCATGGCGGATAAAATTATTTTTTAACAGATGATAATGACTATCCATTGAGCACTAGGGTCCATCGGAACTCACGGACAATTTTTTACGTTAGATAGTTCAGAATAACCCTTACATATGCTTCCACCAAGATTGAGCCAAAAACTAGACTTCAGGGTCAACAATGAAGGTTCTTGCAGAACTTTCTAGTGATCAGATAATTTGGAAATATTTCTTTCCTAAGGCATTGTAGTTCTTTAGTCCACCAATGTGGGGAGTTCTTAGATTTCTTGGTCTTGGTAGGGCACAGTTAATGGCCTGAGTGAAGAAGATACCCAGTTTTTACGCGGCATAGTCCATTTCGGTGGGGGTTTCAATTTTGAGTCCATTGAGGACTTAAAGCTTCTGATCCATTTCTGCAGTGAAGTTTTCCCAGTGGGTTTTTTAGGAATTTTGTACAGTAGAGGGAGTATGGGTATGTCTTTGACATTGAATTGGATCATTCTATGATCAGAGGATGATATGTCAGAAGATACCTTCCAGTTTCTTACGGCAAGGGTATCAGAGTTACTCAGAAGGGTGATATCTAACATCTGACGTTTACTTTTCACTACAAACGTTGCAGTTGGTACATTATGTATTGGAATATTGAGTCACCTCGAGATTTGGAGTTCGTGTTACCCCATTGAATATGATAGGAGTTAGTTAGCGTCACATCCAATGATCATATCGGACCTTTCCTGCTCGACTTTGTTGATAAGTGAGTTAAGTATTGCTGAAGGTGGTCCGTTAGTGGATTCATACGGCATGTACGAGTATGTTGAGGCAAGCTTGAGCTGCGGTCGTCATTGCTTGTCTGGAGATAGATAATTTGATATTAGATTTTGCATTTATACAGGCCCTAATTCTACTTTCATTACCTGATTCGGCCAATACGGGTGATTTCAGCCCTCTTATTTTACTTGGGTTATACAAGATTCCTGGGTGAGGCCTATATGGATGTCCTCCTTACTCATAAGGTAGACAATAACCCTAATTGACTCTAAGTGCAACAGCATTTTCTCTGATTCTTAACGACAGAGTCTAAGTAAATTGTTTGAACTCACATACAATGACACTGACAATATATGTCAGGAGATGTGTTTTATAGGTTCAGAAATGCGACAATTTTCGCTTTTAGTACGACTCTTCTAATGCATTTATCCAAATATCAATAGTTCCCTGAAGAGCTGTCACGTCGTTGCTTATAAGCGAACAATTTTTTTACCCCTTTGTTAGTCCTGGCTTAGTCCAGAAGAATACTGCCAGAAACGCTATCCACTGAACTATCAAGTCCCCCCGCGTGACACCAATGAGCTTGACATGAAAGTCAGGGAATTTACTCTGGCTCTCAATCAGGCTATATCCGCTTCCTGCCCTCTTATTCAACCAAGAGGCAAGAAAAAGCCACATTGATGGACATCAGCACTCGGACTGCTCACAAACGCATGTAGAAAACTTTTCAACGCAGCAAAAAGCACAAGAAAAGTGACTGACTGGGACTCATATAAAGAATCTCTCAAATTATACAAAAAAGAACTGAGGAAGGCAAAGCGATAATCCTGGAGGTAATTCTGTGACAAAATCACAGAAACCTCTGAGGCATCGCGACTAAGAAAAATCCTCTCCACAAATCCTATGATGCCTAGCTGTTTGAAAAAAACCGATGGCTCTTGGACAACCTCAAGTGATGAATCACTCAACCTGCTTCTGGACACCCACTTTCCAGGTAGCTCCCAACTCGCGGCCAGTAGCAGTCCAAACAAGCCTACTGCAACCGTGACCAAAATTCATGGTCTGATTACGAGAGACAAACTGCTCTGGGCGCTGCATAGCTTCAAACCATACAAGTCTGCTGGTCCGGACGGTATTATACCTGCCGAGCTACAGAGATCCTCAGATATTATTCTACCAGTGTTGGAAAATATTATGAGGAGCTGTGTAGAACTTATCCACATTCCACTTTTATGGAGAGAAGTCAATGTAGTATTCATTCCCAAAGCTGGAGAATGTTCTCATGTAGTCCCAAAGGACCTCAGACCTATAAGTCTATCATCTTTCCTTCTGAAAACTCTAGAACGACTGATTGATATCCATATTCGAGCTAAAGTTAATCCAAGACTTCTGTCTACGGCTCAACATACCTACTGTAAAGGAAAGTCGGTGGAAACGGCTTTGCACTCTCTAACTAGCCACATCGAACACAATGGTTGCTTTCCTAAACGCGCCTTTAACAACGTCAACACATCCGCAATCCCCACTGCGCCGTCATCTCTGCAAGTAGACTTGGGGAGTTGATCGGTCTAATGCTAAAAAGCAGGATAATGAACTCCAAAGTGGGTGAGACTTCTGCTAAAAGATATGTCAGCAGAGGTACGCCGCAAGGCGGTGTCCTCTCTCCCCTTCTCTGGAACTTAGTAGTTAACGAACTACTGATATACCTGGAAGCGGGTGGTAGCAGAGTGATTGCCTATGCGGATGACGTTGCCATAGCCCTCTCAGGAAAACATCTGAATACCATTAAAGAACTCCTTCAAGTAAATCTCAATAGATTAACCCGCTGGGCAGTTCGCTGTGGATTGGGAATAGACCCCCATAAAACTGATCTTGTACTCTTTTCCAGGAAATATAAAATTCCAATCATAGACCCTCCTTCAATTAACGGTACTAGTTTAGTATTTTCCCATACAGCAAAATACAAATGGGGCCTTCAACCTCGCATAACCCACTGGCTATACATCTCGGTCATAAGACCGACACTTACTTACCGGGTGGTCGTCTGGTGGACGACCTCAGAATATGCAGTCAACTGCATTAAACTAAGCAGAATCCAAAGAACAGCATGTCTATCCATAAGCGGAACCTTGCGGTCTACCCCCTCTGGGGCATTAGACATATTTGACACCCCTCGACATTTTTAGCAAGCAAGTAGCTGCGCTTTAAAGCGACTAAACAGTGGACAAATAATTCAATTGGCCACGCCAACGTTCTTAATACATTAGGAATCCTCACATAGAACATCGATTACACCATACCTGAACTTTGGTTTGACAAAAACTTCAATGTAAGCTTCCCCTCTAGATCATTCTGGGAGGAAGATGCTTTCATGGAGGACAAGTTAATCCATCTCTACACTGATGGATCTAAAACCGATAACGAAGTTGGTGGCAGTGTTTTCTCAGATAAGCTAAATCTAAGTCTCTCTTTCCGCCTTCCAAATCACTGTAGCGTGTTCCAGGCGGAAATTTTGGCGATTAAAGAAGCTCTGTCCTGGCTGAAGAAAAACGTGATATCTGCAAAGGATATCCGCATATTTTCGGATAGTCAGGCCGCCATCAAGTCCCTGGACTCGGTCTCATTATATTCTAAAACGGCCCTTGAATGCCGATCATCTCTCATGGAGATGGCAGAGCAGTTCAACATTCACCTTTGTTGGGTGCCGGGCCATAGATACATTCCAGGGAACTGCAGAGCCGATGAACTTGCCAAAATTGGAACCGCTCTACCTATCCTACCGGACAAAGGTAGTATAGGTGTACCCATCGCTACGTGCAAACTAACACTAAAGCTGGATGCCAATAAAATAACAGACCTTAGGTGGACCGCTTGGCAAACATGTCTAGAGACCAAACAGATCTGGCCAAGGCTGGATCTGAGTCGCTCTAAGTGTCTGATCGTTTTAGATAGGAAACATCTCAGCGCCATAATAGGTGTCATTACTGGGCACTGCCTCATAGGCAAGTACGCAAGAAGGCTTGGCGCATTTACTAATGATTTCTGTAGAATCTGCATGGTCGAGGAAGAGGAGGCGACAATCCTCCACCTACTCTGCACATGCCCAGCTCACTCCCAGAGAAGAAAGCTTCATCCAGGAGCTTTCTTCTACAACGACCTAAACGATCTAGAAAAAATAGACGTTAACAGTCTCCTACGCTTTATTAAAAGCTCAAACTGGTTCCAGTAGTAAGAAGATCATAAATCCACGTGGCATCACAATGAGCCAATAGGCCAAAGTGGGTTGGTATTTCCAACAGGCACCCTTACCTAACATAAACTAACCTAGTCCTGGCTTTCCTAAAATCTGCTGTTTCCTCTTCGTATACGACAGCCAATGGAATGATTCTACGGCGGTCTT
Organism: Volucella bombylans; assembly: GCA_949129095.1. Classification (NCBI taxonomy): domain Eukaryota; kingdom Metazoa; phylum Arthropoda; class Insecta; order Diptera; family Syrphidae; genus Volucella; species Volucella bombylans. Next base: position 388,718,895 of record OX422140.1, read on the forward strand.
CGTTCAGAGTAGTCTTTCGATCTATTTGAAATTTGGCTCTTCGCCGTTGGCAGATATCCCTGCTTATATTGAATATATTTTGGCGAATAAATCTGTTCCGAGTTTTTTTTTCGTTTACCTAGACGTGGTACATCTTCGCCTGCTTATGTGGTGTGGGCACCTCTTCTATGTAGCTCCTGATATAATTCCGGCAAATGATGTGTCCCCTGGATCGAGAAGGCTGGAAGGCGAATATGTTTACTACTAATCTTTATCCGGCAGGTACCCTAATAAATAAGTTAGCTTTTGGAATCTAGAACTTGAACTAGAACCACTGATTTGTGTAATTCACAAGCGATGCCATAGCATTAGGAAGCAATATGTTATATATAAGAGAAGCAGTGATGACATTGCATTTATGGTGCGAGTTCCCACTAAACTGGGATTCATTCACGACATTTTTAACTCCATTGCGAAGTTTCGATCGCTGGGGTTTGTTAAGTTGTTCTACTTTTCCTTGCCTTTTCTACAACAAGATATTGAATATTCTTCTGGCACTAGAACTGCTTTATCCAGGCTAATTTGATAGACCTACACTTTTGTTGCATTCGTAATTAGTTAGTAACAATGCTCATGGGCTCTGATTATCCCTTGAAATATATGCAAAAACTATCCAGTTTTCTCAGAAAACTGCTAAAGAGGTGAGAGTATTGCGTTGACGGCCTTGTACTAACTTGTACTTGTTGTAAATACTCGTACAAAGAAAAGCAAAACAACCATTACGAATGAAATGCTGCGGAGGACATTTTAAGCCGAGGTAGTGGAAAAGGATTTATTTGTTTAGCTTTTCCTCCAACAATGCAAGTACGAATTTTTAGATCCCTTATTAAACGTAACTATACGCAACATCTGCTTGCAATAAGGGTGGATCAAACAGAAGTTGAGATACAGTGAGTATGAAACTAAGGACTTGGAGCTAAAAAAAAATCTTCACTGTGTAATATTAATGTTGATTCCATCCTTAAAAGCCTGGAAAACTGAAATGTACTAGTGCAAGCACATCGACTAATATGTAGACACATAATAAAGAATGGATTTCACCTGAAGTCAGAGTGCACAAGAAAGTGTCCGGCTTTATACTTACTACGATGGGAAAAAGATTAAAATGGAAGCTACTTTACTGTACGAGCATACTCGTGTCTGAGGTTAGTGTGTGTTAATGAATGTTTCCACGAAGCGAAACTGATATTGCAGATGGGGCACTTCCGGATGAAAATGTCGAGTGCGTTTAGCTGGCCTGATATGCCAGTTTGGAGAAACATTGCACCAAGTTGATAAAGTTTCTTTGTTTCATGCATTGCATCACTCGACTGAGACACTCTTTTTGGATACAAAAGCTCATATAGAGCCGAACGTTCAGATAGTGATTACGACGAATGGAGCTAACTGACATTTGCTCGTCTCTGTTGCTAAAATATGTGAAACTCAACGTGGCTGCAAATTATAGCACTCCAGTGAATCCGGTAGTTGTCGAGTGTCATAGATAACCTCAAATGGCCATTAATATATCGAATAGCACTGCATATAGAAAGTTCCAAGAAACCTAGCGTATTGGTGTCATAAGTAGCTTATGTATATTCTATGGGCCTAGAATGTCAATTTCCTTCATTGGCTAGTATACAGCACGATGGGATATTCAATAAAGTAGCGAACTGAATTAATAATGTGTGTTTGTTTTTGAAAGGAAATAATCAAAAAACAAAGATATCCCTTTCCAAGTACACAAACCACTTGCTGGTACATACTCGTAGGCACAAGCAAATGCCTTCCATACTTCGATGATTCTTTAACAGAATTTAAATCAGGACGTAGGACCAGAATTAGGGTTACTTGAAGTATGCTGCCAGTTTGGATATACAAATATTTGCACGAACCATTTCCAATTGTATTCTCCACCTTCACAAAACTTTGCTTCATTGGAAATTAAACAAAATTATTTATTGTTCAAAAATTCAATCGTGTTTTTGCAATAGATGGCTTCGCATATATGTCAAATATTTGAGCGCGTTTTGTTCTTAGTACATAGCCACAAAGCAAAAAAAGTTGACGGATAATTTTGAAGAGCATATTGACCTTATTTTGCTTTATTACTTCAAAAAAGGGCGAACGAAAAAGGAGAAAACTGAGGCAAAAGAAAAGTTGCGTAAAGTTGACGACAGAAATGTCATCGAAAAACATAAGTACCAGAACTGGTTCGCCCAATTCCGTGATTGTAATTTGATATTTGGTCATTTTAAATCGCTTGTTTTCGTATAGAAGCTGGATATTTGCATACCGCCTGAGTTGAAACAAATTCATCTGACGAAGCGCATAAACGTCTGCGGTCAGCTCTTCATATGAGCATATGATCACGGTGGACGTCAAGTGGATTTTCTACTGCAATATCAGCCGAAAAAAATATGTTTAAGTCGCCGAGATGTATCATCGGAAAGGGAAACATAGGCGAACATTCACAAAAAGAGGATGATGCTGTCAATATGGTGGAATTGGAATGGAACCGTTTTCTTTGAGCTCCTTACGACTAACTACGATGTCTACTGTGAGCAGCTGCATAAATTGGGTGGTTTCTGATGATGATGATCAATCCTAAGGGTATGCTTCTTAGGACCTTATCAAACAGTACCTTGACAAATTTCTTTCAGAGAAATATACGAAGTTTTATGAACGCGGTGTTATGAAGTTGTCCGAAAATGGGAAAAAAACGTAATGACTTTCTAAGCAACCCAATAACATAAAAATAAATTTTAGTTAACAGGAAACTGCATACAAGCGATATTTTCAGCCAGGAGCTTAAAACATGCCCGGTGTCATGTATTATTGTATAAAGGGCAACCCATTAAGATCGGCTATTATGAATTTTTTTTTGTGACTAAAGTACAGCGTTGTTGTTTGACAGGTATTATGTGTGAACATCAAGACTTAATCATGGAGAATTACAATGACGAACAACGCATAGAAGTTGAGAAAATCAACTGCCGAAATGTTGAGATTTTTGTGGAGACGGTTCGAAAATATCGTGGATTTTTCGGCCACCATAATGCAGCTTTTCGTCGTACAGTGGTTAGATAAATTGAGAAATTTCAGGTCTATTTAAAACTAGAAGAGATCTGCCCGTGTTCGTGAAGCTCGGTCTAATGAAAACATTGCAGAAGTTAGTGAGAGTGTTGACGAGAATCCTTCCACCTCGATTTGCTATCGTTCTCAGTAATTAAGACTTTCACGAAGCAGTTTCCAGCGAACTTTGAGTAAAAATTTGCGTGCTTACAAGATCCAGTTGACACAATATCTGAAGCCAGTAGACCAAGCGTCCCTGTCTAATCTTCCAATCTTCCTGTTTTTTCTTTTAAAATGAACTGCCCGGTATGCCAAGGCAAAAAAGATCGCAAAGACACAGCGAAAATACAGTGCGGTGATTGTAAAAGTTTGTTCCACGGCTCGTGTGCCAATATTCAACCGGCCGATATTGAATATCTCACAACGAACAATCTCACGCTTCAACAACCTTTACCTGTTTCATCCAACTCACGCCTAATAAATAAACAGCAAAAATCCGCAACTTCAAAGTCGTCAGCAGCCATCAAGTCTGATTCACTTTCATCTCAACGTTAAATAGTACCTACTAAGGTGAACATTACTTCTAAGCCAACGGTTGCCCGAGCCATTCAAGCTGCACTTTCGGCTCAATGCGAAACAGAAACTGCTTGTGGAACATCTGATGACAGTTTGTCGACGGTTCTTTCGCCTTCGACTGAAAATTCAATAACCCTGCAAGTGCTATACAAAGAAATCATCAGTTTGAAAAAAATCCACAGCGATTTCCTCAGCACAGTCCAGCAGCTGAAAGAGGAGAACGATACGCTCCGCATGAAGGTGGCCAATTTGGAGAGCTGAGTGAATTGGAGAGATCAGAAGCAGCTGTAGAATGCTATTGAAATTGTTGGTATACCTGATTTAAATAGCTCAAACGCCAGGGAGAGAGTAAGGGAGATCTTAGACAAAGCTTTAAATATCTCCATATCGACTGAGGATATACAGAAATGTTTTGTGAAGCGCATAGATAAATCAAAAAAGAAGAGCATAACCACCACTACCAATAATCGCGGTAATATTCTCTGTGTACATTTCTCTGTAAGTAAGAAAACTGCAAGGAGGAAACTGAACTCATCGCTATTTATTGACGGTAGCAATAGTAATATTTTTATTAATGACAGCTTAACAAACTATTTTAAAGCTTTAATTATGGCAGCTAAAAAATTTAAAACAGAGTTTAAATACAAATACTTATGGTTCCGTAATTAACGTATTTTGATGAGAAAATGTGATAATAGTGAGGCTGTTGTCATAAGATCATTTAAGGATATTAATTCTCTTCAAGCACAATAATATGAACGATAGCTGTGATCTTATGTGCGGCAGCCCCACTATTAAAATCAGATGGCAAATCATTTTTCGTTTTACATCAAAACATACGTAGTTTACGCCAAAACTTCAACTTACTGATGGTGAATCTAGAAGCTCTCGTTAACCTGCCTGACATAGTATTTGTTTCTGAAATTTGAATCTACTCTTGCGAGAGTGGAGATTACCATATTCCGAACTATAATTTTTTTCCTAATACGAATGATACGTACTCTGCCGGTGGAGTGGGAGGTTTTATATCAAACTTGTATGAGTGTGATGTAAAAACTTTTAATTTAAAAAGCGCGGACGTCATTAAAGTTTGTTGCAATATTCACAATGAATTCTTCAATTTTATATGTGTGTACAGACTTCATTCTTCTTCTCCGAATTTGTTTTTGGATGATTTTTCAAATTTGTTAGCCAATGAACGATCTGGAAATCTTGTTATCCTAGGTGATTTTAATCTAGATATCTTATGTTCTAACTCCGTTTCTGATTCTTACCAAGCGATCATGGCTGAACATGGTTTTTTATCTTTTATTGCTGAGACTACTAGACCAATTTCAGGCTCCTGCCTCGACCATGTTTTTGCTCGGTTTGAGAATATTGCTTTGGATTCCCTTGCTGGTATTAACTTGGATCTACATATAAGTGATCATTGTATGACGGGAATCCTTTTTGAAAATATAATATGCAGGAAATCAAACGTATCATCTCAAACCAGCTTTGATAAAATTAACTTTCCTGAATTGAACAATAGGCTACGTTATGAATATTGGGAAAGTGTTTATGTTGAAAGAAATGCTTCCTCAGCATATAGTACATTTCTTAGTATTCTGAAAAATTACATAAGCGCATCTACTTACACTATAACATACAATAAATCGGAGTGTCGCCTTAAGCCTTGGATAAATCGTACCCTTATCAAAAAAATAAATATCAAAAACAAATTAAGAAAAAAATGTTGGAAACATCCTTTGCATACCAATTTAAAAAATCGTTCTGATAAATTCTGCACAAAAGTGACAAAAGAAGTTAAAAAAGCTCGGGATGACTATTTTCGTTCGAAAATACAAGCGGCAAGTGGAAATCTTAAGAAAGAGTGGCAAGTAGTTAACAGTATTGTTAGTCGAAAAATGTTTACTAAAGCAGATCCCATTGTACTTAAAAACGGAAGTATTAATATTTCAAATCCTTTGGAAATAGCTAAAGAGTTCAGTAATTACTTTGCTTCCATTGGACAAACTTCCTTTCCAAGTAATTCGCAAATTTCGTGTAGCTGCTGCCCTAAAGCTGGCTCTCAAAACAAGTGTTCTAGAAACAGCTTCATGTTTAAGTTCATTACGGGATTTGAGGTACTAAAAACTATTAATTCCCTTCCTAATTCTAATTCACATGGAAATGATAAAATATCGAATTTGGTACTTAAGTACATTGGACCCAACCTAGTAGATATTTTAACTTACCTTTTTAATTTTAGTATTATGTCTGCTGCATATGAACTTAAATGCGCTGTAGTGATTCCGTTATTTAAGAAGGGCGGCAGGACAGATAAATCAAACTACAGACCAATTTCAAAAGTTTTTGAGAAAATAATTAAAACGAGAATATTAACTTGTCTCAATCATTACAATTTTTTCTCTCCTATGCAGTTTGGCTTCAGACCTGGCCTCTCCACTGAAGATGCTCTATTGGACTTTTGCTCCTTCTTACATAAGGGACTAGATAAAAAACATTTTTGTGTAGGCCTTTTTGTGGATATAACTAAGGCGTTTGACATGGTTGACCACGTCATACTATTAGATAAACTATATAAGGTCGGATTCAGAGGATTCGTACACAATTGGTTTGAGTCTTATCTTAAAGATAGAATGCAATATGTAAAAATTGGAAGCAATATAAGCAGTTCAAAAACCAATAACCAGGGGGTACCCCAAGGTTCTTGGCCCAATTTTATTCCTAATATACATAAATTCCTTATTTTCTCTCCCATTCATAGGTAAAGTTACAACTTTTGCCGACGACCTTGGAGTTGCATATTGTTCAGCCAGTCCACTAGATTTAATCGCTGATATAAACCTTGATGTTTTCCTACTTAGATGCTGGTTTGCTAATCAGAAACTTAGTTTAGTTTAGTTTAGTTTATTTCATATTTAGAGCTTATACTTAAGATACAAAGTAATCTTATGAATTGTAAAGCTTATACAAGGTTGTGACAATATTAAATAAAAGTAACAATAGATATAATAAAATAAAATAATGCGAATACTTAAATACGTGCGAATCTTAAATTTGGTATATGTAGATACATGGTTAGTATGCGAAAAAAAAATAAAAATAAATACATATTTAACAATTCAATTTTTGAAATATAAGGAAGGAAATGAGAGAAAAAAGAAAAGAAAAGAATAGAGAAAAAAAAAATTAAGGACCAGATACCGTTGCTATGAAAAACAGAACTAGCGAGATAGGAAAAGTTTCAATTCTTTTTTAAATTTTCCGATATCACTGATTTCTCTTAAAAAAAGCGGCAGTGAATTCCATAGTCGAATAGCAGCGATGAAAACTGTCTTTCCGACGTTAAACAAGAGAAACGCGGAAATATTAAACAAGCTGATCTAGTTAATGTCGGAAACTGGAATTTTTCATATAGGTACGATGGTTGACGTGATTTTAAGGTATTAGATGCAAATGTTAATGTACGAAACTTAATGAAATTGTCGAAAATCATCCCAAGAAGGTTTTTAGATAGATGTGAAACATGGTCATACTTACGCAAGGTGTACACATATCGAATAATACTATTAAAAGCGACTTGGAGCTTTCTCTTGCTAACAGTGTCACAATTGCCAACGATTTCACATCCGTGTGTGAGTACAGGAATGGCTAACGATTTGGCAAGTATTATTCTCGTTATTAACGGTGTAAATTGTTGAGCTGTCCATAGTGTTCGGAGAATACCATAGGTCTTACCGACAGTAGAGTTTATGTGGTCGTTCCATGTCAAAGTTCTGTTGAACACGATGCCTAAATTTTAGCTGAAGACACCATCTTCAAGGCTACGTTGCCTAAATGAATAGGCGGGAAGTACGATAGGTCCAAAACTTTTTTGGAAATCACCAAGCATTTGCATTTATGTGGATTTAGAGTTAAACCGTTCCTAACCGACCAGCTCAGAATACGCTCAAGGTCCTGGTTAATATTCCGGGCACAATTTTCAATCAAACCAGGAGGACAACTCTGGTAGATTTGAATGTCGTCTGCATAAATGTGTATCGATGAGTGTAGTATTTTATTTGGAACCTCGTTAATGTACAGCGTGAAAAGAAGTGGACCCAAAATTGACCCTTGGGGGACCCCTCGGGTCAAGGAGAGGAAATCTGTTAGAACGTTATCTATAGATACAGCCTGTTTTCTATCACTGAGTTACGACGAAATAAGATTCGTTGCAAACCGAGAAAAGTTGAATGAAGCTCGTAGTTTCTTGCAGAGTACTGTATGGTTTACCGTATCGAAGGCTTTAGAAAAGTCCAATAGGGTCAAGAAGGTGACATTGTCTGCATCTAGCCTAGATCTTATGTCCTCTACCACTCTAGTTAGAGCGGTACTACAATTGTGCTTGGAACGAAAGCCAGATTGAAATTGATCCAACAAGTTATATCGGCACAGAATACACTTAGTTGTTTTTGCATAAGACGTTCACAGACTTTAGAGAGAAAAGGCAAAATTGATATAGGCCTGAACTCATCGATAGCCCCATTTTTGGGAATTGGTCGAATTTTTGCCATTTTCCATTGATGAGGAAATATTCCTGTAACTAGTACTATATTCATAAGGTGCGTGATGTAAGGCAATAAGTAAGGAAGAATGGCTTTAACAAAAATTGGATGGACTTCATCAGCACCAACTGCATTCGATTTAATGGAGAGAAAACTTTCAAGAACATCCAAGTTATTAACCCCGATGAACTCAAAAGGCGTATCTGTGGAGTGCACCGTACTGTATGCGTGATAACTTTGTTCAGATACGACCTTAGAGAGGGGGAGAGAAACAAATTTGCGGTTGAGATCACTACCAATTACGGTATGTGGACAGGTTAATCTCTGCTTACCAATCCCTAACTCTCTTAAATTTTTCCAGAACTTAAGTCCATCTGATTTTGCCTCTAAACGGCTAGAAAAGAACAGTATTTTGGCCTGCCTAATTTTGAGAACGACCTTGTTCCTAAGAGATGTGTAGAGATTATGGAGTATCTCAATCCGAAAGTGTTTCCAATTCTGATAGGCCCGATCACGTTGATCTATGAGTTTTTGTAATTCGGCTGAGAACCAGGGTTGTGATACATTAATTACCTTTCGTGTTTTGATTGGAACGTGGTGATTAAAGAGGGTGTTAATGTTAGTGTTGAGAAAATCAACTTGCTCGTCTGGTGTAGGCATACAATAAATGGAGTTCCACGGTACTTGACACAATTCTCGTTCTACAGCCGGACCGTGTACATTTCTAACGTCCCTATACTGATACCTTGATTGAACCGGACCACTGTCAATAAAGAAATTGTACGTAAGGAATATGAGATCATATTTGGAGAAGCCTGGTGCGGAAAGTTGATTATAAAAAAGTACTTTTTTCAAATCTGTCACAAAAAACACATCAAGTAAAGTACTTGATGACCGGGTAAAGTGAGTTAGTAGTAAATTGTTAGTAGTAAAACTAAGTTGATGTTTATTAGTCTTACTGAGCAAGAGTACCCCGATTTAGACATAAGATTTCATTCTCAAGTCTGCCCGTGTCACGACTTACTATACAGCCAATGCAGAATCCAAGGTGGTCAAACCTTCAACAAGAATACTAACTGCAGTATTGATTGCTTCAAAATTGAAGGTGTAGATAATTTCAAGTATCTTAATGTTACAATAGATCAAAACATGAACTGGTCCAAGCACATTTCTGCCTTTAAAAAATATCTTCTTTCTGCTACTCGTTGCCTTTTCCGCCTTATAAAGTATTGCTCTATTAACACGTTGAAAAGGGTTTATTATGGTGTATTCCAGTCAAGATTGCAATATGGGATTTGTAGTTGGGGTGGTGCTTATATTAGTAAACTGCATCAATTAACTGTTCCTCAAAAATCTGCAATTCGTAGTGTTTGTAGTTTTGACCGTTATGCGCACACAATTGACCTTTTCAGGGCCTTGAACAGTCTCCCTTATTTTATTTTTAAAGTCCTTAAGGTCTTTTTCATGAGAGGCGGGTATCTAGAGAGTCCAATTTCTGAATTTCGCAACTTACGCATTCATTCAAACTTTGTTGTAAATGTCCCTGCTTTTCGCACTACAAATTACAGAAAATTTTACTCCATTGTTTCATGCAAAATATTTAACACTTTGCCCTTAGAAATTCGATCCATAAGAAATTTGTCCGCATTCACTAAAGTAGTTAAATCATGGCTTCTTAGTTTTAATCATCATGAAATCGAAACTCTGCTACGTTATCCAATTTAAAATATAGTAAAGTAAATAAATAAAAATGATTTGCTCATTTGCTCAACTATATATTTACCTATTTCTGCCATTTACATTCAATTTTGTATGTAAACGCTTTTAATTTATTAAAGATTATTTTTTTTCTTCTTTCCTCTTTTTCTTGAATTGAACTTCTGTTTTTCTACCTTTGTACACCCCACACAAAGTAATTTTTTTATTTTTTTTTATAATGTGGCATCGTCTCTATTTTTCATAAATAAAGGTGTCACTAACTATTCTATATGTACATATCAAATGCATGTAAAATCGTATTTTAAATTTGTTACTTTTGTATATACATATGAATAAAGAAATTTGAATTTGAATTTGAAGTGAATGGTGATTTTTCAAAGAAAATCATTGTCTCCGATGAGACTAATTTTGAACTTGATAGCTATGTCAGCAAACAGAATTGAGAATCCAAGAGTGATCCATCAACGTGTCATGCATCTACCACGAGTCACTTTTTGGTGTGCATTTTGGGCTGGCGGTGTGATTGGACCGTTCTCCTTCGAGATTGCGACTGGAAAGGCGGTTACAATGAACGGCGTTCTTTATCATGGGATGATAAACAACTTCTTCTGGCCTCAAATAGCTGAAATGTATCTCGAAGCCATGTCGTTTCAACAGGATGGTGCAACCTGCCGCACAGCGATCGTAATAATGAAATGTTTGAAGTCCAAATTTGAAGGGAGAGTTATCTCGCGCGGCAGTGATGTGAATTGGCCACCAAGATCATGCGATTTGACGCCACTTTATTTCTTTGTTTGAGGTTTTTTGAAAGGTGTATGCTAATAATCGAAGAACAATTTCTGAAAGACGCCAAAATGTCAAATTTCGTCAGAAGAACTAATGTTTGCCATCATTTCGGCTGCATATCACAGATTTATAGATGCTGATCAGTTCTTTCATGAGAATGTTCAGTATAATTCGAATCCCTGGTGTGGTTTAACCAATTTCTTAAGAATCTCTATCGATTCTGAAATTTCATTTCTATTCAGCTATTTTCAACTTTATTATAGTCCTGGAAGCAGTGAAAAAAGTCGAAAACTTTCCGTAGCGATTCGATTGACGTATAAATCGAATGGGGCTTCGTCAACCACCACCATTTGACAATCACAAATTTCTTCAATAATTTTGAAATTCTAGTAACTAAGGGCTGAATCAAAGGACGAAGAATAAATCAAACCTGAAAAAAATGTATCTAAACTACAATAATCTCCTCTACTGCCGACGAAGGTATTTGATCTCACACATCCTGAGAACGAGATATCGTACTTCTAATGATTTCACCTTTATTCGTAGGCCAAAAAACAAAACAAAACAACTGTAGCTGAAGCTCCCTCATATAACCTCCTGTCGCTAATTGCATCGCCGCGTCGATGAGTGATAATTCTTTAAGCGAAGTAAAGTCTAGTCTGAGTAATCAGATCAGCAGCCTCATAAGGGATCCTCGGATTACTCAGCGTTTTACTCAAGCTCGCCATTGACTTCAACTTCATTACTGAACTAGATCACATGGGTCAGGATCATTTGGTCCGTGGTCTACAAGATGAGACACAACAAATGTTGGGTTGCTGAAGATATTTAAAATCGCGCTAATACAGCTAAAGTACGATACAATCGGAAAGTGTCGAACTTTAGAGGCAAGACGAAGCTCAAACAAAGCAATGATTGTAGAACTTAACAACTTCTTATCAGGACATTACGTAACGTGTTTTTTATTTCAGAGTGCTCACCCAACTGAAAATACATTATCGAGTTCATAGAAAGAAGAAACCGAAAACAATTCATCAGATATTGCCATAAGTGGAACTGAAAAAAATTAACAGCAGTTTGTCGCCAATTTGTAGCCATTGAAGTTCCAATGACATCATCATCTCATTTCGGTCTTTCGAGTGTGGGTAGCCAACTTCTAAAACAGGCCAGAATATATGTGATTATCAACAAATTCACATACCCATCATGGATATGCTAGGCTAATGTAAACATCGTACACATCGAATCGGAAAAAAGTATTACGAAGCCTACAAGTAGTGTCGATATACAATTGATCAAATTTTAGGGGCGACAACTGGTTTCAACATCCTGGTATAAGAATTCACCGCATCGCCTATCCAAGAAAATTTGAAAAATGAAAAACCATTATTAGTGAAAACCGAACCAAAAGTTCCACAAAACGTTATCCTCTACGAAGGATACTAATACTAACTAGGGAGCGAAATTGGATTGCCTCAAAGAATTCTAGAGCAAGTAAAATTCCGAATTTGCTTCCCCTTCTGTGTGAAAAATTACGGCTCGAATTGGATTAGCATAGGCGTCACTCCATTTCCCACAAGGCATTAAATATAAGGGATTGCCGCTCTTGCCTTATACATAGAATGTTGCAGCACATTTTTCAAACTGAATCTTACTCAAGTACTCGTAGTTCAATACCTGTTACTGGACAATTCTTCATAACTTCCAACTGCTTTTAAAATAATTAGATTTCAATTTGTAATTTCATCTGTAAGGCATTTTCCAAAACATTATCCATAAACTGTTTTATGGCCGTAAACAGGAAGCCAGGCAAAAGTAGCTGCATGCATTCCTCGATGTGCTGGAGTTTTATGGTGCGGTTTTGCCGCACGGCTGGGCTATTATGATGAAAAGCCTTTTCTAGTTGCTTGAACTTTAAAAGAAACTCCTTTTCTACACTACGGTTTTATTTATTTGTATTGCTTGACAGAAACATTATCTGAAATATTCTATTAATATTTTATGAGGCCTTATTACATTTAAACACGGTTGATTCTTAAATGCCGATGGTATTTCACGTTGGAGTTGGTATTGAGATATTGAGGGGTTAACGCTTAATCCAGACTATTCAGGGCTTTTATTGATTTTGGATACTACTTTCCTACACCTAATTTCATTGTTAAGCAGATGAGCTGTAAGACAGTTGTTTAAAGCGGACTTTTTTTTATTAATTTGTTACATTATAATTTTCTTGTATTGAACCGACCGCTTGGAGCACTACCAGCAAAGCCGAGGCGGCCATTTGAATTATGTGCTATTCAACACAGCTTCAAAATAAAGCCAACATCAATTTTATATCTCACAGTGTTGTTGTTTTATTTAATTTTTTTTCCTGTCGTTGTTATCTGGTCACCCTATATGTTATATACTTAAATAAAAATATTATTCAATTGTTAAAGCATAACGCTTATTATCCGCCACCCCGTATATATTCCCGAACCTCCCGATGTTAGATTTTGTCTGTCTTTCGAGAACTGAAGGCGGTCCCAAACTTCTGGCCTAGAGTGTACGCATAAGGACACCTGCCAAGTTCCTTACAATGAACAATGAACAAGTGAAATTATTTCAAAAGATCACATTTTCAAGAGCATCACTGTATGAGTAGATTCTTGAATGCGGGTATAGGTAGATAGAGATTGCAATCTCGTAAGTATTCATACTCGTATAAACAAAACATGCCGAAATATTTGCTTGATTAAGTAAAATATTTGTCCCAGTGTAGACAACTTCATTTATATTGTCAATTCAATTCATTTAAATTGTCAATTAGAAAAATCTCAAAAGTTTCTTGCACAAAGGCATTCAAAAACTGAAGAAATGAACAAATTCCAAGCACGGCTTCACTTCGCCCTTTGACTGCATTATATTGCTTTGTTTTAGAATTTCATTATAAAATTGTTAAGTGCTAGTTTAAGGACTCATTCATCACGTAGATACTCGTACGAGTACCTATACTTAAAAATTGATGTACGAGTACGAGTATCTGCAGCTACCGTTCTTTATCAAAAACATTTTTATTGTCATACTTGCTTTTCGTACGTTCGGCTAGGTACAAAAGTACATTTCCTCTGTTCAGTTTTTTTTCAAGGAATTCTCTCTACGTGCCCTTGGGGACTTTTAAATTGTTGTAAAATTTGAGTTTACGACCTATCATACGTTTCGCCGTCGTTTGGTGTTTATCTTTTTATTTTCTGTTTTCATGTTTTCCATGTACGAGTATCAATACTCGACGTTTTATGCCATTGATTGCCATTTTTAGGTCAAATTTTGAGGAATTGGGTTTGTGTTTTTTTTTGCTAAATAAAAGAATTTCAAAGAGCAGTTAAGTAAATAAAAATCTGTTCTCAACAAGCAGTTATAAAATGGCAACTCGACAAAACTTCAAATACCTTTTCTTATAATAACAAACACACAATCGTACGAGATGCGAGTGGACCCGGAATGGAGCTCATCTTTTTTTCATACTCTGTAAGACGGTTGTATGTGTTTTTGTTTTAGTAATTTCCTATCCACAAATGAGTTCTTCAGAACTTTTTCAATTGTTTCGTTGGAAAATCCTTTCCTTTGGGTGGAGGAAATACATAGATAGGAGGAGGAGATCCAAGTGGACCGGAAGTGGAATTTATGTATTAAAACGAAAGAAATTATATAATAAATACTCGTAGAGTTGGACAAATTGAAATATATCTGTTCTCTCTATTCAAATTGGTCGTTATTGGAGTATCAGTCAGTCATTTTTACCAATTTTCGAAGAACTGTTCGCCTAATAAGTTGAGTTTGCTCACATTGTTATTTCTGAAAAGCTATTGTTATAGCAATTGATAATGGTAATCAGAACCTAATGAGTTTTTCAAAAATCAAAACAAGAAAAGTACTATGTACCTGCAAAGTTTTTGAGAAGAGAGTTGCCTCTACAAATCAGTAAAATAATCCACAAGGCCCTATAGTATACATATACCATAATATAATTGATTGACAAAGTTTTTTCCAAGAGTTTGCTAACAAACATCGTAGGACCTAAGCCCCAAATTATGTTTTGGATGATCAAGAAAACTCACTCACATTACAAATAAATAGCTTTTGAAATTTTTCCTTTTTTAATTTTATGAATTATGTAAAAAATTTTTGACAATTGGTCTTATTCTACACCTCAATGTGCTCGTTAGTCTCTAATACTTTCGATAAGTGTTTTCAAGGTTGAAAACGAAGTCATTTCATTTCTAGTTTTGTTGTGCTAAGGTCTCAATTGATCTCCATATCAAAACCAAACTTCGCTGAACCACATTACAGAGACACCAAATGGCAAATGGGAATGCAACAATAATGATAAAAGAAAGGCCAATTAGAACCCTCCTAGTATTGTCCCTTTTTCATTTTAACCTTTAGGGTAGGCACTGAGTGACGAGAACAAGGCCACGGTCAGTATTATAATTATAACAATACATCAATTTTGCCTCATGGTATCCCCAGATACCGGTCTCATTCAGCCGGTCTTGACATTGTGCCAACAACCAGCTCGACAGTTTCTTTAAATATGCATTTACTACGTATTTGGAGCTTACATTCAGCACTATTCTTACTTACTTAGGTAGTGCTACAGTCCCTGGTATTCTTGCACCTCAATTAACAAGCCTTTCGAATTAGACCCATCCTTAGGTTGAGTTCCCCTTCTACCTATGAGCGCCACTTAAAGCTAGTTCTACGTCTACTGTGCCATCCCTCCGGATTAGATTCGATAACTCTGCGGGCCGGAGCATTGGTGATGCGCAGTTTTCTGCCTAGTTCGATGTCGCACAGAGATGTGTTTATAGACTGATGAGAGATAGTTAATAAACATGAAAAATAATATTGGGCCAAGAATCGACCCTTGAGGAACTCCTTGATTTAAAGCCTTTAGTGAAGAGAATCTATTCCCGGAAATTACTCTCTGAAATCTACATGACGAATAACTACCAACAAGTTTGATTGCCTTGTCATTGAGGCCGAAATAGTTTTTGAGCTTCTACCTAAGTATGCTGTTATTCATCTTATAGAAAGCCTTGGAAAAATAGTAACATAGTAAAATAGCAAACATAGTAGACTTCTATGACCACTATGACCTTTTCAATACTGGTGAAAGCACCGCTGATATCCCGCTGTGTTCAGCTAATTAAGGCAATATCACCGGCGTACGCAGTAGTTTCACTGACTTTTGAAAGATTCGAAAGATTCCTGTGTTCGCAATTATTACAAGTATGATTTTAAAGAAGTCACATGACAGCGAGTCATCTTGTATTAAACCTTTTTCGACATAAAAGGTTTCGGTTAAGTCGTTACCGACCTTGATTTATCTACGATGTTATTCTGGCAAGGAGGACGAGTATGACGAAGATGTCAAATTTGGGCATGCCTTTAGATGTTTAGCTCTCCTTCACAAATGCTGTCACATGTGACCTTAAAATCGATTGAAGAGATGATGGGTATCGATTTTGTGCTTCTTGAGTTTTTCTAGGATCTGCCGGAGTGAAAAAAATTTGTCGACTGAGGACTTTCCTTGTCTGATACCACACTGATAGGAGCCAGTCAGGTTATCGACGAAGAGTTTCTTACGTTCAGGCACTATGGCTTATTCTTCTATCGATGTTGGCATTCAAGACTGAGTCCAGGAACTTGATAGCGGCCTAACTGTCCGAAAAGATGCGGATATCCTTTGCAGATATCACGTTTTTCTTCAGCCAGGACGAAGCTTCTTTAATCGCCAAAATTTCCGCCTAAAACCCGTTAAAGTGATTTGGAAGACGGAAGGATAAGCCTAGATTTGTGTAGAAGTCGATTGACTTGTCCTCCATAAAAGCATCTTCCTCCCAGAAGGATCTAGAGGGGATGAAAGTCTTTGCGAAACCAAAGTTCAGGTATGGTCTAATCGATATTCTGCGGGGAATACTAATATATTAAAAATGGCCAAATAAATTATTTGTTCACTGTATAGTCGCTTTAAGGCGAATAGCTGCGGTCGCAATCGGACAAAGGATGCTGAGATTCCATTCATCGGGCATACACTCTTCGACCAGATTTGAGAAATACGAAGTCACTTTCAGCAGCTTGTAAATACCTCGGCCGGTAAGTCATCAGGTCCAGCAACTTTGTCAGATTTAAGCTTAGATATAGTTATCCTTACTTCGGTTTGGTCAGGTGGATAGAAGTTTTGGCTATCTTCGTCTAAGTTGATGATGTTTTCGCCTCGTCACCGTTACCCAGTCTGCGGATTAAGTTTTTCCATTATCTCAGCATCGATGGTGACTCTACTACAAAGTTTCCTTCTACATCTTCTGTACTGGCCTTTTTGTCTTAACATAATCTTTGTGCCGGTTGGTAAGACTTCCGTACGTTGTTCCTTTAGTACAAGTTCTCAAAATCTTCGATCGCGGGCTTCTCTTGTTTAGAAAATAGCTAGCAATTTAATTCTACAAGCGAATCTGGCTGACTGCTGCTGCTTTTATTTTTCGTTTCCCCTTTTGATCGCTGTTAGGTGTAAAGGTGAAATCCGATCATTGCGACAAATCTATGCGAAGTCCACCTTTAGCCTCGAGAGAAATGTGTCTTCCAGACATCGTCAGCATTGTTGTCTCTGGAAAATTTGTTTTTTGAAGTATCATGGGAGAGATTTTGTTCTCTTTTATAGAATATGAGTTCGACGTAAGCTGAGCGGATCTCGTCCATCTTTGTACCGACAACGCTTTATACCAGTCTTGTTTAGCTCCTTGTTTAGCTCCATGTTCTTGCCGGCATTCTTCATCAAACTAAGCATTCTTTGTTGGTGGTCAGGTGAAACCCAGTATTCTATATCAGTTGTATCATCTCCGATGTCACGTTGGCAGTGTTGCCGCTGGTTTTCAGTACTTGACACTGGCGGCATCAGCTGCGACTTCAGCTTATCCACGCTACATCTTTTCGGAGTAGTTCTGCTTCGTGTTCTTTGGGAGACCCGCATTCGTACCTTGGCTGGATTAAGGAAGTGGTTCGAGTTAATGTTGGATGCTCGAGAGGCTCGGACGTGCAGAATTCTGGAATTCTGAAGGCATGCCTTACGTCGGTCGTAAAATGATCCAGAGACGTCGTCACGTGTCCTTGTGTATATTGGCGTGAGCAAACCGTCTTCTTGATGTACTGAATTTTCGGGCAGGCGAAAAATTGGCGTAGGCCGTAGTCTACTATAAACCAGTTATTACCTATATCAAAGAAATGTGATGGGATAGGCCGGAAAAAAGAGGAATGAAAGACTGTGGCATATACCGCGGTGATTGCTATAGAGTACAGAAGAAGCGTCTATTTGGGGCCAGATTTGTTGTTAAAGGCAAACCAAGCAAGGGATCTTGCATCTTCGGGTCGTGATGGAACGCATTGTATCTACCCGCATCAAAGGATTCGTAGTGAAAAAGACAATTCAGTTTTTTTTTTTTTTTTTTTTTTTTTTTTTTTTTTTTTTTTGATAGACAATTATCGCAAATTTATTGGTTGACTCGATAGCCAGCGGCGTCGGTCATTAAATCGTGGGACGCGAGTTCGAGCCCAGGCCAAACTTAAAACTTTTTTTTTTGTTTTTTATTTATTTATTTGTCACAAATTGTGGAGAGAGCGTTCCGCTCTTCCCATAACGGGAGTTGTAAAAGGCAACAATGGTGTTGCCGGTGCCGTGGCGAAAGCCATTAAAAGGAGGAGGCCGTTAAAAACCACTCCTAACTTAACAAAGTTAAAAATGGGTGTTGCTTTGGTAGCTGAAACAGCAAAAACAACACAACAAAATAAAAAACAGACAGATGATACGTTCATGTGCATCTCTGATAAGGTCCATTATAAGGGCGGCAACAATAACTTTGCCTCTCTAGCGGCCTCCGAATTCGAAGATGAGGATGAAGAAATAAAAAAGCTTAACAGCAGCATACAAATGCTTAATGAAAAATTGCTTGCTATTAAGCAACGACAAACTGCACGCAGACAGAAGGAGCAACAAGAATTAGAGAGCTCCCAACATCAAAAGCAGCAAATGCAGCAACAACAAAGCCATCAGCAGCCGAAACAACAACTGCAGCAAAAGCAAAAGCTGCAAAAGCAACAGCAGCAGCAGCTGCAAGAACAACAACAGCTGAAAAAACAGCAGCAACAACACAAACAGCGGCAAGAACACCAACAACAACAAAAACAACAACAGCAGCAGCAGCAACAACAACAACAACAACAACAGCAGCAGAAGAAGAAAGAGAAGGTGCCTCCGATCAACACTTACAAAATGGAGGTAAATGCAACCAAGGACCTGTGTAAGTTGGTCATTGGTAATAATTTTAATATAAAGAGATTGGGGAACGATCGCCATGCCATCCACTGTAATACAGTGGAGGGCTACGCGAAAGTGAAAGAGACCCTCTAACCATACGGTGTCGAAGGCCTTCTCCAAGTCAACAAGGCAGGCACCAGTGCACTGTTTCTTGCCTTTGTTCCACGTGATATCAGAAACCAGTTTAGACGCGGCATGTGAGATATCATGTCCCGCCTTAAAACCGAATTGATTATTCGGAACTATATGTTTGTCCTCAACCCACCTAGACAGAGCTCTATTGATTACTTTTTCAAAAACCTTACTGATATTCGGAAGGAGACTGATCGACCGGAGATTCGCCGGATTGGATATATCCTTTCCCTTTTTGGGGATAGGATGAACCACCGCCGTTTTCCAATGCGCTGGATAATGTGCATTATTCATCGCATTATTAAACAGGGTGGTGTAAATGTCCACCGCTTTTAGACGAAGATGTCGAAGCACGATGTTCGGAATACCATCGGTCCCCACTGATTTCTTAGTCCTGATTGTGTCGAAGATCTCATGGAGTTCTTCCTTCGAAATGAACGGGGGTAGGTCACCCTCTCTGGCAGTGACATTATTGGCCATATTTTCGTCGCTGAACCGGGTGAAACCAGAGCCCTCGGATCGCCAGTTCCCTATTTCATTTCGAATGCAAATGTCGTGCACCAAGACGCGACTGTCCAGGTCGTAATTAGTGCCAATGGTATCAGTGGCCTTGTATACTTCCTGGAAAGTCGCCCCTATGGTCTCAACCTTCTCCTGTGGATCCTCGATCACAAAGAAGTCGTCATCATCAGCGGCCTCATTTGGATCAATACCTGCTATTGTCAGTAACCGTTCGTTGTCTGCCGTGCGGGCTACTTTAAGACACTGAAGGTCGTTTTGATTTTTTCTCCGAAATAGTTTATTTATTTGCGGAAACATATTCGGGTTGCTGGTGTTTACAGCCCGAACCTTGTTGTTCCAATACAAACTTACAGAAATTCTGTAATTCTCTTTTATTAGCGTTTGAATATTTTTAATCGACGACTTCAGTATCCTAATCTCCGGGTCTTGTCTGTCAGTTAACTGTCTGTACAAGTTTTTGAGTCTTGTCAGAAGTCTACTTTTCTGTCGGTGCAGTGCGTCAATAGTAGGATTGCGGAACAGGTCTTCGTTAGTCGTACGTCGATACCGCGGTATTGTAGTGTCCATAGTTTGTTTAATTGTCTCGTCCATTTGTTTTAGGTAATGGTCGATCTCCTCGTTTGACAAATTCCTATTGGACGGTGGGTGGAGCGTGTTCGAGGAGAGCGCTCTAGTCAAGGTTGCGGAGAAGCGTGTCCATCGAGTCTTACTGTAGTTGTAAGTATATCTTTGGACAAACTCCTCCAATTCCGCAATTTCGTTGGGAACCGTAATTTCGGTGCTAAAACCGCAATGGTCGCTGTCATACACGAATGTGCGCAGACAGTTTAGCGTTTGTAAATTCGTACCTGTCAGTCGTATACGTTCATCGTACAGCAGTAGATCCAAATAAGACCCGCCTCTGGGAAACGACGGGTTATCCGTCGCTTTAAGACCGAGTCTGTACATGACATCGTGCTGACCCCACCAATCGAGTAGTAGGTTCCCTCTAGTATTTGGCAAATTATTTCCCCAATCTCTATGTCTATCGTTGAAATCCCCGCCGATTATAAAATAATTCTCCCCCGATTCCAGCCTCAGAAGTCGAAAAAGCGTGTCGAGCTCTGTAATGAATAGGGTGGATTGTGAAGCCTCAGGTGCATAAACAGATGCCAAGTACAGCCGCTTTCCACTGCGGAGCGGGATGTAAACGACGACTGCCTCCAACACCCGAAACCTGCGCAACACGCCCTTGTACACTCTGTGAAGTTTTATACCTTCTTTAATGAAGATCGCGACACCGCCTCCACGTTTGGATCTGGGCCGATTTCTTCTTCTAACAATATAATTATTGTACTCCAGTTTGTGCCCATCGGTTAGCTTGGTTTCGCTAGCAAAAAGCACATCAGGAGTTTGGTCTTGTAGCAATTTAAACATCGCGGCTCTTCGTTCGATCCTAATCAGTGAATTAACATTCACCGCAAGGACCTTCAAAGTTTGCTCCACCATGTGCGTACCCATTACGACATGTGTTGCGTTAGGCCCGGCAGCAGCGTGTAGATCTGGTCCACCCGCTTGGCCTGTTCTTGAACCTGCTTTTGCAGCTGAGCCATCTGCCCTTAGATTGCAACCAAGATGGCCAGCATGTTAGGTGCAGCTTCCGTTGTTCTCGGCGTTGGCGCCGGAGAAGCAACAGTCGCTTGCTGTACCGTAGACCCCCTACCAGACGCCATTTGGGCGTTGGAAATTTGGGACGTGACGGCTGGTGTTTGAAACCTGACAGGTGAACCTTTAACCTCCACCTTCTGCTGCCGAGCCAGTTTTGCTTTCTTAATGTCAGCGAACTTAGGACAACCCCGATAGTTTGCGATGTGTCCCACGTTTCCACATAACACGCACGAGAGCTGCGACCTATCGGATGCTCCGTCAACACCCAGAGGACATTCTTCGGAACTGTGGTTCTTAGCGCACTTCACGCATCGAGGCTGCATTTGGCAGTTCGACGCGGCGTGCCCGAACCTCTGGCAGTGAACGCATTGTATAACGCCTTCGCTCCTTTTTAGTTTTTCCCAGTGAACCACCTGGCAGTCTAGGACATTGATACTCCTTAGACTATCCAGACGGCTTTCGGGACTGAGCTGCACCAGGAAGAACGGCAGACTCCGTTTCTCCCGCCTGGCTCTAGCTGTGGTAAATGGCTTTACCCCCACAAACTTGAGTCCCTCGCACTCCTTCTCTTTGAGCAGTGACAGGATCTCCTCAGGATCAGAAGACGGTTCTAACCCCTTCAGCAGCATAGATTGCCGCTTTTCACACTTCGGTGTGAATGAGTAATGCTCCGTCGTCGTTTCCTTTAGGAGCTCTTTTACTGTAGTGCAGTGGATGGCATGGCGATCGTTCCCCAATCTCTTTATGTTAAAACTATTACCAATGACCAGCTTACAAAGGTCTTTGGTTGCATTTACCTCTAAGTTATAGGTGTTGATCGGAGGCACCTTCTCCTTCTTCTTCTTCTGCTGCTTCTGTTGTTGTTGTTGCTGCTGTTGCTTTTGCTGTTGCTGCTGATGTTGCTGTTTTTGGTATCGTTTTTGCTGCTGCGGTTGTTGCTTTAGCTGCTGCGTTTTTTGCTGCTTTTGCACTTGGTGTGTTTGCTGCTGTTTCTGCGCACTTTTCTCCTGCAGTGGCTGTTGCTGTTGGGATCTTGCCTTAGCTCCCTGATCCCTTTGCCTTCGGGCGATTTGCCTAGCTTTAATAGCAAGCACCTCTTTTTGAAGTTGCTGGATGCTGCTATTAATGGCATTCAGTTGTTCTTCTTCGTCTTCCGACTCAGAAGTTGCCAAAGCTATTATCGCCTTTGTGATGTGCCACTCTATAAGAGACGGATTCATCTTCCGAATCGTGACGTCTTTGGTTTTGCGCTGCTATTGCTGCCGCAGACGTTGACGCCCCCCCCCCCCCCAATTCCCTACTTAGCAGCATTTCGTTAGACGTGCATAGAGAGGGGCGTTTTGCTGAATTTGATGTTCCCGTTATTTTTTTCCGTTTGACAGCTTTTTCACTCACTGCTGTTGGGCGGGCAGCTCCAATATTATTTGTTTTTGTGCCGTCCACTAATCCCACAGTGGGGATAACGGGACGGTCTTTGTCACTCATCAATTGTTTGTTTGTGACAACGTCACTAATTTATTCTTTATTTTCAATTAAATATTAGTTTAATGAAAAAAAAAAGAAAACAAATTTCGTCCTCGGGCAGGGACCCGCACAACTTGAAATATGTAATATTTCGCGTCCGCGCACTATCACACTACGCCAACCGTGTCTTTGGAAATTTGTATATTAATTATATATGTATATGTATAATAATTTACGAAATTCACTAATGAAAAGCCGAGACAGGTCTGTACACTCCCGTAGTCCGTGAACGACTGCTAGTCAACTCTGCCTCGAGCGGAAATGTACTCGTAAGATAGTCAATCAAATTGATCATATTCCATGGACGAAGGGTGTTCCTTTAGTATTATTGTAAAATGTCCGAATGTATAAAACAAACAATGTGGACTCAGAGCTCTATCTAATCCCAGTTCAGGTACGTCTATAGATATCTCAAACACCACAACTACGAAGAAATACTTTAAAGAGATATGACGTAGAACGACTTTATCATCACCTGCTCATCAAAGCCTTTTTAATCTATGATACATTAAGTGAATGGTAAATTAAACTTGATCCGCCATTTAAAACCACTGCTCGCCTTGGAAGCAGCGCAGAATAGAAATTCTGTGCCGAAGTCACATTCTGTATTGGGGATATTCAAAAATCACTCTGTAGGTAGGCAAGATATGTCTCCGCTATCAGGCAAAACGAATAATCCAACTTGGTCGATGGAATCCAACATTTATGTCCACCCGGCCAAAGTCTAGAAGAGCCGAAATAGATGACCTACATACCTGTCGATTTACTTGAGGCAGTAGTAGATGTCATGGTAAAAAGAATACGAATACACCAGCTCATTTTCAAGATTGTACCAGACGAAGATAAGCCTGATGAATTGAAACTGAGCATCGTATATCGAGCACTCAAAAAAGATGGCACTTTAAACTGCGCTGACTATAGAGGCATTGCGTGTAAGATTTTGTTTGTGGTATTGTGTGACTACATGATGAGTACTATGATAGCGAATCTAGCACACGTTCTGGATCCGCAAATGTTCATAAGTTCCCTGCTGTAGAATATTTTGACGCATGGATTGGGCTGGTATGAAAATGTTGGCATCAACTGAGACACATGCGAATTTATATAACAGTATGCTGAGTTTGTGACACAAATGTGGTTCCTTTTTTCGAGCAACGTTCGTGCATTCGTTTTCTTAAGTTATTCTTAAGAGAGGAATAAATAAGGGCTTTGTTCAAAGATCATAGTGAATGGAAATGACATGATCACCAGCTAAAAGTTAGTTAGAAAAGACTGAATGTTGTGGAAAGTGGAGATGAGGCGAGAGTAGAAAGAAATAGAAAACGAGAAAGTTGAAAAGTATAAGGAGAAAAAATCAGAGTCTTTCTTAATTTCTTTGCCACTTTTCTCACAGCGCGAGCTTTACTCGTGTACGCTAGAGTGTTCTGTGTATATGGCGTTCATTTAAATTTCGAATTAAAGACGAATTACCCCTGGAAGTTGGTAACTGAAACTATAATGTTTGGCGGTAACATTTTGGAGCCCAACGTGGGGTCATAATAAACAAATTACTAAATTTGGGCCCAGTTAGTTCGTGGAACAAAATCGGATTACTGGGAAGCCTAATTTCATTTTTAAATTTTCTGTTGTTTGTTTTCCTATTTCTGCTGTTCAGTTTAAAAAATATGTTTTTTACATGGATATAAAAAGGCTAAGTATACGAATTGGATTTTGGGGGCTTAATGCTAAGAGAGTTGATACGATGCACAAATCCCTTAAATCATCCCTTCGCAGAAAGTCGAGTTTTCTGCTTATTCCATTTAATGTAGAAAAAAAAAATAGTAGGTACCAATAAGACTAAACTTGATGAAGCTTTAAACGTAATCAAGGTGATCATTTTTAGGGTGGATGCGGTAGACAATTTAACTTCTTAGTAACTACGATGAATCGCCAGGACTGGCATTCAGCGTTTCAGAGAAAAACTCTATGTAAACAGGTCAATGGCGATACTAAAGATAATAGGTCTTACCCTCAAGTCAAGTCAACTTCCGCTTCGGCAGCATGTTCGTCTCCATTCTTTCTAATAGGTTAAGGAGTACCGAAGAAAGTTTGTAATCAAGCCAAGTGGAGTACCACGCCTATATTTGGCTATCTGAAGAGAATGGGAGAACTAACGGAAGATGGAGAAATTCTTTCAATCAATTTTTGATGCATTCAAGGGTAGGGATATTGTTGAAACGAATTAAAATCCTTTTTTTGCAAATTTTGAGCAATCTTTATTCAGACGTTCAGCGTCGGTCTAGGACTTGCTAAAATTTCCTAAATAAATAATTTGATAAGTTTATTACAATAATACTCGTAGGTATGCAATACATGAAATCTTACATTTGTTTTCAGGATGTTCGTTTTCTTTTTTTTTACTTTTTTTTTTAACGATATTTTAAGAAATTTATTTTACTTTTTAAGAAATTTATTTTACTTTTAAGTTCACAGCTCGACTGTTGAATTTCTCGTCTCAAAAGCAAATGGCCGATTTCGAACAAAGGCAAATTTAAAACGTGCCATTTGCAGTGTGACCAATTGACTAACAAGAACAAAAAAAATGTAGAAAGTGTATGGCGCCATCTACCTTGTAGTAGTACCGATGATGCCAGATTCCTCAACACTCCCCCCTGGTAAGTTGGGGCTTTGGTCACGCTGGTCCTGCTTACCACTATCTTTGGAACTGGCTACATCCAAAATGGCTAACTTGGAAACTGGACGGGTGTAAACTCCGTTTTTTGTCTGAATAGTAACACTCCTAATTTTACCGTCCCGACCAGGGTTAACTTCTAACACACGACCCTTAGGCCACGAATTCCTGGGGTTGCTTTGGTCAACCACGATGACAATGTCGTTGACGGAAATCGGATTGGTGGGCTGGAACCACTTAGTCCTTCTTGTCAGATTGGGCAAATATTCGCGAATCCATCGTCTCCAAAATAAGTTGCTGAATTGTTCAGCTGCTAGCCAATTCTGCTTCAGAATAACACCCCCATCTTGGAAACTCCCAATAGGCTTAGACCCGTTTGAGGACCCCAACAAGAAATGATTGGGGGTTAGAGCTTCTTCATTTTCTGCACTAATGGGCACATACGTCAGAGGGCGGGAGTTAATTATGTTTTCCACCTCGGCCAGCATCGTCTGCAACAGTTCATCACATAGAATTTTATTGAAATTGATTTGCGCAAGGGTTTGCTTTACAGAGCGAACTAGCCTCTCCCAAGAACCGCCCATATGTGGAGCACCTGGCGGAATAAATGACCATTCAAGCTTTCCCTCACCTATGCCTTCCACCAGTTTTTTGCCGTCGATTTGATCAATTGCCACCCGCAACTCTCTACTGGCACCACGAAAATTCGTCCCATTGTCTGTATATATATGCGTTGGCATTCCTCTTCTCGCGATGAATCTCTGTAGTGCTTGAATACAAGAATCAGTGGTTAGTGAATATGCAATTTCAATATGAATTGCTCTTATAGTCAAACACGTAATCAGCACCCCCCAACGCTTTTCCCTTCGCCTTCCAACTGCCACTATCAATGGTCCAAAATAGTCCATACCAATAAATGAGAAAGGTCTCGTGAACGTCTTAAGTCTTGCGGGGGGGAGGGGCCCCATTATAGGAACCGATGGTTCAGCTCTCCTATTTCGACATTGCTGGCATTGATTTTGTACCTTCTTTACCATCGTACGTAACCCAGGAATATAGAACGTTTGGCGGACCTCATTTACAACGGTCTCGTTGTACTGGTGGTGAAATTTCCGGTGATAATGGTCCAGAATTAAACGTGTTGTATGGTGGTCCCTTGGAAGTACGATTGGCCTCTTGACTTCATGGTTCAACCCTTCCATCGCGTCGATTCTTCCTGCTATCCTCAGCAGTCCATTTTCGTCAAGGTATGGGGATAACTTATATAATTTGCTTGCTTTGGGTATGACGCTTTCTTCTTGTGTTGTGGCAACATCGAGCACACGTATCTCTTCGTTGTATGCCTCTCTCTGAGCTTGTTTCCACAAATAACGTTCTGCCTTTTGCAGAAGAACTTTAAATTGGAGTTTTGGTACTGATCTCTTTGACAACAAGTCAACAAACCCAAATACTTTCGTCATTGTGTTGAGTAGTTTTCTCCATTTGGAAAATCTGTTTATGTCAATAACACAGATTTCATTTGTATCTGCGTGATAAAGTTGTTCGACATCACGATTGGATTCATGTTCAAACACAGGCCAATATTTCTCATCTTCCTTAAGATAGTGAGGTCCACAATACCAAATGCTGTGGGAAGAAAAGTCGAATGTCGTTCTTATTTTTGTAGCTTCGTCTGCTACGTTTAATTTAGAGGGTACCCACTTCCAAAATGCGGCATTAGTCCTCTCAAGAATTTCTCCGATCCTTAAAGAGACAAATTGTTGAAACTTAGAAGTTGGTGATCGAATCCAATATATAACCGTTTTGGAATCGGTCCAATAGGTTTGCTGCGTAAATCTGATCGAGTGAGAGTCAATGATCGTAGATGCAAGTCTGCTTCCGAGAACTGCAGCCTCGAGCTCCATCCTTGGGATTGATATTCGACGCAATGGAGCAACTTTGGTTTTTGCTGCTATCAACCTGCTTTCGAACTGTTCTCTGAATCTCACTCGAATGTAAGCGACGGCCGACAATGCTTCTTCGCTTGCATCGCAGAATATATGAAGCTCTATTCTGTCTGCATTTGCAAAGCTTAACGTTGTTAAATATGTCCGGGGAACTCTAATGTCGTTTATCAAAGGCAATAGTCTTAGCCACTTGTTCCAGACAATAAGCTGTTCATGTTTTATCGGCTCATCCCAACCAATGCCAGATCTCCAAATTGACTGAAGTAAGATTTTTATATTCACCAACAAATTGGCAATTAGTCCAATAGGATCGTAAATCCTCATAAGAAGACGAAGGACTTCCCTTTTAGTTGGTGCTTTATTGCCACTCATCACCTCCGGACTCATTCGATCAAAGTTAAATTTAAAAAAAAATTCGTCCATCGCTGGCGACCACCACATCCCTAGAACTTTTTCAGCGCTTGTCGTGGGGATGCTCAAATTCTTGTCTTCAACACGGTGTTCCAATCCGTTCATAACGGTTTGAGCATTAGATCGGAAATTTCTGATCTCGAAACCACCTTGATTATGGACATACACTACCTCCTTTGCAATCTTTGCTGCTTCTTCTTCGCTATCATAACTACCTATGAAATCGTCGACATAGTGATCTTTCACTATAGCGTGTACTGCATCTGGAAATTGTTCTCTAAAGTCTTCTGCGTTTCTGTTTTTTACATATTGAGCACAGAAAGGTGATGAAGTAGCGCCAAACGATAAAACTTGAAGCACGTAAGTTTCGATTTCACCTGTTTCCCCATTCTGCCAAAGGAAGCGTTGTGATTCTTGGTCTTCTTCTCGGATGCGAACCTGGTGAAACATTTCTTTAATGTCAGCACACAGGCCCACTTTCCTTTCTCTGAAACGGAAAAGAATCCCAAGAAGTGGCGATACGATATCTGGACCGGTTAAGAGGAACGTGTTTAATGAGACTCCGTTCACCTCTGATGATGCGTCCCATACTAGGCGGATTTTGTTCGGTTTATTGATGTTAAAAACGGGAAAAATTGGCAAGTACCACGTTTTATCGTTTTTTTTCGTTGTGATGTCGATTTTCCTAGCGTACCCTTTTTCAACATAATCTTGTATAAGCTCCGATATCAATTTATAGAGATTCGGCTCCTTTTCTAATCTTCTCATCAAACACTGAAGGCGACGAATCGCATTGGGTTCGCTGTCGGGTAAACTCACTTTCGTATTCTTCCATAGCAATGGCACTTCAAAATGATTACTAACTCTTTTGCAACCAGCGTCGAGTAGTCGCGTTGCCTTTTCATCGTCAGGCGATTGGAGGTAAACTCTTTTTGTCCCCATGCTTTCTATGGCGCAAAACTCTTTCATAACCAAATGCAGAGGCTCGTCGTCTCGACTACAATCGCAGTTACATATACTCAAATGATAATTCATACTTAAATTTTTGTGGGACCTGGTGTCGCATGGACCAAATACAACCCAACCCAATCGTGTTTTAGTGGCGACTGGCTCATCAGCTTTTCCTTCTTTTGTTTTTAATGGTATCCCTAGATTCCAATTCTTCAACCCTATTAGAATGCGTGGATTTGCGTTTGAAAATGAGTTAATTGGTATACCCTTTAGATGTTTATACCGTGTGGCCAATGATATGACATCGACCGTTTGCTGGGGTAAATCCAATTGTTTCACAGTGCGTACGCCAAACATTTGATATTTATTTTCCTTTCCATCCCCTGAAATGGCAATTCCAATTTTTCTTGAGTCTGCCTCTAGTCGAACTGTATTTGCAGTCCATTTTAGTTGCAAGGGTATGTGTTCACCCTCTACTCCTAGACTGTTTGCAAGCTCTTCTTCGATAAGTGATGTAGAAGACCCGTCATCTAAAAACGCAAATGTCTTTATCTTTGTAAGTTTCCCGTACAAAGTAACAGGTAAAATTCTGAAAAGGATTGTATTTTCCTTCGATTGAGTGTGGCATAGGATTGTCGGCTGGGTAGCAGTTGATGGTGCGGTGACAGGGGCAGAATTGCCCTCCGTAGAGCGCCCAAGTGTATAGTTCAGGGCTTCGGGACGAGTGGAGTGGTGGCGAGTTATTGTACGTGGTAATGACGACTCTTTCTCACTACTGATGTTCGGGTTGTGTTTATGCAGTAGTCTATTGTGACGATAAGTACATCCGTTTTCTCCACACAGTTGATTGGACTTGCAGCTGTTGGTGTGACGTTTAAGACAAGTGCGACAAAGTTTTTTCTCTTTTAACACGGCCCATCGTTGTTGTAAGTTGTAACTTAAAAACGTTTCACAGTTTTCTACCGCTGGACAATTTCTATTGCAGATTTTACATTTATTATTGTTAGCTGAAATTTCATTGTGAACATTAATGTACGGTTTTTGTTTATGTTCTAGCTTGGTTTCATTGGTAGAGTAAGAGAATGTCACGTCGTTTGCCGCTCTTCCAACTTCAAACAGCCATGCACTAAACTGTGATATGTTTATGAGCGGGAGCGTCTGTTTGTATATGGACCAATTCAAGCGAATTGAGGGTGGTAATCTTTCTACTAGTTCCTGTAACAAAATGGGATTGTTTAGATGAGAGGCACAACCGGAAATTTCCATGGTGGCACAAATATTCTCGACATCCAGTGCGTATTTCACGATCGAGTCTAGCTTATCCGCTTTAGGTAGTGGTTCGCGTCTCATCTTAAGGAGCAGAGAATTTATTATAATTTCCGGGCGTCCGAACATCAACTGCAGAGTGGAAATTATCCGTTGCACTTGGCCTGGTTGCGATAAACGACATCTCACTGCTTCGAGTGCCTTTCCTCTGAGACAAGCACGTAGTCTTCCCAGGTTTTCTTCTTCTGAAAATCCGCAAACGTTTGTGCTGCTCTCGAAGGAGCTGATAAACAGAGGCCAGTCCTCAGGGTTCCCATGGAATGTTGGCAGTTCTTTGGGGATCGATTGACGAGCTGCCATTTGCCTCTGTGTTAATCTATGTCCTTCGTGGGAATCTCCTGGTCGTGTTGATCGAAAACCACGTTGAGTAGCCGCGGAGGGAAGAATTGGTTCTTCATTGTGATGGTGATTGTTGATTGGTAAAGTATTTTCGTGGTCATGTGGAGGTGGTTTTGGGGCGAACCAGGTTTTGTTGAGCATGCTGCTATGCGGTATTTCCGTTCGGCGTGTTGAGTTTTGTGTTTCATTCTGCCATTTCAACCAGTGCTCTACTTTGCCTCTTGAAGCTGCAGGTGGAATAACGTTGTCGGCGTGGTCGCCTGGGTTATCATCCTCGTCCTCCTCTTCGTCCGAATTAATGCCCTGAAGGATTTCATATTTTTTCGCAAGAAACTTTTCTTCCAATGCCTTTTGTTCTTCAAGGCGTTTTAATTGAAGAGAGATTTTCTTTCGTGAAGAGTCTTTCGATTTTGTGGATGAGGCGACAAAAAACTTCGACGCGGCGTGTGGTGGGTGCGTAGGTACGGGTGGAAAAGCACGTTGTAAAGGGAGTTCTTGATGATGCGGGTTGATTAATTTGGACTGATCAGGTGGACTTTTTAAAAGGGGATTTCTTGTATCTTGCCTTGCGGCTCCCGAGACTGCTGGGAGATCATCTTGTTCAACAGTTTGTTGTACAGTTTGTGTCAAGAGAACACCTTCTAATGGTGAAGGCGGCGGGGTGCGTAGCATTTTCTGGTTTGAAGGAGGTAAAGTGGAAGGTAAAGCTTGAATGGTACTCACCGTTTTCCGTGTAAAATGGTTGGTACAAGTGGGTTATTTTTTATTTGACTTGGGATCGCATGTACGCTTTTTATGTTTCCAACGTTAGTTTTGGATGATTTGGTTAAACCCGCAAATGAAATTTTAGAATGTTGAAACGAATTAAAATCCTTTTTTTGCAAATTTTGAGCAATCTTTATTCAGACGTTCAGCGTCGGTCTAGGACTTGCTAAAATTTCCTAAATAAATAATTTGATAAGTTTATTACAATAATACTCGTAGGTATGCAATACATGAAATCTTACATTTGTTTTCAGGATGTTCGTTTTCTTTTTTTTTACTTTTTTTTTTAACGATATTTTAAGAAATTTATTTTACTTTTTAAGAAATTTATTTTACTTTTAAGTTCACAGCTCGACTGTTGAATTTCTCGTCTCAAAAGCAAATGGCCGATTTCGAACAAAGGCAAATTTAAAACGTGCCATTTGCAGTGTGACCAATTGACTAACAAGAACAAAAAAAATGTAGAAAGTGTATGGCGCCATCTACCTTGTAGTAGTACCGATGATGCCAGATTCCTCAACAGATATAATTTGGTACTGGGAAGCAAGCCTTTAGTTAGTAACTAGCGGCAGCTGATGTCAACATTGAAGGCAGATTTTTACCTTCAGATTATGACGACCATCTATGAGTAGAGATCAGAAGAAAAAAATTAAAAATTATACAGAAGAACCTCCTGTCGTTTCACCAATTTCTTTTAACAGAGATTTCCGTATTCAATGCAGTTATCACTTGCGACCGTCCGCTAGGAGCGAGGCAGAATCATCTTGAAAAGTTCCAACGCATATGGAGGTAGGTTTTGATCCCTCCTTTCGAAAGAATTCCTATAGCTCCTTTAAAGGATAAATTAGGTATTATCACTGTTATTTGAAGTTGATCGCTGTAACGGCTGTAGCATATTGTACAAATTTATTCGTATTCGATGTTTGAGCTGTTCGAAAACAGGTGACAGAAATGAAGCTGTGATTCAAGAGGAAGTAGTGGATGTAGAGTCGGTTACATGTTACCAAAGATAGAGCGCGATAAATTCCTCATCTTTGGGACTATTTGCTTCTGGAGTGACGCGATCTATGTTAAATGATCTAGGATAACATAGACTCTGTTCTATCTAAATAAAATAGACGCACTGCAAATGACTGTAGCCAACGGCCAAGAAGTTATGGTGCTTAATTCGATTGGGATAGAAAAGGCCGATTGGGATAGAAGGGATCCTAAGGATAGTAGAACTACTTGTAATACCGAGCTTAAAGCATTGATTTTACGCTCAAAATTTTATGAAAAATTTGCAATCATTTCGAGTTTATCCTAGACCTAGTGCGAGTTTCACCAGTCATTTGCAGCTATATGGAGTGCAGATACCCTAAGTAGGAGCAAAGTGAGAAGGCTTCAGGGATAGTTGATGAGATGAAGGTAAAAGTTTTTCCTATGTGGTAAAGCACGCCACTAAGATGTTGGCAGGGCCGATAAAACTACTAGCCTCACAGACAATATAGGCCAACCTTTTTTTCATAGAGCTGAACTAATTCTAAGTCAATTTTTATTCTCTTGGCAACGAGAAAGGACGGGAAAATCTTATTTCGTGTAGTTGCAACAGTGTAACCAAGAAGCATACTTATCAGATTCCATATGTCACTTGACAGACTGGATAGTCGTAGGCGGTCTCATTAAAATAAATCCAGAATAGTAAAATTCTCTGTGTGCTCCCGAATATTTTTTACTCTCATAACGCAGATGCCACATGTCATCAACTAGGGTCCAAGTTGTGGTTGTTGGCGTCATAGAAAAAGCAAGCTCAAAGCTGTCTAGGGAGATGTGCTAATTTTTCTCAAGTCGAAGCAATACAATATGTCGTCAGCAGCAGGAGTTTGTCAGTAAGTCCACAGAAAATTTGATACTTATTCAAGTATCCAAAGCCAAATATGATTACAGCAGTTCGTCCATTCGTTGGTATAGTACCCTGGTACCGAGGTTTTGTGCATTATTTTCTGACTTAATTCTGAGCAGGCGTTCAAAAAATTAAAAGGAGGTTAGCGCGCACTTGTATCCTTACATTCACTAATTTCGAATTTGCTTCCACTTTCCACACTGACGCGTCTAAATGTGGTATTGGTGCAGCTTATACCCAGTTCTTACTTGGAGAATCTTAGTCGGACTCCTACGGGAATAGAGCGTAACTGTTCTTGGCTGTTTTGTGGGTGCCAAAAACTTGAGGATGTATGTAAAGGATACCCATTTGCTAGTTTGACTTAGGAATCTAAATTATCGTCAGGGTAGACTACTGTGAGGCTACAACAGCATGATTTTAAGATTTTTATACAAAAAGGTAAGAAGCATTTGAAGTATATCCCAAGTGGAAGGTAGAAAGCAATAAACTTTTAAAATATACTCGGGGCATGTACCATCAGTTTTCATTTGAGTGAGAATAGTGGAATCAGGTGTCTGGAAGGGCAGACAGGGCCGCAATATTAAAACAGAACCACGACAATATACTGGCACGCTGTGGTGGCGTTCTCAAGGACTGACCTTATTGCTCAAAGGAATTTTTGGCCAAAAATGAGAATTACATATACCTTAGGGATATACTCGTATGGTATGCGGCACGGATTTACTTGATCAGTCACCACTATCGTCAAAGAGTAGGTACTATTAGTCTGTGGAATGAAAAAATCGGGTGGTTTTTTTTTTTATTTTTTTTTTTTTATAATGAGCGCGCGCTCAAGGGGTTTGAGTACCCTTAAGGTGATTGTACACAGCGCGGGCAGGGAAAATTTAGGGAGGAAGAAAAGAGAGGTACCGATGTACATTGTTTTTAAATGTTTGCAAGTTATAACGACCAGGAAATACAGAGATCGGCAGGGCATTCCATAAGCGAGATGTACGGCTTAGGAACGAATCACGATATTTTAGAGTACGTCCGAAAATGGGCTTGAGGGTATACTGATGAGCATTCATAGCGAGACGGGTGTTACGGTTGAAAGTTTGAATGGGCGGAATGCTACTGGCGATTTCAGTGGAGCACTGGTGGTGGAAGTAGCGATAAAACAAAGTGAGACACGAGACATTTCGTTGGTGTTCGAGGGTGTCCATTGATTGACTGATATTAGTATCGTCAATAAGTTTTATCGCACGGTTTTGAATCCTATCTAGCAGGTGCAGAGATGTTTTAGGAGCACCTGACCAGATGTGGGAGTTGTACTCCAATTTTGGGCGGATGAATGCCTTATATATTGAGGCCAGATCAGAGGGGGTAAAATATTTCTTACATCGCTTGAGGAAACCTAGACATTTCGCAGCATTTTTGACGACATCAAATATGTGGTCATTCCAACGTAAGTTGTCATTAACACACATACCGAGAATGGAAAGTTTTTCGGTTTCGACGATGCAACTGCCATTCATTGATAATGGCTGGGTGTTTAAATTTCGCTTTAAAGACAGCAGACAGCATTGTGTTTTGGAAGCATTAAATTCCACTCTATTGATAGTTCCCCAATTGGTTATGCTGTTGATATCGGAATTTAATGAGCTTAGCATACGCTGCCGTTCTCGTACTACAGCCGAAGAGCAGGGCCGTGAGTCCGGGAACGAATATGAAAAGCAGAGGGTACTGTCATCAGCAAAGGAATATATTGGATTAGAAGTAGCAGACAAGAGATCGTTAATGAAAATTAAAAAGAGTGTCGGTGACAGAACAGAGCCCTGGGGCACACCAGCATTTATTTTGTGAATATCAGACTTGAAACCGTCCAAGACAACTTGAATTGAACGTTCCGAAAGGTAATTTCTAATCCATTGAAGAAGAGAGTCGTCGATCCCAAATGCACGCATTTTCGACAAAAGAGCCTGATGCCAAACTCTGTCAAATGCCTTAGAAATATCAAGTGCAACTACGAGTATCTTGCTTTCGCCAGATTGATGTACGCTTTGGTTCCACTTTTCGGTGAGACATGCCATCAAATCACCAGTGGACCTGTTGCTACGAAAACCGTACTGCCGGTCATTGAGAAGTTTTCGTGTTTCGAGATATTTCATGAGCTGACGATTTATCAGTGTTTCCATGACCTTGGAAAGAAGGGACGTAAGTGCAATGGGTCTGTAGGAGGAGAGAGAAGATGATTCGCCTTTTTTAGGGACGGGCTGGACAAATGCTGTTTTCCATCTGCTCGGGAAGAGTCCTAAAGTGTAGGATTGATGAAAAAGCTTACGCAGTGGTTTTGCCAGCGAGGAAGAACACCTCTTCAGAAGAAGGTACCATCTGGACCAGCGGATTTATGTATGTTGAGATCTTTAAGTACTCTTGCTACTACACGAGTGCGAAAGTAGATTCGTCCCATTGAAGATTCGACGCACTCAAGTGCAGGCGGAGACAAAGCACAATCTGGGAGTGTTGAGCTGGCCGCAAAGTGTGCAGCAAGCAGATTGGCCTTATCCAAAGAGCTGACAGCTGGAATGTCATTGTAAATGAGCGTTGGGATGGAGGATGAGGCGGAATTTCTAATGTTTTTGACGAACGACCAAAAATTTTTACTGCCTTTGGGACATTGCAGTATTTTTTGCCTCAGTTTTTGGTCGTATAGGAATTTCACACGCTTAAGAAAGGCGTTGCAGTCATTCCTGGCTCGTTTGAACTTTTTTCGGTTTTCCTCTGTCGGGTTGGTCTTGTAGGACCGAAAAAACATTTCTCTAACCCTGACGGCCTCTTTACAGCTCGAGTCGTACCATGCCTTTTCTTTTGGTTTGATACTCTTCATCCGATGAGGAATAAAGGATCTCATTCCAAAGAGAATGGTGTCTGTATTCATATCAGCAGCGGCATCCACGTCGTTATCGAGGAAGCATAACGACCAGTTAAAATTCCTAAAGAAGCTGTTAAGACCGCTCCAGTTGGCTTTCTCGTATTGCCATACGGTTCTTTTAGGAATTTTTTCTCTAACTGTTTGGTCGGTGTACGAGAAATTAGCTGATATGACACAATGGTCCGACGAGCCTAGAGGGGAGAGCACATCAAAGGTGTACTTATCAGGGTGAGAAGTTAAAAACAAGTCCAGGGTGTTGGCGGTATGACTATCAACGTCTGGTATTCGCGTGGGCTCATTTACAAGCTGCGTTAGGTTGTTTTCCGCAGCGAAGATCTCAACACACCGTCCTTCGGGTGTTGTCTGTCCAGAATGTCGAAGCCACCCAGAATTGTGTATATTGAAGTCGCCCGTAATAACGATTTCAGTATGAGGATACAGGGATACAATTCTTTGAATGGAGTCAGACAGCGCATCAAACTCGTTAAAGGTTGAATTGCTGTCTAGTTTGGGGCTTCTATAAATAAAGCAGTAGTGTATAATTTGCTTACGGAGATGGAATTTTAACCACATGAAGTTGAATTCCGGATTGGAACATGGATCACATTGTGGTGGAGTTTGGTAAGCTACATCACTACGCACATAAGTGGCGAGACCGCGGTGAGAGAAGAATAATGGCACTAGTTCGTAGCCAGGTAGCTTCAGATCAGAATGATCTGAGAGGTGTGGGCGGGGATCTACCTGTGTTTCACTAAGTGCCAAAACAGCTGGTCTGTACTTACAGACGTGGACGTACGCAGAAAAGTGATTACTTTTTAGCCCGCGTATATTGGCTACGTCTACCCTGAATTCCCTAGTCATAATCACAGACAAACACAGAAAACACAAACACCGACGATACTAAGCAAGGCTGCGAAGTGGAAATTCTGACGTTGGTTTACCGAATCAAATTGTTGTAGGTGTTATGCCCTTACAACAATATGAAACAGTGCACCAACAAAATTTTCACTCACAACCCCGCTATCCATCAGTTGTTACATACACTCAGCCACTGCCCGTACCGTATAGTACAGTAACGGCAGGTTAAAAACGGTGTTCAATTAAAGAAGAAATGATTCGGAAATCTTGCTCGTGAAAACAGCACCACGATTAGTTTCGAAGTCATTTACCATCCCTGCTCAATGCCTGAATGCCAAACTTACATTTACAACCACGGTGAGTGCAATCTTCTTCTACCAAAAGCGACTTACTTTTACGTATTATAAGGGCATGGGAAGCAAATATTATTTTTATGAAATTGATGCGATCAGCAAAGGTCGAAAAGCCACAAAATACAGTGTCGCTGTCATACAAATACTCGTACAAGACAAATGTCCATAAATACAACTTGAGAGTATTTTTTCAAGTTGCTGGAAAACTTTTTTAGGTCGGAAAATCCGTCAAAGTGTCTATATTTTTTATTAGTCATCGGTTGACTGTTTCTTTTGGCGATAGCTAGTTAGCAACAGAACTCACATTCAAATAATAATTGCTTTTCCAATTTTAGGGATGATCTCATAGCGAAAGCATCTTCTGCTTTTCTATTTTCTAAGGGCACTTCCATGGTTCTCTCTCGTAAATTAAGTACACGTAGCGAAGAGCATTTTTACAGACGAAGGAAAAACGTAGGAAAATTGTAAAGAAAAAAACTAGAGAAATGTATAGAGAAAACTAGAGAAAAGGAGGAAAATTACATAAAGAGAAGAAAAATATTTCAAGTGGTGCAATTGATTTCATTCTGAAGCACCCTTAAGCGTGAACCACTATAATTTTTAATTTTCTCCTTCTTTCATTTCGTTTTGTTCGGTTTGCTTTAATATTTTTTCCATTTTGTCTAACTTTTGCTAGTGCGAAAAAAAGGGGATAAGGAGAAGCTTGAAAATTTATAGCATCTCGTATACGACGATGAAACGAATCGGTAAAGTTTTCACCTCTGACTAC
The DNA here is from genome assembly GCA_949129095.1 of Volucella bombylans. Taxonomy (NCBI): domain Eukaryota; kingdom Metazoa; phylum Arthropoda; class Insecta; order Diptera; family Syrphidae; genus Volucella; species Volucella bombylans. The sequence continues at coordinate 388,756,976 of OX422140.1, forward strand.
GACACTTAAAGTGTTTTGGCTATTAAGCACAGGAACGTAATAATAATAGCAGGACGAGTAGCAGCAATAACATGGATGGTGGAATTCCATTAATAATCTTTTGGTGGTGCGCAAAATGCTTCTGCTCTTAGTTAGTGAAGTTGTTTTGAAGTTTCTTCGGTTTTTACCTTCTTTTTTTTTTGTTGTTTCTTCTTGTTCCCCCCATGAATTTCCATGGTTTTCATTCTTTAAGGGGTGAGTTGTGTTCGGATAAGAAAAGCATTCTTAATTCTCTTTAATAGTTTTATGGTATTCGTGAATTATTCAATGAGAAGGTGCTCATTTCAAGTGTTATCCTTAAATGTTTAGGGGGAGAAAGCTGCTCATTATTACGTAGCTTTGAAGATCGCCCCTAATTTTACTTTTACCTTTTCATGTTTGAGTTCTTATGTTGATTTATGGGAGATGCTCGGGTTGGAATATTTTACCATATTGATGGTTATCTTATGGGTGAAGGTCAATTATTAGGTTTGGGGGTAATAACTTATGCCTGGATTAGTCTACTTGAACCATAAGGAGGTTGGTCAAGTACTGACCTTGCTTGTAACAACCAGAGGACTACGGAATTTATCGTCGACAATTGTCTGCAAACTTCTTTACTGCTCTCAAAATATTTAAGTCCTAGGTTCGTTGGGTTCGGAAGTAAATTATACAGACTGACCTCGTTGACCGGTGAAACTGTCTTCTCTTGCATTGAAAATGGGGTGGTAAATGTATCGATGCTGATTCATGGGTTTTTGGTATGTAGGTTAGTATCATTCAACACGCGGCTCATAAAAATAGCCACCCACATGACCGGCACTCTGTATTTTAGTTTCCATTTGTCACGAGGTGTATGTTAGGTGTTTTGTGTTATTAGTCCTTAAATTCTTAACCAACTGGCTTGTGAGGTATGCGTTAACCGTTGTACCCAATCTAGTTGTCAATCACGAACTAAACATGTAGTAAACTAATATGCAATTGATGCTTTGCTACGAACTACGATTGAATGACAATGTAATTAATAATAATTGCTATTCTGAACAATTACCTTTTTATTGTAATACAGTCCTTCGGTTCTAAAAAAAGAGGTTACTTTAAAGTTTACCCTTATCAGGCCTATGCTTGTATTTGGATGTCACGTGTCGTTCAACGTGAGAGCAAGTTTATTGGAAAAGATTCGGGTGTTTGAGAGGGCTTGTCTTAGGACTGGTCTTTGCTTATACAGAACACCAGAATCTGAGTACATAAAATTCTATCCTAATGAGGTCTTATACAATAGGGCGAAGAAAGAGTGGACAATTTCGTTATTAAGTTGATTCGAAGGCATGTTGCAAGAGCAATGACCTCATCGAACAACCTGATCTCCGGGGCTCACTATTCCAATTATACGTATCACGAGAGAGTTCGCTTTGATGGCTTTATTCCTCCAGAAAAGTTCCTCTATCTAGATAGTAAAGTTCAGATCCAGGACAGATTGCCGTTGCTGCTAATTTTCCACGTCGCTCGAACAGTTGGAGACAGGCGACTTAACCACGACAGAGACGTCGCAGATGGTAGTGCGGAGCGTCTCCGTTTCAGTAGGTCGGTAAGTAGTCGTGACATGCGGGATGTTGCTCGGCAACACCAACGATTTTGGTGGCTAGTTGAAGGAGGGGAAGTTTCGTCGTACAATTCCTCCAGTACTAGGTAGCTCCATAGGAAGCAAAGTCGGTCGTATGTCTGTTTTATTAGTCGTGGCCGGCTTACATAGTTTTAGGTAGGATTAAGTTAGTTTTAAGAAAAAAAAAGCATATAAACAAAAAATAAAATAAAATATTAGAACAAAAATATATATATATATGTGTGTGTATGTATTAGATGTAAGTTTTTAGTTTTAAATTTTATAATAAAATTAAAACCAAAAGACTCCATATACTAAGCTTTTTCTATTTAAAAATGTTTTCTTAGTTTAAGCTGTATCGTCCTAACTATAAGAATAAGAACAAAACCTGTCAAAACGTCGAAAGATATAGTTTAAGTGTTAGGTTTAACTTAGAGTGCCCGCATGGGGCCAGTAAGTTAGAATAAGATAATTTTAAGTTATTTAAGCTAATTTTTAAACGATTTTTTGTATAGCTTGTAAGTTTTAATTAATTCAACATATTAAAAATGCATATAAACTGAACTGAACTGAACTGGTCTCACGTTACTACTACTTACGGTGTGCGTAAATATTATTTCCCCAGTCTCAAAAAAGGATAAAAAATTTAGCAGCTGGTATATGAGCGCGCCGGCTGGAGACCCATGTTAGCTGAGGCCCTGGCCCTCCTGGTGTTAAATATTAAGCCGATATCAGAGGTGGGTTGCTACGAAAATCGTACATCGTCGGTCGTAATGTCGGTCAATGAGACTTAAGCTGATGGTGAAGAAGAATTTGTAATGTTTTTGCGGAACAATTAAAATTCCTGGCTCGTTTAAACTCTTTACGGCTTTCTTCTGATGGGTTGAAAACCTATTTGGCACTTAAGTTGTACTACCCTATACGCTTCATTTGGGTATATTTTCTATAACTTTTTGGTGGTTGTACTAATATTAGAAAATAGCTACTTGCAGTGATCCGTTGAACCTAGATGAGAGAGCATATCAACGGTCCACCTATAAGAATAAAAATTAAAAACAAGTCCAGGATGTTGGCGACATGATTATCAACATTAGACATTCGTGAGGGCTCATTTACAAACTGGGTTAAGTTGTTTTCAACAGCAATAATCTCAACATGCCGTCTGTCCATCATTTCGAAAACCCACTTAGAATTGTGTATATTGAAATCACTCACAATAACGATTTCAGCATGCGGATACATGCAAACAGGAAATTGCGTGGTCGGGATCAAGATCGAAGAAAAACTTTTTGCTTTTCAATTATGGACTCGTCTTAATTCCAAGCTCGTTTCGCTTTAAACATTACACTCGTACATATTCCTTTTCAACAGAGTTGAGTACTCGTATTTTTTAGACAACCCCGCTTACTTTTGCGTTGAATGGAGTATTCTTTATTTTTTTTTTCTAAATTTCGAGCAATAAATTATTTCCCGTTCTTACAATACAGCACTGAATTTAAAGTCGATTTTGTTCAGGGTCCTTCATCAAAGATTTAACCGCAATACAATTAAAAATGTGTCAACTCCCATCAGTAGGACGGTTTTCTTTTCTCATTTTTTCGTCAATAAAAATCATGATGGATGACATCCTTCTGGGTATAGTGGTAGCACTTGATATATAATTGGCAAAAATGATTTATTAGGATTTTTACCAAACATGTTTTCATTCCATTATGGCCATCCATTTTTTGTAAAAGCAAAAGCAAAAGCAAAAACGAAAAAGAATAAATAAATAAATAAAAATATGATGTATAAAAATATTGGGTAAGGTCTCGGTTGAGGAATCTTTAGCGCCATTAAACTAGATACTCTGGTGGAGAGGAGAGAAGATTCAGATTGAGACTGAGTATTATTTCTGCAATACATCACTGGCGTTGTTACACTAGCTAAATATTTTCGTTTGCCAACAACTGTTTGTCCTTATCCTTCAATTTATATTCGGCCCTGTTATCATACACCCGCCTGCTAAACTAATGACAAAAGCTCGGAACTTATTATCTGAAGTGCAGAGATACGAATTTCTCGGAGATATTCCTTATGGTGATGGTGGTGTTTTGCTTTGATGTCAGACATGAGCCACGAGTGTACAGCTTAGAGTATTGTGACTCTAAATTTCATAAAAACATCCAAGAGGAGCAGTCTTAACATCAGAATTGATGTCGTGATAAGGAAATATACATTTTCATGTTTATTACACTCAACGAGGGCAAGCGGCAATTCATCTTTTTTTCTTTTTGATTTGCTCTTTTTTTAGGCGGCTATTACTGGGGCTGGCAGTGGCGCTACTTCTCTCATTTGTTTGCGCGAAGGAGAAATTCTTTTTTGATAGATGAGCGCACAATCAATTTGTGTCTTGTACTAGCACAAAGTGGATTTTATTAAATTCAAAACGAGTTACCGGAGGCAAGCAATTCCGTTCGGAGTAAGTGGACTGTTGCTTTATCCGTTGCTTGGTGCTATTAATAATTTTCCTAAAAAAAAGATGTTTCCAATCAAAAGTATTTGTAAAAACATTAATTTTTACTTGATGGCCGAAGATATCCTTGGCACCTGGCATAATATTAGTACCTTATTATGGGCGCGTTTTCTCGATAAACGACAAGCGTTCTCCGTTTTTCATATTAGGCGAAAGGATCCACAAAGTTAATGTGGTGTTTTATGGTAAACAGAAATTTTGGTAACGTGATCAGGGAAGATATAGGTTTTCTACTATGCTGTCTTCTTTTTCTATGAGATTGATATTTGCATTGATGCGAGTATGCTGATGATAAAAAACTTGTCCTTCTAGGAAATAAAGAGTGTTTCCGATAGGGACGAATATCAAACTGGGTGTGATTTTTGTAATTAAAATATTATTTTCACATATATAAAGGATTTTCCAATAATGACTTGACAACTTTGAATTTAAGTTGTGAACGCACTCTTTCACTAATTATCAAACTGTCACTGTCAATTTATTCAGTAAACATCTGCAAATTATAAAGATTTTCTACCGAAATTCGGAGTCGGTGACTGCAACTTTAAGAGCGTTAACTCCAATTTTCGGTCGTAATTCTCGCCCTAGTAGACAGGCAATAACAAGTTTAGTGCAAAAATGTGAGTCTACATATTCGTTGTGTGATGTTGCCGTGTCAGTGAGACAGCGAGTTGGTCGAAGTGTCGAAAATATCGCTGCCGTTCAGGCGTCCGTAGCAAACGATCCAAATCAGTCAATTCCACGGCGTTCTCAAGAATTGGGCATCGCTCAGACCATATTATGGCGTATTTTGCGTAAGGATCTTGGTTTACACCCATACAAGATCAAGCTGACTCAAGAATTGAAGCCGATGGACCATTTGAAGCGACGTACGTTCTCTGATTGGGTTCTGGAGAAGATGCGCCCAGATGAGGAATTTCATCGCAAAATCATCTTCAGTGACGAAGCTCATTTTTGGCTCAAGGGGTTCGTCAATAAACAAAATATGCGTTATTGGTCGGGTGAAAATCCACATGTGCTTCATGAATCACCACTTCATCCACAAAAAATAACTGTTTGGTGCGGTGTGCATGCCGGCGCCGTTATTGGGCCATATTTTTTCGTTGACGATAACGATCGTCACGTCACTGTGAATGGTCAGCGTTATCGCGCCATGATCACCGATTATTTTTGGCCCGAATTGGAAGATATGAACTTGGACGACATGTGGTTTCAACAGGATGATGCCACAAGCCATACAGCACACGCTACAATCGATTTATTGAAGAGTAAGTATGATGAGCGTGTTATCTCAATAAATGGGCCAGTCGATTGGCCGCTTCGTTCGAGTGATTTAACGCCGCTTGACTATTTTCTGTGGGGCTACGTTAAGTCATTAGTTTATGCCAATATGCCGACGACGTTGGATGAGCTTAGAGCCAACATTGAACGCGAAATAGCGGCGGTTTCGGAAGAAAGGTGTGGGCGAGTCCTTGAAAATTGGGTCCAACGAATTGACCGCTGCAAACGTGCCCGCGGTGGCCATATGAACGAAGTCGAGTTCCATTCATACATTTTTTGATTGTACTTCAAGCCGATAATAAAGTTTTTAAAATATCTCAAATGGTTTGCGTTTTATTTAAAAAAAAAGTTGTCAAGTCCTTATTGTAAAACCCGATACATACGCCTAACAACAATCATGGACAGATTTACACAATGTTACCAACTCATGGGATATTATTTCCAAAGGTGTTCAATTACACAAGCTTTCCCAGCACTTGTTTATGGGCAAAGTAACTGCCCACGTGAACGTGCTATTCGTGTTAGATTTTGCACTAATTTAATGCTATGTGATATTGGGTCGACAACAAGGATGAGAACAGTGCATCCCGAAGAAAATATCGCCACAGTGAGGACCAGTGGACAAGAAGAGGCAAATGTTTTAGCTCGCATGCCTGCACAAGAGCTTGAAATTTCTCCGTCTACGACTTGGAATGTTATAATGGGCTCAGAATCAAGTCCAAGATAATCTGGAAATTCATGGTGAAATATCGTTTAACGATGAGCAAAACTTTTGGCTCTATGTATAGTTCAATTAGTAAAACTTTACTTTTTGGAGTGCGAACTATCCACAGAAATCATTACATCCAGAAACATATGATATACCCATAACCTACCTCTATCCCTTGGTCTATCTCTACTTTTGGCTCACTTCTAATAGCACTAATGTCATTACTTTTGTTGCCGCTGTAATGGTATCTTGATCTGCTTTTGGAGTTGTTTTGGTACCGCTTGTTTTTGAGAAAACAGTTGCTTTGAACACGTTCCCACTTTTTGTAGAAATAACACTGTATGTTCTCAAGGGTTCCTATTGTCGGCCTTGCTGCTTTCCCATATGCATTATCGTCCGATGTTTTCTTGGCCACTGAACTTATTTTGCTCCTGCCCGATTACTCACCTCGCTTTAACTTCAAGGCATGCACTCCAAATTAGGCGCCGTTTTACATGCCTTTTCAAAGGTGAGATCACCAATGTCGATCAAATTTGACGGGATGTTTTTATTTTTGATGCCCATCAGTAGCATATCCTTGAGAGCCCCCTCCAGATATTCTCCATACTTCCAATTAGTGGCTAGTTGCTGTGTGGACATATTAAAATCGGAAATGCTTTCTGTCGAATCCTGGTTACGATTTAAGAATTTAGATCGTTCGGCCACTGTGTTGTTCTTTGGTTGGTAACGGACTTTGAGTTTGTTTATCAGCTCGTCGTACTTGAATTCGTCAGGATTCTGTGGTGCTGCTGCAGTCTTAGCAATTGCATATAGCTCACTTCCTCCCATTTCAATTAAACGTCTTATGATATTATTAAATTGGCTCTTGTTTCCACTTCTGCGTGTCGTCTGTCAAATTTTTTTTTCATCTTTGCTCATTAACAAAAGAAATACGTACGACTTAATAACTAAAAAAAATCGGTTTATCGCCGACGCCAGTTTGGTATCTAATCATCAGAAGGAGGAAGAGGCTAAACGCTTTCATCGGTAGCTTGAAAACCAACTTTATTAATATGAAAATGACACTCATGCTAACATCTTACAGGATTGAAAAGAGTGCTTAATTACACGAAACTTATGTAATACACTGCTATACTGTGTAGCATACAAGAATCGTTACCTAATACGTTCATGACAATAAGATTTCTCACAAGCATTTGACTCTGTAATCCCCTAAATTTTATGCAAATGGCTTCCGACTTCATTTTTCTAACTCGTGCCATAAACTTCTAATGCCTTATTTAACAAATCGTGTATGAGTAGTTTTACATAATCGTTTAATATCTAATAAGTTGTGGTGTTCCTCAGGGATCAATTCTAGGCCCTCCACTGTTTTCCATATTTATTAATGATTTGCCATCTGTTCTGTCCCACAGTCAGTTTCATGTCTGTGCGGATGATATGCAATTATACCTTAATTTTCCTTTGGATGCTGTTGCAAAATTTATCCCGATATGCCTGCCTAACTGTCTACTACCTAACTATCCATTTGCAAACATTTTCTTCTTTTGAATATAAAGATGAAGCTCGTAAAACAATGTTCATGTCAATTATTACATATGGCTCTGAATTTTTCTTCTGGCTTTAACTTCTATTGCGAGCTTTAACTTAATGTAAGGAGATTTGATCATGCCGGATGACCATAGACAGCTCCGTGAGTTCGTTAATTGGGCCTTGGAAATGTTGGCCGGAGATCCGGATGTTGGCCAAAAAAACACCTTCTTGGCTCAGTAGTTGTGTCAACAATCAAAACTGCCATTATTGGAGCGAACACAATTGTCAATGCATCCACAAAGATTGACTGTTTGGTGCGGTTTTTGGCATGGCGGCATAATCGGCACTTACTTCTTTCGAAATGAGGAAGAAGACAACGCTGCCACCTTAGTCTCAGGTATAGAGCGTTATTAACCTACTTTCTGTGGTCAGAGCTCGACAACATAGATATTTCCTGAGCTGTGGTTCCGAAAAGACGGCGCTACATGTCACACAAGCGATGCAACGCTCGAAGATGTGAAGGAGAAATTTGGCGACTGGGTCATCTCACGGCGAACGTTTTTTTTTTCTAAAGAACTTAACACTCAGGTTGGTATGAACACACTTACTCGTATAATGCCGCAACATGTATTAATTTTTTTAGAAAATGGGATAGAGGAAGAAAGAAAGATGTTTGGGCTCAGTAGTTACTTTGCTTCATGGGTGGCATGTTGGATGGTGAAACTAAATTCTTAGTAGAATTTGGCTTGTTTTTGATTTTTAGTCAACTACTCATCTTACTTGATGCTTGGTAACTGAAAAAATTAATGTCTTTCGGGCGCGGTTGAGATTCGAGCACCGAACCTTCCGATTTGTGAACCTGAGCCACGGTCGCCCACATTATCAATTGGCCGCCGTGATTATGTGATTTGAACCCAGTCGTCAAAAATTGAACCGACCGCTTGAAGCACTGCCAGCGAAGCCGAGTTTGAATGATGTGCAATTCCACACATACGTAATGGCATGAAAGTAGCTTCAAAATAAAACCACAATCAATTTTATACCTCACACCGTTGTTGTTTTACATAAATTTGTTTTCCTATTGTTTTTATCGGGTCACCCATTATTATATTGTACAACACCCAATTGAAAATGCTCCAGTTAGTAAGATTTTTAATGTTTAATTCAACTGCTTTCCTTTTTGTTGCTAGATATGTAAAACTTCATAATTTTTGTAATTAAGAATTTTCTTAGAATTTTTATTTATTAGTCCCGTATGTAAGTGTATTGTAGTAGTGATGATTTTCCGAGGTGCGTTTTTGTTAAGGCGAAGATCCGACGCATTAACAGTATTTAAAGAATACGTGGCAAACTCGGAGAACCATGTATTCGATGTATTCGTAGTGACAATGGACGAGAGTATACCATTGATGAGTTTGATAAATATTTGAAATTTAAAGGGATTATACACCATAGGACGCCAAGTTACAAGCTACCACAATTGTTATGGTTAGAGGCTATATCCACTGCCACGTACATACATTCGAAATTGATCCCCAACGAAAGTGTTAAATGAAAAACATCATACGAGTCTTGGTTCGGAAGAAAGCTGTACGTGTGTCATTTAAGAGCATTTGGATGTGACGCTGTTACGTTAATGAAGAAACCTGGTCGGTCGAAGCTGCAACCAAATATTGCGAAATATTGCCTTTTGTTAGTTATTCACAGCACACGAAAGCCCTGTACAATAAACAACGAAAGACAATAATTTGTATGCCTCGTCACGAATTCTTCGTCCTAGGTAATGTAATTTTTTATGTACCTAGACATCGAACTAATTATGGCCAAAATGACCCAATAACCACGGCATGTGTAAACTACAATTTATACAATAATGTGATAGAATTCTTGGTGAAACTGCTATCTTTATTTGTTCACCTTAAAATAGTTAATCAAAAAAAAACCTCTACTTAATTAATGTATCTTTCTTTATTATCATACGAGTAACATATGAAATTGATTTCCAACAAAATGTGTAACCACTTAGAAGTAGTCTAGAATAAGATTTTTCCTGTAAAAGGAAATAGGTAAATAAATAAATAAATAAACAAAAATTATATCCAGTGGCATTATATTTTTTGAAAATAGGTTTAGAAGAGCGGATTCAAATGCTAACAGTGAAGCGGCACGCGACGAAGTACTCAAAACATTTATTAACTTGGTGATAGGGAAATTCTAGCACTCACTCCGAAAATGTAAAAACAAATTTGGTATTATCTTTACGTTTTAAGGTATTTGTAATATATTTAGACAGTTTTTTAGAAAAGGACTATTTACGGTTGTATGTGGGAGTGTGTATACCCGTGCGTGTGAATTTTGTTGGACCACGTTAAGTCGCGAACGCATAGTGCTATCGATTTGAATTTTTGTCAGACGATGCCTCCTCATACCGAATAGCCCCATTACATTTTGACTAAAAACCGCAGATAACTTTTTAAGCTAGTAACACGTTGGCTGCCGTGCCACCGATGGTTCACGTATTTTTTTTTTATAAGAGACCGCGTGTACCATCGGTGGTTCACATGCATACTGCACTTGTGTGTACGATATGTTTCTACTTGGTGATGAAAGTCAAATTTTGTTTTCAGTTTTACTTGGGTAAAGGTTTATTTTTTGAATTTAGTGAAGAAAGTTTTCGAATTTTAAGTTTCTACTTTATTCAAAATGTATATAACATAAAATAAACTAAAACTACAAAGGTTGTTGAGAAAGATTGAAGGTTGAAACATTCCAAGAGTATTGCTGGTTTGCCATCACAATGGTCATAATATATGGACACACTTTTAGCTTTTTTCGCAGCTTCTCCCTTAATATTTTTGGATATCGGTGTAGCAACCGGAATAGCGTAAAAATAAAGCAAACCTTGGGTAATCTGGGAAAAATGATAAAAAAATGGTATCATGTCAGAGGGTGGGTGCCTACCGTCCTATAAGCGTGGCTCGCTTCGCGGCAAAAGCCGCTTACGGGACTTCGTCGCTCCCCTAAGGGTATGTCAACAATTAGCCACAATTCAAAAAAATGTAATAAAATTTGCTTGTTTTTTTATTGTGAACATTCGAAGCCATAAAACGGTAATACTACGATTCCTGTGGTGCCGCAAAGTAAGAATGTTTTTCAATAAAGCAGAGCTTGGGTAATCTGGGTATCATTTTTCCCATTTTAGTTTTTGTATCTTGACCTTTTTATAGATCAGGGGGCTTCGCTCTGTCACAGGCGACTCAGCCATTTTTCTACATATATACATAATTTCAAGCGCTCGAGATCTGATTTTTTTTGAAGTGTTCCAACGAGATGTGTTTCACTGTCAATTGGTAATTTGACCAGTGATACAGATATGTAGTACAAGTAATTATCTGTGGCTATTGTTCTGCTTTTGTCCAATTACTGTTCAACCAGGTCTAGAACAATTTGCGTGCTAAATGAAGTATTCGCTGTTGGCCACCTCACTGATTCTGATGATCACATTTTCCAGCAGAATGGCGGAAAGCGTTCGCAGGACTCTAAGGGCAGCTGGTTTAAGAGGAAGAGCCAAATTAAAAAAGCCCTTGCTTACAAAATGACACCAAGACTTAAGGCTGAGGATTGGGCGAGAGTGATCTGGTCAGTTGAGAGCAAAATTAACTGTTTGGGCTCAGATGGGCGAGAGTGGGTATGGAAAACTCCTGGTGAGAAATTACAACCTCGTCACGTTAAGCCCACTTTGCAATTCGGTGGGGGATCCATTATGATCTGGCCTTGCATGATGACACAAGGAGTTGGAAACATTCACAGGATCCAAGGACATATGACGTCATCATCGTGTATAGAGATTTTGAGTTATCATTTAATGGAATCGTTGGTGAAATTCGGTGTTGAAGCTTCGGACATTGTCTTCCAGCAAGACAATGATCCGACGCACACAGCTAAAATAACTCAGAGATGGTTAAGTGATAACAATTTAACAATTTTATCATGGCCACCACAATCCCCGGATCTAAACCCTATTGAACACCTATGGAGGCTGTGAAGAGATTCCTTGCTGGCGAAATCGGCAATTTAGACGAACTCAAAAACATAACGCCAGAGACTTGCAAAAACTTGGTCGATAGCATGCCCAATCGAATTCAAGCGGTTATTGATGCTCGTGGTGGATCCACAAAACATTGAGTTTAGGAAACCTTTGTTTTTTGAAACTCACAAAATTGATCAAGCTTGGTGTACTTTGGATTTATATTCTTATTTTTTTTGCAGCGACGAAAAATGTTATTAATTTTTATGTTATGAATTGAAACTGTTGAAATAAAATAAAAATAGCTTAAGTCTTTAAATCCCTATTTGTTTTTTAATCCAAATATTTTCATTTTTCAGAACATAGCGTGATCAATTTTGTGAGTTACTGTAGGTAAAAATTAAAATCAGGTAACACGTAATCGCTTTTCTCAAAATCATAAATCCAGACTTCCGAGACAACGACAAAATCAGGAATACACACAAAAGAATCTAGATGGGCTATGAGAGATGTAAAATTCTCTCTTAAGCTTCTGATATTTTGGTGAATGAAAAATAATTTGTTAAAGCAGTATGATTCATTAATAAAAACTTCTTCACAATTTGGGATCTTAAGATTGAAGTTAGAAAAATCACCAATTATTTCATTTAAAATAAAAAAAAACAAATAAAAGACAGTGCACCACATCCGTGCAAGATCATTAAAAGATCTTATTGTGGGTGCCGTAACATAACGCCAAGCGACATAAGGCCAAATTTTAAAACTTGCATTTGGCCTTATGTCACTTTCACAAAGCGACATACGGTCAATTTGGCTTTATGTCGCTTGCCACTGTTTGGGGTAGGTGACTAGCTTCGCTTGCTAACAGGATTTCTCCATTTTCTCCGCATGGTTTAGCCGCTCCGCTAAGAGTATGTCAACAACTATCAGGCAGGCGCCCATAAGCGAGTCTGTGGGGAGGGTGTCTCACTTCGCTCGCTTCGCACATAACAGTCTCAATTTAAGCGTCGAACGAAATATGTCTGGCAGGCGCCTATATCTTAATAGTGCATTGAAACGTATTTGGTCTTATGTCTCACAATAATTTGCCTAATATCCCTCTGAAAGAGATATAAGACAAAGTGCTGGAATTTGGCCCTATGTCACTTTGAGAAAGCGACATACAGTAACTCAACTATTTGATCACATGCATATCAACTGTTATTACAACTTTTTTATTTAAAAAGATAATTTAACGAAATTTTTGACATCATTATAAAATAATATCGTAATTCATTAAAAAATAATAGAGATAGAAATTCATTTGTTAACTTATTTTAATTTAACAAAAACCAAAATAGGGCACTGATCAATTAGTTGACTTTACGAAACTAATCTTGTTCAGTATTTCGAATGGCCTCCTTTTGCTTTGAGAACTGCTTGTATTCTTCTTGGCATGGATTCTATTAATGTTTTGCATCGATTTGGATTAATATTTTGCCAAGCAGTTTGTGTTCATAGTGTTAGTAAATTTGCACAATCTGTAATTGCACGTTTGACTTCAAGCCAAAGATGCTCAGTCGGATTGAGGTCTGACGATTGTGGTGGCCAATTAAATACTTCGAAGGGAGTACTTTGCAGCCACGCTTTAGTAATTCTGGCTATGTGTTTCGGAACATTAACTTGCTGGAAGATAATGTTCGACATATTTTTGTTCAAGGTTCCAAGACTAGTTAAAGTCCGGCGTTCCAAAATGGTGATGTATTGAGCGGCATTCATGCGACACATTGACCAACCTCATCCATGCACATTCACATGAGATTTCCACCTCCAAACTTTAATGTTGGCTTGATGTGGCGATCGCTTTTAGCGATTAATTTTTGTTTCGTCCGACGAAATCACCTTTGCACCTTTTTCACTAACACTATTGTTTTTATACTTTCTGCAGAATTCCAGTCTTAATTTTTTGTGGCAGTCAGTCAGAAAGGGCTTCTTTGATTTGCGCGCCCGTGGAAGTCGTTCTTGCGCAAAATTTTCCTAACAGCCTCAGTTGTTACAGTAATTTTATCGTTTTGTATCAAATCTTTATTGTCATGTACGTCATACTTTATTTGTAAGTTGTAAGTTAGAATTCAAAATTGGCTTCCTTTCAGCGCTATTTTTTTCGATTTCAGTGTTCAAATTCATGCGTATTTTAGATATGGATTCCAATGGCACTCCAAGTTATCCAGAAATTCTTCTATGGCTCATTTTGGAAACAATTAACCTTTCCACTTCCTTTTCTTTAGCTTTACCAAGTTTTTTAATCTTCTATCAAATTCAAAACAGTTAAAAATGCTTTCTTAAACTGAAATTTAAACTTGCTTTATGTTAGATTCCAATATTAATTTTTTTTATTAATCAAATTTGTTTAATTTTGAGAGAAAACACTTTAAAAAAACCAAGCTTTGCAACCCTTTGTGCTCAAAATACGACGCTTCGCAATACCATAAACTGCTCCAGTCTCAAAAAATTTATCACATCTATTGTCTAAGAACTTCTAAAAGTACTCACGAAATAACGGTGCATTTCTGTTCGCTTTTGCTATGCTGTTTCTTGTTTGTATTGAGTGAAAATTTAGTTATAAATACTAACAGTAAAATTGGAGTATTTACAGCAAAAAGTTGTATTTTCTTCTGATCATGTGATCAAAAAGTTGAGTCACTGTAAGGCCAAATTTTAAAATGTAGTCTTATGTCGCTTGGCGTTATGTTACGGCACCCTTCGAACGATCCCTACAATATAAGGAGTACACAATGGTTACTTTCCTAGACATAGAGGGCGCCTTTAACAACGTCAACACATCCGCAATCACGACTGCGCTGTCAACTCTGCAGGTAGACGGCTCACTTGGGGACCTGATTAATCTAATGCTAACAAGCAGGATAATCAACTCCAAACTGGGTGAGACTTCTGCTAAAAGATATGTCAGTAGGGGTACGCCGCAAGGCGGTGTCCTCTCCCCCCTTCTCTGGAACTTAGTGGTTAACGAACTACTGATATACCTGGAAGCGGGTGGTAGCAGAGTGGTTGCCTATGCGGATGACTTTGCCATAGCCGTCTCAGGAAAACATCTCAATACCATTAAAGAACTCCTCCAAGTAAATCTTAACAGATTAACCTGCTGGGCAGATCGCTGTGGATTGGGAATAAACCCCCATAAAACTGATCTTGTCCTCTTTTCTAGGAAATATAAAATTCCAATCATAGACCCTCCTTCAATAAACGGTACCAGTTTATCTTTCTCCGATACAGCAAAATATCTGGGTCTCATTTTTGACAGGAAACTAAACTGGAAACCTAACATTCAAGAAAGAGTCAATAAAGCTACAACAGCTTTATTCTCTTGCAGGAAAGCCATTGGGAGCAAATGGGGCCTTCAACCTCGCATAACCCACTGGCTATACATCTCGGTCATAAGACCGATACTTACTTACGGGGTGGTTGTCTGGTGGACGGCCTTGGAAAATGCAGTCAACCGCATTAAATTAAGCAGAGTCCAAAGAACAGCATGTCTATGCACAAGCCGAGCCTTGCGGTCTACCCCCTCTGCGGCATTAGATATTCTGCTTCACTTGACACCCCTCGACATTTTTAGCAAGCAAGTAGCTGCAACTGCAGCTATTCGCCTTAAAGCGACTAAACAGTGGACAAATAATTCATTTGGCCACGCCAACATTCTTAATACATTAGGAATCCTCACAGAGAACACCGATTACACCATACCTGAACTTTGGTTTGACAAAAACTTCCATGTAAGCTTCCCCTCTAGATCATTCTGGGAGGAGGATGCTTTCATGGAGGACAAGTCAATCCATCTCTACACAGATGGATCTAAAACCGACAGCGGAGTTGGTGGCGGTGTTTTCTCAGATAAGCTAAATCTAAGCCTCTCTTTCCGCCTTCCAAATCACTGTAGCGTGTTCCAGGCGGAAATTTTGGCGATTGAAGAAGCTCTGTCCTGGCTGAAGAAAAACGTGATATCTGCAAAGGATATCCGCATATTTTCGGATAGTCAGGCCGCCATCAAGTCCCTGGACTCGGTCTCATTGTGTTCTAAAACAGCCCTTGAATGCCGATCATCTCTCATGGAGATGGCAGAGCAGTTCAACATTCACCTCTGTTGGGTGCCGGGCCACAGAGACATTCCAGGGAACTGCAGAGCCGATGAACTCGCCAAAATTGGAACCACTCTACCTATCCTACCAGACAAAGGTAGTATAGGTATACCAATCACTACGTGCAAACTAACACTAAAGCTAGATGCCAATAAAAGAACGGACCTTAGGTGGACTGCTGGACAAACATGTCTAGCGACCAAACAGATCTGGCCAAGGCTGGATCTGAGTCGATCTAAGTGTGTGATCCTTTTAGATAGGAACATCTCAGCGCCATAATAGGTGTCATTACCGGGCACTGCCTCATAGGCAAGCACGCAAGAAGGCTTGGCGCTTTTACTAACGATTTCTGTAGAAGCTGCATGGACGAAGAAGAGGAGGAGACAATCCCCCACTTACTCTGCACATGCCCAGCTCTCTCTCAGAGAAGGAAGCTTCACCTAGGAGCTTTCTTCTACAACGACCTAAACGATCTAGAAAAAATAGACGTTAACAGTCTCCTACGCTTTATTAAAAGCTCAAACTGGTTCCAGTAGTAAGAAGATCATAAATCCACGTGGCATCACAATGGGCCAATAGGCCTAAGTGGGTTGGTATTTCCAACAGCCACTCTTTCCTAACCTAACCTAACCTACGGCACCGTTATTGTGATGATTTTTCCACCTACCACCTTTCTTGTTAGTATTTTGTTATTGTTATACCATAAATATTTGAACACCTTCTGCTTCTGAGATTCATTCGCCTTCATAAACAATGCACGCGTATATTTTGCGAGAGCATCATTAATGTAAATGTCGGTTTCAATACTTTTGCTTCCACCACTGTTGCCACTTCCTCTGCCTTTGCTTCTTCCAAGTAAATACAATCGAGTTGAGCATATTCTTCTTCTTAAACTTTTCTCTCATTATATGTCGCTTCAGAGAGGGATTAGAAAAACTTAAACAGATGATCGATGAGCATGCCTTTCGCATTTCTTCGCTGCACCTTTCGTATGTGCACCTCCACAGACAGAGCATTATATGAAATTTATTGTGCTATACTCTTCGCAGTTGTGTCATTGACCTCGGAGACATCAGTTATTTCAATGCAGTTGATTAGTTGGTGTTTTTGCAGCCAATTGAGCATTTCAACTTTGGGCTTTAGCTCATCATTTTCTGCTCGCAACTTGTTCAAACAATTAAGAAACTGACAATTTATTTACTCAAGCCTAGTGAGTTTTTGGTAGACCATTTGTAGCGTAAACTCCTCACTTTTCACCATTTGATATCGGTTGCAAATTGAGGTTGCCGCTTTTATGTTGGAGTGCACTCTTTAAAGCTGAAGAATTCTTCTTTCTTTCCGCTTGATACTGCTGCTGGAGTCTTCTGATGGTTCAGGCATTTGTAGCGATTTGCGTCTAAGCACTGAACATTTGTCACACCGCAAAGACACACCACTTGTTTTAAAATAATCGACATACTCGACAATGCGGAATTCCTATCGATTTTCACAGCACAAACTTAGCAATTAATGATTTAAATTTGAAACGACACTCACTGTGAAGCTTGTTTTTGGAATCAATGAAACAATCACGATTGTCTAAAAATAAAATACTCTGGGAAGCACAGGTTTACCAGACCATTTGATCTACAAACGATGCCCATGGACGTGGTGAAAATCGATACCTGTCCCACACACTCCAGCATTAAGTTGAACGGTAGCCAAGTAGCGGTGAAGAATATCGACGCTGGATTGAAGCAAAATATCACAGCAGCATTCCATGATTTGTTGAGATCTCCAAATATCCGTTGAGTCAGCTCGTATAGGCAGTTTGCCGATGGCGATTACCAGAATCCGAGTTCGCAGAGAGACGCCAATCCCAATGAAGTGCACGCACTTTGCTAGCAGTTGTGTAGGGTACAATGTAGGTAAAAGGCCAAATATTCTCGTACCTACGAGTATATCTATGGTATACTCGGCGATGTGAAGCAAGTATTCCGAACCCCAGCACCGCAGACCGGTGAAGCAAAAGTTCCAGATTTGGTCAATGAATTTGGATTGGTATTCTTGGGGAGACTTCGATGAGGCGACTTGTAATTTTTTCACTCATTGCAGGGGCCGGTATTGTCTTTACAATTGTGGACAAATCTATTTGGTGTATACTTGCAATTTGCTGTGGTATTGGTTAAACGATGTGTTCTTCTATATTTAAATTTTCAGAGTAAGTAATTGTATCGCCAACCACTTGCGAGGAATGCGCACCATTCTCATATCACCTCCAAAACCAGATCGGGAATGTGAGTATCCTTTCAATTGCCAAGCCGAATCTACTGAGTGTTGTCTAATTATCTGGTCGCAATTTTTTTGAAAGATTGATGAGAACTTTCATGAATAGGAATACAACAGGAATTTAGGGGCCTAGATCTTTGTCTGGGTGCAGTGGGTTTTTGTAAAAAATTGTTCAGAAATCTTATCTGCGATCATGCTAAAATATTTCTTAGAAATCCGTCGACCATAAACAATGCAAATCATGACAATTAGATATATATGTGTGCTTAACACTTTCCATGACTTACCTAGATAGCACAGGTGTCCTTTGAACTTTCGCTTAATGTCTCTTGACATTTGATGTCCATTCGGCAGCACAATATTCTTTGGTTGCCAAATAAAGGCTTAGTCACCTCATTATGGTATTTCCTCTTTTAAATGTACATATGAAGGAAAATTACAATTTCCTGGTGTCCAATGAAAATCGACCACTCCTTGCCAGAACATAAAATCGTAGAGGGAATTCTGCTCATACTTCAACAATTTCTTCGTTCTTAGCATTCATGTGCCATTGTCTCGATGTCCCTATGCATACTCTTGCACTTCCGAAGGTTATATGGCATTTTAATATTTTTAAGTGCATGTAGATAGCTTACTGGCCATTAAAACCACAGCATTATTATGGCTGAACTGCGAGTACGAGGAACAATTTTCCTGTGCAATTAAAAAATTCATTTTGCTAAAAGTACGAATAAGAAGTTATGACTAAGGTTACGTTTTATGTTTTGTGCGCGCTTCATGAGCGTTCCCTTTTTTTTAACACATGCAAATTAAGTTATTCTTTCTCCTTTAAGCATTTAACATTTATGAAATGAAATTAACCTTACATAGAGCGGAATATACACACACAGATACACTGAATTCGAGTGCGATTAATACTGGTTACACAATCGCTCCCAATTTGCAAGTGTTATGCTAATTAGCACAAAGTATAAAATTAATACAATGGCAGCGAAAGAATATACCAAATATACCAAAAACCGAGCATAACGGCCCTCAGATATTACCAGAATTATTGCCAACCACATATCCTGCATTAAAAAATAATACGTAATGGGAATAGCTGGCAAATCCTCACTTGAACTCGACCACTGAATGAAATAATGGCCATAATCCCTTGGAGGCACCTTCAATTCCAAAGTGATGACGTGATTCGGTTTCGGATTCAGATGTGATTCCGTTTCGAATCCCAATTCAGATTGGGGATGCGGATGAGGAATCAGATTGGGATTTCGGAATGCGTGTGTTGCCACGCAAGTAAATTTAATTTGTATATGCAGTTAAATCGTGTTCGATTATCCCTGGCAACCGTATATCCTTTCTTCATTCGTGATGGCTTGATATCGTGGATGCGCATCGATACACTCATCATGTTTGAGTATTAGCAAACGATTTGAGATACTTTTAATGGATGTAGGCAACATAATTACGTGTATGTGTGCTGAATATCGACCTTTTATGGCAGCGTTGATTGCAATTTGTCATCGCAATTAACCTTCCACTCAACCCATACACAGGACTTAGCATGCTGTGGATAGCGTCATTCAGTTAAGTAGAAACACTCAAAACCATGACGCAAAGATCTTTGTTAATTTTGAACGCAACCGGAGAGGACGGATGAACACAACTTAAATGGGAGGTTGAAAGTTTATAAATTTCCGGTTTACCTCTCTGTACTGCTTATCATCTTATGCTGCTGTAGCTAGCGAAACCACTCATTGTAACCACGTAGCTAAAGTTTAGTAGTTTGATAAATATCCGCTGTACAACAAAATCCTGACCCCACAGAGACTAAATACACATAAATACTTATATGCAGTTGTACATATGCATGCAACTGCATGGATTTGCATAGTTCAAAGTGGCGCTCATTGCTAACGAGGATGGTGACGGTGACGTCAGCGGCGAGGTATAATTAATTACTAAACGTTATCATACGACAAGGACATTGTATGCAGCTTAAACCGAGTTGCAGTGATGTTTCCTGTACCTATGAGAGAAGCAGCATCTAATAGAACGTACCAACGAATAACGAGGCAACTTGGTCTACACTTAATGAGCTTCAGTTGAAAATTTCGACAACAGAGATGTTGGTGAAATGAACAAAGCTTACATGCATGAGAACGGCTCCAATGGGATTTATTATCCTGCCGCTTTAACATGCGTGCAGAGCGTGAGTGTATTTGAGCCCTCAAAGATAAAGTAAAGGGAGGTCAAATCACCATGTTCGCCGTTAATCTCATAAATCTTCATGGTACCACGGATTTTTCGCTACAACGTTATGAGGGTAGTGCTACGGTTGAGGGTGTTTGCGGATGTGTCCAGAGGGAGAGCAAGAGCTTACAACAGGCTACGAATTCGAATACCTACCAACAGTAGCATGCGTTAGTTTTCACCAAAATCGGATAATGAATGTGTTGTTAGATAGTATGTCGGTTAACAGAGTAAAAGGGCCGTAACCAGAAAACATAGAATGGAGAACTGTTTGGTGAGTTTCGTGTATCAAAAATTATGAAATGTGATTAGCGTCAAAGTTAGTGATATTAGGATTCGCCACTGCCACTCCATCAGTAGCATTTCACATGACTTAAAGAAAATAATTTTCCGTAAGTAGTATGTGTGTTGAATTTATGAGGAAAAACAGCAGAAGGTGTATGGTATACCGGAAACTTGTTTCTCTGCTCATTTAAGGAAGTTCGAAGTCTCAACCTTATTCCCTACTTCTCCGATTTATTCCCATGTATACAGTAAGCGAAATTCATTTATACGATCCTTTTTTTTCTGATTTTTCACCTAAAATTGCTTTGGCAACAATTTTTTTTAAAGAAAAGTGCATATACTAATTCTGTATTTTAAATAAAAAAACTTCATAATCAATCAGATCTATTAAACACTATTTATTTAACAAAATCACATTTTTCGCTATGAAATTCATTTATTGAGAAACTAGTGAAAAATATAAATAAAACACATTTTAATTAAAAACAAAACTTGCCAGTATTTTGTGTGTCAAAACCTATAAGGTCCCATATGCGCTTAATGTCTTCCTTAAGAGCCCGGATGTTTTCAAACTGATGACCGTTTTTATAAACCTCTCGTGCCATTATACCCCACAGATTTTCTATGGGGTTGCGGTTAGGACTGCATGCCAGCCAACGCATAACTGGGATGTTTCGCTGTCTCAACCATTCTTGGGAGAATTTGGAATCGTGACTAGCTGCGTTGTCCTGTTGAAAAATAAAGGCAGGGTCATCAACATTGTCTTCTAAAAACGGAATAAGCGCTGTGTCCAACATTTCACAATATGTTTCCGAGTTCATTTTAGTTGGAACAAAACACAATTACGCTTTTCCGAAAGAAGAAAAAGTTCGCCAAATCATTACACTGCCTCCATGGTAGTTCCTGCTCATTCTTGGTGGATTGTTGTGACGTAAGTCATGCCAGTAAGAACTGAAACCATCTGGTGCAACAAGGTTAAACTTCTTTTCGTCAGAGAATATATCTGTACTACATTTTTCGTCCCAAGTCATATGCTCTCTGGCAAATGCTAATCGAGCTGTTTTATGAAGGATTTTCAGAAGTGGCTTTTTTAGCTGTTTTTTTGTAAACGGAGTACTCGATAAAATTTGTTGAACTTGACGCTTTGGCTATTGGCAAATCGAGATGAGCAACAATTTGGCCAGCAGTCATCTTGTTTTGGGTAGTTTCGATTACAATTCGGTTCTGTTCTCTTCGAGTTATTTTACTCAAGCCTTTTCGACCACTATTCTTTGCATACGAATCGCCTTTTTTAAGCAAATTTCTGATTTCACGTGCAATTGCCCTATTGGAAATGCCGCGTTCTTTTAAGACCGTTATCTTAATATTTTCTTCCGCTGTTAAATATTTTCCTTTTCCAATTATGGATTTAAATATTTATTTTTCTGAAAATCAGTTCTAAGATATTATTTTTTTATTTAAAAAAATTTGATTTTTAACCTTTTTTAACTTTCACTTGACAACTTTGAATTTATTTTCATCATGGTAAAGTACACGAACGAGAAACGTCTGCAAGTTATACAAATTTTCTACCGAAATTCGGTGTCGGTGACTGCAACTTTAAGAGCGTTAACTTCAATTTTCGATCGTAATTCTCGCCCTAGTAGACAGGCAATAACAAGTTTAGTCCAAAAATTTGAGTCTACATATTCGTTGCGTGATGTTGCCGTGTCAGTGAGACAACGGGTTGGTCGAAGTGTCGAAAATATCGCTGCCGGTCAGACGTGCGTAGCAAACGATCCAAATCAGTCAATTTTACGGCGTTCTCAAGAATTGGGCATCGCTCAGATCACATTATGGCATATTTTGCGTAAGGATCTGGGTTTACACCCACACAAGATAAAGCTGAATCAAGAATTGAGGCCGATGGAACATTTGAAGCGACGTACGTTCTTCGTTTGGGTTCTGGAGAAGATGCGCCAATATGATGAATTTCATCGCAAAATCATCTTCAGTGACGAAGCTCATTTTTGGCTCAATGATTTCGTCAATAAGCAAAATATGAGTTATTGGTCGGGTGAAAATCCACATGTGCTTCATGAATCACCACTTCATCCACAAAAAATAACTGTTTAGTGCGGTTTGCATGCCGGCGGCGTTATTGGGCCATATTTTTTCGTCGACGATAACGATCGTCACGTTACTGTGAATGGTCAGCGTTATCGCGCCATGATCACCGATTATTTTTGGCCCGAATTGGAAGATATGGACTTGGACGACATGTGGTTTTTTTTTTTTTTAGTTTTAAACGCATTTTATTATCTAATCAATAACTCTTACATACTAACAAAAAATGCTTAAATGCTAGCTTAAAATTACTTAACAACCTTATACGAACTTACTGGCCCCACACAGGCACTCTAAGCTACTCTAAATTCTTATACTATGTCTTTCGACTTTATTAACATTTTCTTTATGGATATTTATTTACTATACTTAAAGCTAAGAAAAAATATTGTTAACAAAAACTTAGCGTACGGACATAATTTTTTGTTTTTTTATAAAAACTTTATATCTAACTTAAAATAAGTCTTATTCTACCTAACCTACATACACAATAAACACATACACACACATAGACATTATACACAATAATATACATATATTAGTATATACCTTTGTATACACTGATATATGTATATATTTCTTAAATGCTAACCTAAACCTACGTAAGCTGGCCATCGCTATTTACAAAGCAAATACATTGGTCAGCCCTGCCTCATTAGTGAGGCTGGTCCGTAATTGACGGAAACGGCGACGAAACATCTTCTCCATCATTCAACCACCAGAAATGCTGGTGCTGCCGAACGACATCCCACTTATCGCGATTCCCCACCGCCCTACTGAACCTGAGGCGATCCACACTGCCGTGTGCGACGTCTCTACTGTAGTTGAGTCGCCTGTCCCCAGCTGTCCGATCGACATGGAAGATTAACGGGACCGCTGATCTATCCTGGATCAACCCTATCTGATCAAGGTAGAGGAATGCTTCCGGTGGAACGAAGCCGTCAAAGCGCACACTCTCGTGGTAAAGGTAATTGGGGTAGTTAGCCCCACATATCAGGTTATTCGTCGAGGTCATTGCTCTTGCAATGTGCCTTCGAGTCAGCTTAATTACGAAGTTGTCCACTCGTATTAGGTTCGCCCTGTTGTAAAGGACCTCATTAGGATAAAATTTCTTGTACTCCGATTCTGGTGTTCTGTACAAGCGAAGACAAGCCCTAAGGCAAGCCCTCTCAAACACCCGAATCTTTTCCATTAAGCTTGCTCGTACATTGAACCACACGGGACAACCAAATACCAGCATGCGCCTGATAAGGGCCATGTAGCAGATTACCTTTACCCTCACATCGAGTTGGCTGTTATAAAACAGTCTCTTTGTAAGGGCAAAAGCGCCTTTAGCTCTGGCTAGAGCAGCATCTATATTTTTGCCAAAATACAGAAACTGATCTAGCCAGATTCCAAGGTATCTGACTACATTTCGACAGGCAAGAGGCTGCCCGTGTTGTCCAATGATCGAGAACTTACGCCAGTTTTTTCTGGTATCCCTAGAGGCTCCAGACAACGGCGTCCTAAAGAGAATGGTTTCCGACTTCTGAAAGTTGATTTTCAACTTCCAGTCATCGCAAAATCGTCTTATCTTATCGAAGTCACTCTGCAAGAAAGTGTTAATGACCTCGATTTTTGGACCTGTTCTGTACGCTACCAAATCGTCTGCGTACGCAATAGTATGGGGAAGTGAACCTATCAAGTCGCTTGTATAAATGTTAAATAGAATCGGCGAATTGACCGCGCCTTGCTGAAGACCATTTTTAATTTGAAATATTCCAACAGAAGTCACATCGCCATTTTTCACGATGAACTGTCTGTTGGTTAACATATTATAAAGAATGTACAAGAGTGGTTTACTGATACCCAGCCTAGTCAGCTTATAGAAAAGACCCTCTAACCATACGGTGTCGAAGGCCTTCTCCAAGTCAACAAGGCAGGCACCAGTGCACTGTTTCTTGCCTTTGTTCCATTGGATATCGGACACCAGTTTAGACGCGGCATGTGAGATATCATGTCCCGCCTTAAAACCGAATTGATTATCCGGAACTATATGTTTGTCCTCAACCCACCTGGACAGAGCTCTATTGATTACCTTTTCAAAAACCTTACTGATATTCGGAAGGAGACTTATCGACCGGAGATTCGCCGGATTGGATATATCCTTTCCCTTTTTGGGGATAGGTTGAACCACCGCCGTTTTCCAATGCGCTGGATAATGTGCCTTATTCATTGCATTATTCAACAGGGTGGTGTAAATGTCCACCGTTTCTAGAGGAAGATGTCGAAGCACGATGTTTGGAATACCATCGGTCCCACTGACTTCTTAGCCTTGAGTTTTTGCTTCGAAATGAACGGGGGTAGGTTACCTTCTCTGGCAATGACGTTATTTGCCATATTTTCGTCGCTAAACCGGGTGAAACCAGAGCCCTCGGATCGCCAGTTCCCTATTTCATTTCGAATGCAGAAGTCGTGCACCAAGACGCGACTGTCCAGGTCATAATTAGGGCCAATGATATCAATGGCCTTGTATACTTCCTGGAAAGTCGCCCCTATGATCTCAACCTTCTCCTGCGGATCCTCGATCACAAAGAAGGCGTCATCATCAGCGGCCTCATTTGGATCAATACCTGCTATTGTCAGTAACCGTCCGTTGTCTGTTGTCCGGGCTATTTTAAGACACTGAAGGTCGTTTTGTTTTTTTCTCCGAAATAGTTTATAAGATTTGCGGAAACATGTTCGGGTTGCTGGTGTTTACAGCCCGAATCTTGTTGTTCCAATACAAACTTACAGAAATTCTGTAATTCTCTTTTATTAACTTTTGCACATTTTTAATCGACGACTTCAGCGTCCTAATCTACGGATCTTGTCTGTCAGTTAACTGTCTGTACAAGTTTTTGAGTCTTGACAGAAGTCTACTTTTCTGTCGGTGCAGTGCGTCAATAGTAGGATTGCGGAACAGGTCTTCGTTAGTTGTACGTCGATACCGCGGTATTGTAGTGTCCATAGTTTGTTTAATTGTCTCGTCCATCTGTTTTAGGTAATTGTCGATCTCCTCGTTTGACAAATTCCTATTGGACGGTGGGTGGCGCGTGTTCGAGGAGAGCGCTCTGTTCAAGGTTGCGAAGAAGCGCGTCCATCGAGTCTTACTGTAGTTGTAAGAATATCTTTGGACAAACTCCTCCAACTCCGCAATTTCGTTGGGAAATGTAATTTCGGTGCTAAAACCGCAATGGTCGCTGTCATACACGAATGTGCGCAGACAGTTTAGCGTTTGTAAATTCGTACCTGTCAGTCGTATACGTTCGTCGTACAGCAGTAGATCCAAATAAGACCCGCCTCTGGGAAACGACGGGTTATCCGTCGCTTTAAGACCGAGTCTGTACATGACATCGTGCTGACCCCACCAATCGAGTAGTAGGTTCCCTCTAGTATTTGGCAAATTATTTCCCCAATCTCTATGTCTAGCGTTGAAATCCCCGCCGATTATAAAATAATTCTCCCCCGATTCCAGCCTCAGAAGTCGAAAAAGCGTGTCGAGCTCTGTAATGAATAGGGTGGATTGTGAAGTATCAGGTGCATAAACAGAGGCCAAGTACAGCCGCTTTCCACTGCGAAGCGGAATGTAAATGACAACTGCCTCCAACACCCGGAACCTGCGCAACACTCCCTTGTACACTCTGTGAAATTGTATACCTTCTTTAATGAAGATCGCGACACCACCTCCACGTTTGGATCTGGGCCGGTTTCTTCTTCTAACAATATAATTATTGTACTCCAGTTTGCGATTATCGGTTAGCTTGGTTTCGCTAGCGAAAAGCACCTCAGGAGTTTGGTCTTGTAGCAATTTAAACATCGCGGCTCTTCGTTCGATCCTAATCAGTGAATTAACATTCACCGCAAGGACCTTCAAAGTTTGCTCCACCATGTGCGTATACATTACGACATGTATTGCGTTAGGCCCGGCA
The DNA here is from genome assembly GCA_949129095.1 of Volucella bombylans. Taxonomy (NCBI): domain Eukaryota; kingdom Metazoa; phylum Arthropoda; class Insecta; order Diptera; family Syrphidae; genus Volucella; species Volucella bombylans. Next base: position 388,783,660 of record OX422140.1, read on the forward strand.
GCAGCGCGTAAATCTGGTCCACCCGCTTGGCCTGTTCTTGCACCTGCTTTTGCAGCTGGGCCATCTGCCCTTGGATTGCGAGCAAGATGGCTAGCATGTTAGGTGCAGCTTCCGTTGTTCTCGGCATTGACGCCGGAGAAGCAACAGTCGCTTGCTGTACCGTAGCCCCCCTACCTGACGCCATTTGGGCTTAGGAAATTTGGGACGTGACGGCTGGTGTTTGAAATCTAAGAGGTGAACGTTTGACCTCCACCTTCTGCTGCCGAGCCAGTTTTGCTTTCTTAATGTCAGCGAACTTAGGACAACCCCGATAGTTTGCGGTGTGTCCCACGTTTCCACATAACACGCACGAGAGCTCCGATCTATCGGATGCTCCGTCAACACCCAGAACACACTCCTCGGAACTGTGGTTCTTAGCGCACTTCACGCATCGAGGCTGCATTTGGCAGTTCGACGCGGCGTGCCCGAACCTCTGGCAGCGAACGCATTGTATAACGCCTTCGATCCTTTTTAGTTTTTTCCAGTGAACCACCTGGTAGTCTAGGACATTGATACTCCTTAGACTATCCAGACGGCTTTCGGGACTGAGCTGCACCAGGAAGAACGGCAGACTCCGTTTCTCCCGCCTGGCTCTAGCTGTGGTAAATGGCTTTACCCCCACAAACTTGAGTCCTTCGCACTCCTTCTCTTTGAGCAGTGCCAGGATCTCCTCAGGATCAGAAGACGGTTCCAACCCCTTCAGCAGTATCGATTGCCGCTTTTCACACTTCGGTGTGTATGAGTAGTGCTCCGTCGTCGTTTCCTTTAGGAGCTCTTTCACTTTCGCATAGCCCTCCACTGTATTACAGTGGATGGCATGGCGATCGTTCCCCAATCTCTTTATATTAAAATGATTACCAATGACCAACTTACACAGGTCCTTGGTTGCATTTACCTCCAGTTTGTAGGTGTTGATTGGAGGCACCTTCTCTTTCTTCTTCTTCTGCTGCTGTTGTTGTTGTTGCTGCTGCTGTTGTTTTTTTTGTTGTTGTTGGTTGTTGCTTCGGCTGCTGATGGTTTTGTTGTTGCTGCAGTTGCTGTTTCTGCTCTTGTTGTTGTTGTTTTAGGGAGCTCTCTACTTGTGATTGCTCCCTCTGCCTTCGTGCTATTTGCCTCTGTTTAATAGCAAGAATGTCTTGCTCCAGCTTTTGTATGCTGCTTTTTATGTGATTGATTTCGTCATCTGAGTCGGAAGACGAGAGGCGAAGCTGTTGGAGCCCCCCTCCTCTTTATCTTCTTTAGCTGTGGAAACAGCACTTTTTTTTTTTTTTTGACAGATTAGGAGGGGTATTCAACCTCTTCCTCCTTTTGCTGGCTTTCGCCACGGTGATTTTTTTTTTCTTATTGCGTTTTGGTTTTGATGTTACACATTTTGAGGAAAAAAAAAAAAATAAAAACAAGTATGGTGAGCGTGTTATATCAAGAAATGGGCTAGTCGATTGGCCGCCTCGTACGTGCGATTTAACGCCGCTTGACTCTTTTCTGTGGGGTTACGTTAAGTCATTGGTTTATGCCAATACGCCGACGAACTTGGAAGAGCTCAGAGCCAACATTGAAATGTGTGGCCGAGTCGTTGAAAATTTGGTCCAACGAATCGACTGCTGCAATCGTGCCCGCGGTGGCCATATGAACGAAGTCGAGTTCCATTCATAAATGTTTTGATTTTACTTCAAGCTGATAATAAAGTTTTTGAAATATCTCAAATGGTTTGCGTTTTATTTAAAAAAAAAATTATCAAGTCCTTAATGGAAAACCCTATTTAATAAATATATGGATGGCGTCGATCTTTGTGATCAAATTTTCGAAACATGTGGTGGTGGTGGGCTTTTTTCGCATGAATTGTGGATGTAAGTTAAGTTCAAGGCTGGCTGCTTTTCCGAAGATCTGGTTACAGGATTCCGCTCTTTGAACTTAGCAGGCAATGCGTTGTCTTTCTTTGCAGACCATTTGCAAAAAATAAGTCAAGGGTAGGACAATCGATATCTTCAACTGCAAGAGCGGTGTTACAAAGCTTATGGTTTGATGGGAGAGATCACTTGGTTACTACGAGTTAAAAAAACAAAAACAACATAATAGACGTAAGGAATGCGGCAATCAGACATCATTCATGTACCCTAAGTGCAACGTTCCACTTCACCCAAAATATTACTTCACCAATTTTCATAAAAAAATAAATTGTTCACGTATCGATGTCTCTTTCTTTCAATTGATATGGGTTTTAAACTTTTGGAAGCAGTTGTACGATTAACTTTCAATGTTTCTGCAAGCTGTTTTTGTTTTAGTTGCGTGTTTCACTAATAATGCTTGCATTTCTGAATCTTCGAATTTGTTCTCATGTATTCCACAGTCTTTGTTGTCGATGCCAAATTCACAACGAAACAAATAATAATTAATGACTTTGAGCAGCAGTTTTCTTTGAAAATAAAAATAATGTAATAAAACTGCCCACAAATTGTCCTTATCTGGCACAAAATTCGCCATTTTCAAGGCTACACAAAAAAAAGTTATTTCTACTTATTGACGGATGTTTACCTTACAAAATACAATATTCTTTATAATTGACACAAACCATATGGTTTTGCTTTTAGTACTTTCATTATCTTACATACTTAGATAATGTAGTAGCTTAAGAATTAATTCGCCTTTAGATACCAAGGTGTGTCATAGCAAAGAATTTAAGGATATACATACATATGTTAAGGATATAGCAAAAAAATAGAGAAATAGTAGGTAGTTTAAATAAAATTCCATTATCTTAAATGATAATAATGGTTAATATTGTAGAAAAAAATAATTCAACAATTTAGTTGATGATAAGTTACATGACTTTCACGCGCCTCTGATTATTACTACGGTAGATATTAATTGTTTGTAAAATGAAGTCGTAAAACTTTCCGAAACTGTGCCTCCTCGCATGTTGCGGTAGTGAGTTCCATAAGCGGATGACGTTAATGGAGAATTGTCGCTCAGAGGCAAGGTAGGAGCAACGCGGATATATTAGCTTCAAAGCGTAGTTGTTCAAAAAGAGTAATAGGTTGCTGCTTCTTGATAATGTTGATAAGCAGGTGGTCGAGAGTAAAATTTGGGTGGAGAAACTTGAGACTCCATCTATCCTACACAATCCTGTTGGTGTCCTATTTTTTAACATAGGTAATGTCATAACCTCAGGCGTTTCTGATCGTAAATAGGTATCGTAAACTCGACATCAGAGCCTTAGTAGAGCTACACTCTATTTCCTCGCGAGTTCGACAGCTATCGCTTTGACATTACACTATAGGTTGATTTGTTTGATTTGTAGCTACAAGGTATGTTAGAGTGTAATGCATTTACTCCTTATGGGTAAGATCCTTTAAATTACAAAATAGTAATTTAAACTATGTATTTGTTGTTTTTCCTTTAATTTTTTTATTAAAATACATTGTTTGTGAAGTTAATTCTCCTAATAAAATTTTAATGTAAATAAGAAGAGAACATTTCTATTCTACCTCATGTAACGAATTCATATATTAGGAATTTGAGAAAAACAATACTTTTGTTCGCTCAACGCCAAAGCGACATTTCATATTGCAAATTTCAAATTTGTGCTTTTGACGCAAGTTATCGTATGTTCGATATAAAGCGTATATGAAGCATGCCAAAGCATACGCGCGCGAATGCGACTTTCTGATTTGGCCATAAATCTCTTTTCGTCCCAATTTTTTTTGTAAAGAAAGCATCGGAGAGATAGATTAATAACATAAGCAAACATATACAGAGTGTCCCAATAATCAACATCAAGCTAGAAACGGGTGATAGGTCAAGTGTTGTCAGTTATCGCAAAAATATTAAAAAAAAATCTAAGTCATGTACTTTTAAAATGATTGGCACTCAAAAAAAAAAATTAAGAAATTTGACATCTTTTCTCCGATTTTTTTTCACGTAGCACTGATTAACTCTTCTGTAAAATTGTCCAAAATTGAAACATAACTATATCGGTCTTAACAAAAATATTGCTTTTTTGTCCATCCATGTATCTAAAAATCATTAATCATCCAAGTTGAACTGACTGTATTGATAAAAAAAATGTACTATGCCATTTTGGCAAGTAACTTCAAAAGATGGCGTATTTAGTCTGGATTCCAAAATGGTATGACACTTGCTAAACTAACGCTTAATTGAGGACAAAAAAAATATTTTGTTAAAGAAACCTGATTCATAGTTAATTATTTTTAATAAGTTAAAATGATTACCAAGTGTGAGCGAGATAGTTAGTGACGACTTGATTGATACGCCATTTCGACTAGTGTGTGTGAAACAGTTAGAGATGTAAGTCTAGTTTTGTAAGTAAGTCTTTAAGTTTTTTGTAGTCAGTCGATAAAAGTTTGCAGTGCTAACAATGAAGAGCCTTTTAAAATCTAACAAATAAATCTGGTTTTATTTAAAGTACCGTTAAACCAAATCAAACTAGCAAGAAACAGCTTAAATCAAAATAGGATTCAGGCTAACATAAATAAAAACCTTTAAAAGAAATTTAATCTAAAAACAAAATCTAAACTACTATAAAAAAAGACAACAAATTATTATACATAAATCTCATAAAAAAAAGAAGACAACAGAGCTAACTGAAGCAGACATCGAAACAGCAAAAAAGAAGAAAAAGAAAGAAATTCTTCATCCTGTGTGAGTGAGTAAACAATAAAACAATAAAAATGGAAGCCCTTAGTGTTGCAAATAAATTTAGAATAGCTTTATATTTAGTAAATAAAATTCCAGAATTTAATGGAAATTGGATGTGTTTAACAGATTTTATAGACAGGAGAGACTTATTTCGGCAACCTTTGATAAACCAACCGTAGCAATTCTTTCGGGATATGTTAAAGATAACATTGTTGGAGAAACTAGAGATCTCCCATAGGTGATTGGGTAAAAGTTAAAGAAATTTTAAAAAATTGCTTCTGTGAAAAGCTTTCTGTTAATACACTACTACATCAAATACGAAAAACACGATTAAAAACAAATATAGGGGATTACAACCCAAATGCAGAATAGTTGATTGCCACTTTAATTTGGTTATAGAATATTTGCGCGTTGAATAAATATTAATTCTAGAGATAATGACTATGTATTTATTTTTTTATAGAACTTGACCTTTATTTCAACTAAAAAACTTATATAATGACAGTTGTATATAACATGGGCTGAAAAGTCTCGGGCCTAACAAAGAAAACACGGTTTTTTCAATTAAAAATTGACTTTATTTATCAATATAATCTCCATCAAGACCGACACAATCATTCCGGCGCCGCTCTAACATTTCAATACCATTCTTGTAGAACGATTTATCTTTTGCCTCAAAATAGGGCTCAGTTTCACTAATAACCTCGTCATTCGAGCGAAATTTCTTGCCGGTGAGCACTTTGTTTTTGGAGATCTGTGAATAGCCAGTAGTCGCTGGGAGCCAAATCTGGAGAATATGGTGGATGCGAAAGCAATTCGAACTTTAAGTCATGTAGTTTTGCCATTGTTTTCGTTGACGTGTGACACGGTGCGTTGTCTTGATGAAACAACATTTTGTTCTTTGCCATATGCGGTGGTTTTTTTTTTTTGCAATTTTGGCCTTCAAATGCTCCACTAACGCTATATAATATTCACTGTTCATGGTATCTTCCTTCTCAAGGTAGTCGATGAATATTATACCTTGCGTACCCCAAAATACTGAGGCCATAACCTTTCCAGCTGATTGTTGTGCTTCCGGGCGCTTTGGATATGGTTCACCGGTTGCTGGCCACTCAGATGACGATCGTTTTGATTCCGGAGTGAAGTAGTGGATCCAGTTTCATACACTGTCACAAATCGAGGCAAAAATTCCGGTATGTTACGTTTAAACATGGCCAAACACTGCTCAGAATCATTGTACGATCAGCGAGTCTGACCGCTTTGATGTAAAAATTTACGTTATTATTTTAGTAGGAAAATTCACATCAAAAATGAATTGGAATTGGGGGGTTACGGATTCTGTGGGTCTTTCCGGGTGTAATATATTTTTGGTAATTTTTTCCACAGCGAGAGCACATATGACACAGCGACAGGAGACGACGAATCAAAAAAAACCAAGCGTGAACAAGAGAAAAAAGAGGCCCAAACTGAGCGTTTATTGCTTTTTATACAATTCAATTGGTATAAATTTTAACGAAAGCTAACAATCATTTAAAGCTTAGTATATACTAATTTAACATGAGGTGAATTCAAAAAAACTAGCGTCATCTGTGTGTTACGCCCGGGACTTTTCAGCCCATATGTTATTGAATTGTATTGTGCAGTTGTAGCAGGTTAAAAAAAAAAGCAAAATAGTTGACCTGCATAAATTTTAATGCAAAAAAGTTGGTTTACGATGTCAAAATATGCTTGCACCACTGTGTTACATCGCCTTTATTTTTTATGAAAGCATGAATGCGCTGTTTCATAGTGTCCACTAATTTTTGGCATTTTTCAGTAGTGAAGGATTGCCATACGAGCATTTCACTTATTTTCTGTCTTAATTTCTGAAGTATGCTTGCCGGTTGTTATCTCAATCTTTGTTCCATTTTGTGCCATAAAGTTTCAATCGGTGAAAGATCAGGGCTGCTGGAAGGCCATTCCATTTAAGGAACAGCATCAACAGATAGCTAAACCTTAGTTGATTTCGCCATATTATTACACAATTTTCCCCGCTCTAAGGGTTAAAGTCATTCGATTGCCGGGCTGCCGGCAAAACCGAAAAACCAGAAAAAAACGCAAACCAATTGAATAAAAACAAAAAACCCGATCCACACTGTCGGTGGTTGGGATCCGTGTGACGATCTGTCACCTCGAATTCCGTGGGAACAGAAAATTTCCTGAGGGGAAATTGGCAATGGCAGCAATATCGTTGGCTGAACCAAGTGGCTGCTCAGCTGGGCTGGGTTCAGGGAAAAAGATATTTTTAAATGTTAAATAGATAAACTACCAATGCCTCAATAGAAAAAAAGGGTGTTAGGCGCCATGCACTTTTTTGCTCCGAGTGGAAGTGCAAAACCATCTACTACTAAAACGTCGGAAGAATAAACCAATATCCCGGGAGAAAAAAAATAAACTATAAATTTTTTTCTTGTCACTTTATAATGAAACGCTTTATTTGCGGAATGGAGGTAAAACAAAGTATGGCGGTAGCCGTTAAGCGGCAACGACAAAACAGTAAATCTAATGGCGGTACTGAAGGTACCACTCAATAGACTGAACCGCTAGTTGGGAACCCGATTTCGATTGCAAAAAAAAATGATTCGCCCGGGGTAAATAATACTACTTATCTGGTTAATTGATACTGTTATGCTCCTGTCGTGCCCGTCTTGATTTCGTCCGTATTTCCTCCTCGTTTTGGTATATCTTCAAGTCCTTGTTATTTTTCCTTTCCTTTATCTTTATCCTTTTTTTTTGTTTTAATTAATTTTCTTAACCTTTTTTGGTGTTTTAAACTCTTGTTTTTTTTTTGTCTTAAACTTTTGATGGTCAACCAAGAAGTGATTAACCCTATCCCGATGATATTAGCTCGAACCGTAGGTCTCACACATACACTCTTTCATACATCCGTTCATACGGATGCAACGGTCCAATTTTGGCCTTTGTGTGCAACGCTGCGAAAATTTGCTGAAGTGTGCCACCGTGCATTGGATTTCCGTTGCCTTCACTCTCTCATACACACACATTCGTGCTTCTTTCTTATTTCCCCAAATCTGGGGAAATTTCCTCCAAGATTGGGATTTCCCTTTGGCCCGAGCTAATATTTCCCTTTACGATCATTCCTTGGGGTTGCGTTCAGTCTGAATGCAACACCAGTCCTTCCCAAAAGATAAAAAAAAGGAAAACGGTAATTTGCCAACAATTATGGCCTACAATTATGGCTACATCCTAATCATTACCCGTTTCTGATAATGATCGGGTGGCGTACCTTGAGGGCGAAACACGGAACTAATCACGAGACGGGTGCTGTCCAATGAAAACTAAATATAAATAAAGACATCCCGGCGAATCCTCTTGTCCAGAATTAATTTAATGTGGGCCGCGCAACTAGGGGTCCATTCTTTACAACATTTTTGTTACAATTTTATTTTGTTCTGTTTTGTATTTAAGTCGGTGGCCGTCCGTCACCAAATAGATTATCTGTGACAGTCCGCCTGGTCCTATGGCTTTGTGTATTTATTGTACGCAGAGGGTTCCAGACCGTCCATCTGGCTCTAGACGTACCGCGTTGGGCTTAAGGTGACCGTCCGTCACTCCCCCGAGACTCCCGTCTCTTCGTCTCGTGGATCTATTGGTTGTCCCCTCCGACAAGTATAAAAGCAGAAGAACAGAGCTCAAGAGCCCACCTATTCTTCCCGCTAATATACTTCTCCAAGGAGACAACGGACATAAAATGAACGGGTGGGGCAAAAAGCGGATCGGGCAGGAGAGACCGTGATGGAGCGGAGATGACTTCTAAGGCTAAGGGATCTACCCGATAGGAGAGACAACACAACACAAGGCCAAGAGCCGACGACTTTGTGAATGGCTCTTGTTCACTACAACGTTGGACGCTGGTCTCGCGCCTTCCTCCAAATGGTTGCTTCAATGAACCGTCCGTCCTACCTGCTGTGGTTGATCCTTCAAGATACTAGGAGGGTGCACCAATGGCTGATGGACCCATGGCTGCCCACCACCCTTCTAGGATTTTGAAGAACCAACGGAAAATAATGTGGATGAATGAGACCGAAGGGAAAGGGAGAGAGTAGAACTTGTTGTGGTAAATTTTACCGCAACAATATGGCAGGAAGCACCAATTATTGTAGTTGAAATACATACGACTACTTTCCTTCAGTTGATTGGAGTAGTGGTATTGAAGGAAGAAGCTTCTCCTCTAAAATGTTCTGGTACTTAACTGCAAGACCATAAACGAAATAGAGCTGCCCAACACCACAGCCCAACATGCATCCCCATATGATTTGGGATGCTGGAAACTTCACTGTTTATTTTAAGTAGTCTTTGTGAAATGCCTCCTTTGAGTTACAAATTCGACGTTTCCGTTCATCACCAACACAAACTTCAAATCTGGATTCATCGTCCCAAATTACCTGCCGCCATTGATATATGTTCAATTTCTGTGCTCTTTTGCCCATCAAAGTCGTTTTTTTTTTTCTGTTTGGACGTCAATTTTAAATACTCGAAACCAAAGTTTAATAAACGTTTAAAAAAACCTTTAAAAATTTGTATCCTATTTTTTTCAATGTTCGTTTACAGGTGTCCACAGAATTTTTTTTTTTTTGGGGCCTTCCTGTTTTCTTCCGAGTCTTTACATTTCCCAACTTATTGTAAAGCGAAATGATATTCTGCACAGATGATCGTGGCAGACTTAAATTTTGAGCAATTTTATAGCTCAATAGTCGATTTTCAAATGTTTTAATTATAAAGTAAAATATATCCTAACTTAACTACAATTTCAATCCCTTGGATCATTACAAGAGCAAACGTATTATCTATTGTAGATCTCTTTTAGTAAATAAAAGATACCAGTGTATGCCATGCTCTAACAAAGTAGTATTCATATCGTATGTGTAAAATGGAGTAGACCAATTACTTTGCATTTGGGCTTGTATTACAATATTATTGACAATTTATTAAGTAATATAAATAATTCTTTCCTTCTAAGCAATAACAATATTGACCAGAAAGTTATCGCATGCAATAATAGAATCGCCCTTTACGCTTTTAAGAACAACCTTCCTGAGCCCACAAAAACTATTGTTCTCAGTCAAAATCCTAAGTCACACAATGAACCTTATATGAGATCATTCATGAAATTAAATACGAAATTTATTGACAGGGATACTGCTATAAAAACAATAATACAAACCAAGATAACTATATGCCACACAATATAAATAATAACAACCAAAACAATTCATATTTCAGAAATAACAGTCATAACAATTCCCATTACAGAAATAGTAACTATTCACATAACTCTTTTACTAATAGTAATCCACCTAGACTAAATAGCCCAAGCACGCAACTACAATATAAAAACAAAATTACACTACAAATAACAACTACAGACAAAGTGGTCAATCACCAAGGTCAAACAGGCATGAACCACAACATAAAAATAACGAACCCATGGATGTACTCGTATTCCTTAACGAAGGCAGGAACACATACGACAAACACACTAACCACAATCATCTGAATTTTTCGGAAGACCTCCAAAACAACTAGCCTTGGTAATCATTAAAAATCATATTAGACCACTTAGATTTATTGACTGCTGTGCAGGGTAATTTAATTTTGGTAGGGACCAAGGCCACCATTTATTGGCTTAATACAAATTAATTTAACTTAAAAATTAGGACTAAAAACTAACGCAAGACTTAAGAGCTAGGAATCAAGGGAATGATGGAGGAGATCTTGTTTGAGATGAGGAGTGCTCAGGTTGAAATCAGAAAAAGGAGAAGTTTGATTTGACCTTTCAGAGCATAAGGGAGATTGGTCCGTTGGAGCCATTAGATGTGCGGTAGACCGGTAGGTAGAACAGACGAGGACAACGTAGATTACGTGGGTTGGTATTGAAGGAAATAGAGTTGAAAATGGATGCGCAGTCGATGGAACCTGAGAGCAGTCGATGAATGAAAATAATGTCAGGAATATTTCCACGTTCTTCTAACGAATCCATATTGAAAAGTTTGATGTGAGAGCAAATCAGGAGAATTGACGTTGAATATCCTCGATTGGGGAGACATGAACTCTGTGAAAGGGGAACCAAGTTTGACTGGCATACTCAAGCAGGGGGCGAACAAAGATAACATAGAGAGATCTGGTTACGTTCTGGTCAGAAAATTCCTTCGACCAAGTGATGAGTGGGCTTTGAGGATCGTCTTATCGTTATGCGAAAGGAAATTACACTCACAGTCGAATAATATGCCAATGTCTTGAAAATAATGAATCAAGGGAATTGGTTGACCACAGAAAAAGTAAAGTCGGGGAGGAGACTTTCCGTGAGAAAATTATAGATTGACATTTGGCTATATTAAGTTCGAGGCAGTTTTTGAGGCACCAGATTGAAAACCGATCACTGTCTTCTTGAAGAAGGGCAAAGTCATTGGTAGAAGAAATAGTTTTAAAAAGTGGGAGGAGTGTTTAATGACCATCTCTAGATCGTTAATAATAAGAATGAAGGGAAGAGGTCCAAGATGGCTGCCTTGTGGAACTCCAGATGAAACCAGAAAGGGAACACAATGCGCGGATCTAAACCGATCACTATAATATTTGTTTATCAGGTAAGTAGAAATTCATTTTAATAAAATACGTGAGAAGACAATTTGAAAAGGATTAATTGATGAAATATCGTATCAAACGCTTTAGTGAAATCAGTTGCGATAACATGGATTTCTTTTGCCGTTTTCTAAGGCTGCGAAAGCAGAAGAGACGAATTCAACTAGGTTTGTGGTAATTGATCTACCTTTTAGAAAACCATATTGTCGGGGCCAAATAAAAGGCTTGAACTTAAAGCTTAAGTCTTCGTATAAAATGTTTTCAAAGAGTTTGGGTATATGAAAGAGTTTAGCAATGGGGCGATAATTGGTAACTTCATGCTGAGATCCCTTTTTGTGTATCAGGATTATACAAGAGGTCTTCAAAATTTGGGGGAATTCTCCCTGTGTAAGCGATAGACGGAAAACGGTAGGGCGAAAAGGTAGAGACAGGTTGGAAGAGTATTTAAAAAAAAAAACGACGAGGAGTCTATCTGGGCTAGATACATATTCATTTTTAAGATTTAGTAATTTTTCTTCAATAATGAAAGGGACCAACGGTTCCATATAAATATAATATCTTTAAAGTACTCGGCCGTAATTGTAGTACAAACGTCGAATTTAAGATGCCCCTGTTTAAGGAGTTTAGTAAATCTAATTATTTTGTAAATTGTTTGGAATATCAATTTCATGATCATTTTGATGGCTGAATTGGGAAGAATATTGTTATCGATCTTGACCCGATCCTTCATTACAGAGAGTGCAACAATTCGAATATAAAACAACCAAGAAGAGGAAACATATTCGAACCTTATTCATCAAAACGAAGAAGTTTTGAACATATTTTGCGGTGAGAGTTTGGATTCAGAGATTCCTGAAAATCTATTCGCATGTCATTTCTTTTCGAATTAAAAGACTTGCTAAATTCTTTTAAATATTTTATTTATAATGAAGAAGATGTTTTTTTCATCTATAAAAAATAGTGACATCAAATCATAACGTACAGTGGTATCCCAATTTTTAATAAGCTGTATCGCTATTCAGCGATAGGGTAGGGCGGGGCTAGTTGGGACACGGGGCAAGTTGGGCCACGCGAATAACTCAAGAACCGCAAGTACTACACGAACAAGATCAAACACGTTGCAATGTGCACACTAACCAAAACTAGCAAAACCGGTTTCAGTCGCATTGTATCAGCATATGGAAAACCACGCGCAATTTTTTGTTTTTGCAGTGAAAAAGTAAAAAAAAAATTTCATTATTTTTTTTTATTCTAGTGGCGAAAAGGTACAAATTATACAAAGCTGTACCTTAGCTTTTTTATTAATCACGTTATCATATTTTCGTATTCCGTTTGAAAAATTGAACTGTTTTGAGTATTTCTTTAATTATGACGCAATATGTTCATCAAACTAGATGTGGGGTAAGTTGGGCCAGGTGGACCAACTTGCCCCCTGAATGAATAAAATACATTTGTTTTCTGCATTGTCATTTTTGCTCGCGATTGCTTGTTCTAGAATGCGTACATACAAGCGAAAAACTGAGAGAGCTGCTGCTTGTCAAAAACAGCTTCATACAGCTGCGAGATCTGTCTTGGCTAAAGAAAAATCTATAAGAGCTGCAGCGGCTGAATTTGGAATACCAAGAACAACACTAAAAAGATATATTCAGAAATCAGAGTCGCAAGAAAATCCTCGTATGGGTTACGTTGCGCCAAGGCAAGTTTTCGATGCGCAACAAGAAAGTTTATTAAAGGAATATTTGCTAAGAGCATCTTCTATATTTTATAGCTTAACGCCAAAGAATGTTCGCACACTTGCCTACAAATGTGCAATCAAATTCAAAATACGATTTCCTGATACCTGGAATGAAAACAAGATCGTTGGTAAAGATTGGCTTACGGGGTTTCTGAAAAGGAACCACCGACTGTCAATAAGGAAGCCGGAAGCTACGAGTATGGGCAGGGCCACCTCTTTCAACAAAACTAACGTGGATAGCTTTTTCGACAAACTATCTGAGGCTATGGATAGAAACAAGTTCAGTGTTTCAAGCATATGGAACGTTGATGAGACTGGAGTATCCACCGTGTGCAAACCAGGCAAAATAGTTGCGGCTAAGGGCAAAAGGAATGTAGGATCAGTGACTTCAGGCGAACGTGGTACAAACGTAACTTTAATAGTAGCCGTCTCAGCTTCTGGGGTTGCAATCCCAGCTATGTTTATTTTTCCTCGGAAAAATTATAAAGACCACTTTATTAACGGTGGTCCACCAGACTGCATTGGAACTGCGAATGCTAGCGGTTGGGCCACTAATGACGAATTTTTTGCTTTCATTGTTCACTTCATACGGCATGTGAAGCCAACTCAAGAATGCCCCGTATTACTGGTCTTGGACAATCATTCCTCTCACCTCTCAATTGAAACGCTAGAAATAGCCAAAGCCAACGGGATTGTCATGCTCTCATTTCCACCTCATTGTAGCCACAGGCTTCAGCCCCTAGACGTTTCCGTATTTGGACCCTTTAAAAAATATCTATCCGGGGCACAAGATGGATGGCTACGTAGCAATCCAGGGAGGACAATAACAATTTATGACATTCCCCGAATTGTAGCTGAGTCTCTTCCTTTAGCTACATCTCCAATAAATATTATTAATGGATTTAAAAAGGCTGGGATATTTCCATACAATAGGGAGATTTTTACTCCCAGTGATTTCGACCCATCATATGTGACAGATCGTCCAGAAACAGGTTAGTTAGTTGATTTTTACTGATTGAAAGAAACTTAATGCTAAGAATTACTTGTATTTTTAGTAGGTTCAGTTGTTTCCACTGAACTTCAGGAATCTATTTCCACGCAAACTGGGGCTGATATTGTTGTTGAGAACCCCGCTGAGAACACAGCAAATAACCGTTTGCCGTCTACATCTCGAGGATTCCATACATTTTCGCCAGAAGTAGTTTTGCCGTTTCCAAAAGCTTGGCCAAGGAAGCAAACACTTACCAAAAGAAGGAAGAGACGAGCTGCAATCTTAACCGACACCCCAGAAAAGGATGCCTTGCAAGAGGAACAAAAACAAAGGGAAACGGCCAAAGGAAAAGTTGACAAAAAGAAAAAAACACAAATCAAGAAAAAAGTGTTGCAAAAATCAAGTTCCGAAGAGGAAGAAGAGCCGGAATGTTTATGTCTAATGTGCATGGAAACATTCTCTGAAAGTGTACCGGGCGAGGAGTGGGTACAGTACCATACTTGCCGAAATTGGGCTCATACGAAGTGCTCACATGGACTTGGGGTCGTTTTTATTTGCAGTCGTTCGCAGATCTCCGCCGAGAATTGATGTGATTCGGCTTTTCTTATAGAAAAATAAAAATAGTGATTCCGTGTTCTTAAGCTAAATTAGTTGCAATACGGTTAATTGGATCAGTGGCCCGGCGGTTAGCGGCGCAGTGTTTGCCATCGAATTTTGGGACACGGGTTCGAATCCCGGACCAAACCAAGAACTTTTTTTTTTTTTTTCTCCTCAAATTGTGTGGTTTCAAAACAAAACCAACAAATAAAAGGAAATAACAAATCACGTGATGGATGGTGGAGAGCGTTCCGCTCTTCCCATAGTGGAAGTTACAAAAGACAACAACAGTGTTGCCGGTGCCGTGGCGAAAGCCATTAAAAGGAGGAGGAGTTTAAAATCCCCTCCTAAATTAACAAAAAAAAGAACAAATGCCGTTGTATCTGAGGATGATGAATATTACGAAGGGGGCAATAACAACTTTGCTTCCCTAGCGGCATCCGAATCGGAAGATGAGGATGAAATGTTGAAAGACATTAGCAGCAGCATAAAAAAGCTGCAAGAGAAAATGCTTGCTGTTAAGCTAAAACAAGCTGCACGCAGGCAGAGGGAGAAATTAGAGGCAGAAAGCGCCCAACAAAAAAAGCAACACGAGCAGAAACAACAACTGCAGCAACAACAAAACCAGCAGCAGCAGAAACAACCATTGCAGCTGACAAAACAGCAGCAGCAGAAACAACAGCAGCAGCAGAAACAGCAACAGCCGCAAAAACAACAACAGCTGAAAAAACAGCAGCAGCATCAACAACAACAGCAGCAGCAGCAACAACACCAGCAGCAGCAACAACAACAACAGCAGCAGCAGAAGAAGAAGGAGAAGGTGCCTCCTATCAACACCTATAAACTAGAGGTAAATGAAACCAAGGACCTGTGTAAGTTGGTCATTGGTAATAATTTTAATATCAAGAGATTGGGGAACGATCGCCATGTCATCCACTGTAATACAGTGGAGGGCTACGCGAAAGTTAAAGAGCTCCTAAAGGAAACGACGACGGAGCACTACTCATTCACACCGAAGTGTGAAAAGCGGCAATCGATGCTGTTGAAGGGGTTGGAACCGTCTTCTGATCCTGAGGAGATCCTGGCACTGCTCAAAGAGAAGGAGTGCGAAGGACTCAAGTTTGTGGGGGTAAAGCCATTTACCACAGCTAGAGCCAGACGGGAGAAACGGAGTCTGCCGTTCTTCTTGGTGCAGCTCAGTCCCGAAAGTCGTCTGGATAGTCTAAGGAGAATCAATGTCCTAGACTACCAGGTGATTCACTGGGAAAAATTAAAAAGGAGCGAAGGCGTTATACAATGCGTTCGCTGCCAGAGGTTCGGGCACGCCGCGTCGAACTGCCAAATGCAGCCTCGATGCGTGAAGTGCGCAAAGAACCACAGTTCCGAGGAGTGTGCTCTGGGTAGGGACGGAGCATCCGATAGGACGCAGCTCTCGTGCGTGTTATGTGGGAACGTGGGACACACCGCAAACTATCGGGGTTGTCCTAAGTTCACCGACATTAAAAAAGCAAAATTGGCGCGGCAGCAGAAGGTGGAGGTCAAACGTTCACCTGTGAGGTTTCAAACACCAGCCGTCACGCCCCAAATTTCCTACGCCCAAATGGCGTCAGGTAGGGGGGCTACGGTACAGCAAGCGACTGTTGCTTCTCCGGCGCCAATGCCGAGAACAACGGAAGCTGCACCTAACATGCTAGCCATCTTGCTCGCAATCCAAGGGCAGATGGCTCAGCTGCAAAAACAGGTACAAGAACAGGCCAAGCGGGTGGACCAGATCTACTCGCTGCTGCCGGGCCTAACGCAACACATGCCGTAATGGGTACGCACATGGTGGAGCAAACTTTGAAGGTCCTTGCGGTGAATGTTAATTCTCTGATTAGGATCGAACGAAGAGCCGCGATGTTTAAATTGCTACAAGACCAAACTCCTGACGTGCTTTTCGCTAGCGAAACCAAGCTAACCGATAAGCACAAACTGGAGTACAATAATTATATTGTTAGAAGAAGAAATCGGCCCAGATCCAAACGTGGAGGCGGTGTCGCGATCTTCATTAAAGAAGGTATAAAATTTCACAGAGTGTACAAGGGAGTGTTGCGCAGGTTCCGGGTGTTGGAGGCAGTCGTCATTTACATACCGCTCCGCAGTGGAAAGCGGCTGTACTTGGCCTCTGTTTATGCACCTGAGGCTTCACAATCCACCCTATTCATTACAGAGCTCGACACGCTTTTTCGACTTCTGAGGCTGGAATCAGGGGAGAATTATTTTATAATCGGCGGGGATTTCAACGCTAGACATAGAGATTGGGGAAATAATTTGCCAAATACTAGAGGGAACCTACTACTCGATTGGTGGGGTCAGCACGATGTCATGTACAGACTCGGTCTTAAAGCGACAGATAACCCGTCGTTTCCCAGAGGCGGGTCTTATTTGGATCTACTGCTGTACGACGAACGTATACGACTGACAGGTACGAATTTACAAACATTAAACTGTCTGCGCACATTCGTGTATGACAGTGACCATTGCGGTTTTAGCACCGAAATTACAGTTCCCAACGAAATTGCGGAATTGGAGGAGTTTGTCCAAAGATATTCTTACAACTACAGTAAGACTCGATGGACACGCTTCTCCGCAACCTTGACAAGAGCGCTCTCCTCGAGCACGCTCCACCCACCGTCCAATAGGAATTTGTCAAACGAGGAGATCGACAATTACTTAAAACAAATGGACGAGACAATTAAACAAACTATGGACACTACAATACCGCGGTATCGACGTACAACTAACGAAGACCTGTTCCGCAATCCTACTATTGACGCACTGCACCGACAGAAAAGTAGACTTCTGTCAAGACTCAAAAACTTGTACAGACAGTTAACTGACAGACAAGATCCGGAGATTAGGACGCTGAAGTCGTCGATCAAAAATGTGCAAAAGTTAATAAAAGAAAATTACAGAATTGCTGTAAGCTCATATTGGAACAACAAGGTTCGGGCTGTAAACACCAGCAACCCGAACATGTTTCCGCAAATCAATAAACTATTTCGGAGAAAAAATCAAAACGACCTTCAGTGTCTTAAAATAGCCCGGACAACAGACAACGAACGGTTACTGACAATAGCAGGTATTGATCCA
The DNA here is from genome assembly GCA_949129095.1 of Volucella bombylans. Classification (NCBI taxonomy): domain Eukaryota; kingdom Metazoa; phylum Arthropoda; class Insecta; order Diptera; family Syrphidae; genus Volucella; species Volucella bombylans. The sequence goes on from OX422140.1 coordinate 388,801,449, forward strand.
AATGAGGCCGCTGATGATGACGACTTTTTTGTGATCGAGGATCCACAGGAGAAGGTTGAGGCCATAGGGGCGACTTTCCAGGAAGTATACAAGGCCACTGATACCATTGGCCCTAATTACGACCTGGACAATCGCGTCTTGGTGCACGACTTCTGCATTCGAAATGAAATAGGGAACTGGCGATCCGAGGGCTCTGGTTTCACCCGGTTCACCGACGAAAATACGGCCAATAATGTCATTGCCAGAGAGGGTGACCTACCCCCGTTCATTTCGAGGGAAGAACTCCATGAGATCTTCGACACAATCAGGGCTAAAAAATCAGTGGGGACCGATGGTATTCCGAACATCGTGCTTCGACATCTTCCTCTAGAAGCGGTGGACATTTACACCACCCTGTTTAATAATGCAATGAATAATGCACATTATCCAGCGCATTGGAAAACGGCGGTGGTTCAACCTATCCCCAAAAAGGGAAAGGATATATCCAATCCGGCGAATCTCCGTTCGATAAGTCTCCTTCCGAATATCAGTAAGGTTTTTGAAAAAGTAATCAATAGAGCTCTGTCTAGGTGGGTTGAGGACAAACATATAATTCCGGATAATCAATTCGGTTTTAAGGCGGGACATGATATCTCACATGCCGCGTCTAAACTGGTGTCCGATATCCAATGGAATAAAGGCAAAAAACAATGCACTGGTGCCTGCCTTGTTGACTTGGAGAAGGCCTTCGACACCGTATGGTTAGAGGGTCTTTTCTATAAGCTGACTGGGTTGGGGATCAGTAAACCACTCTTGTACATTCTTTATAATATGCTAACTAACAGACAGTTCATCGTGAAAAATGGTGATGTGACTTCTGTTGGAATATTTCAAATTAAAAATGGTCTTCAGCAAGGCGCGGTCAATTCGCCGATCCTATTTAACATTTATACAAGCGACTTGATAGGTGCACTTCCCCATACTATTGCGTACGCAGACGATTTGATAGCGTACAGAACAGGTCCAAAAATCGAGGTCATTAACACTTTCTTGCAGCGTGACTTCGATAAGATAAGACGATTTTGCGATGACTGGAAGTTGAAAATCAACTTTCAGAAGTCGGAAACCATTCTCTTTAGGACGCCGTTGTCTAGAGCCTCTAGGGATACCAGAAAAAATTGGAGAAAGTTCTCGATCATTGGACAACACGGACAGCCTCTTGCCTGTCGAAATGTAGTCAGATACCTTGGAATCTGGCTAGATCAGTTTCTGTATTTTGGCAAAAATGTAGATGCTGCTCTGGCCAGAGCTAAAGGTGCTTTTGCCCTTACAAAGAGACTGTTTTATAGCAGCCAACTCGATGCGAGGGTAAAGGTAATCTGCTACATGGCCCTTATCAGGCCCATGCTGGTATTTGGTTGTCCCGTGTGGTTCAATGTGCGAGCAAGCTTAATGGAAAAGATTCGGGTGTTTGAGAGGGCTTGCCTTAGGGCTTGTCTTCGTTTGTACAGAACACCAGAGTCGGAGTACAAGAAATTTTATCCTAATGAGGTCCTTTACAACAGGGCGAACGTAATACGAGTGGACAACTTCGTAATTAAGCTGACTCGAAGGCACATTGCAAGAGCAATGACCTCGACGAATAACCTGATATCTGGGGCTTACTACCCCAATTACCTTTACCACGAGAATGTGCGCTCTGACGGCTTCGTTCCACCGGAAGCATTCCTCTACCTAGATCAGATAGGGTTGATCCAGGATAGATCAGCGGTGCCGTTAATCTTCCATGTCGCTCGGACAGCTGGGGACAGGCGACTCAACTACAACAGAGACGTCGCACACGGCAGTGTGGATCGCCTCAGGTTCAGTAGGGCGGTGGGGAATCGCGATAAGAGGGATGTCGTTCGGCAGCACCAGCATTTCTGGTGGTTGAATGATGGGGAAGATGTTTCGTCGTCGTTTCCGTCAATTACGGACCAGCCTCACTAATGAGGCAGAGCTGACCAATCTGTTTTCTCTGTGAATAGCGATGGCCAGCTTGCATAGGTTTAGGTAGCATTTAAGAAATATATATATATATTGGTATATACAAACGTATATACTAATATATGTATATAATTGTGTATAATGTATATGTGTGTGTATGTTTGTATTGTGTATATATATAGGTAGGCTAAGGTTTATTCTAAGTTAGATATTAAGTTTTTATAAAAAATAAAAAATTATGTCCATATGCTAAGTTTTTCTTAAAAAATATTGTTTCTTAGCCTTAAGTATTCAAAATAAATAGTTCTAAGTAAAATGTAAATGAAGTCGAAAGACATAGATATAAGAATTTAGAGTAGCTTAGAGCGCCTGTGTGGGGCCAGTAAGTTAGCATAAGATTATTATGTAATTGTAAGCTAGCATTTAAGCATTTTTTGTTAGAATGTAAGAGTTAGTGTTAAGAAAATAAAATGCATTTAAAACTGAAAAAAACTCGTTTTTATTTGCATTAATTGCAATAGCGACTACGATTCCTAATTTATTATTTGTTTTGAATTACTTATTTAATTGTTATGTTATGTGAATAAAACTCTGTTATAAATTAAGCGCTTTTGTCTTTTATGGAACTCATTTTTCCACTTTTCAGCCCCTGGCCCAACATACCCCACTTGGACTTGGCGCATTTGAGACAATATTATTCTTCTGCGATAACATATTTTCAATTTTTAAGAATTTCATAAATTTCCAGATGTTCATTCTTTTCATTGATCCTAGCCTCATAGTTGTATTATGAATAGGTTGATATTTATGAGACTTCACGTGGAAAGTGGCCCAACTAGCCCCGCCCTACCCTACATTCAAATGAGGACAGACAAATTTCTGAAATGTTACAGCAGAAAATAATTTTTCCAAGCAGTAGTCCTCACAATTCGCCCATTTGGGTTATCCCTAAAAAGGATAATATGTCAGAAACGAGAAAAAAAAAACAATGGCGAATTGTTATAGACTACAGAAAGCTGAACTTGCAGACCATTGAAGATTGGTTTTCTATGCCCAACATTGACGACCTTTTCAACAAACAGTGGTCTGAGAATGCCATTTAGGTTGAAGAATGAACCAGCGACATTCCAGAGGCTAATCAATAAGATTTGTGTAGTCTACTACGGCGATATTCTTGTGTTCTATACAAATTTTGAAGAGCATCCACAATCCCTTAAGATCTTCCAAAAACTTAAAGATGGCAAGTTAACAAATGCCTTCTTGCAGATCTATTTAGCAACTATCTGGGTCATGTAGTTCTAAATAAAATAAAACCAGACAGAAGTAAAGTAAAATCAATCACAGATACTTAAAAGGCATAAGACAATTTCTTGGAATAACAGATTATTACTGGAAATTCATCACAGACTATGCCAAGGTTGCGTATCCTATGACTAAATATTTGAGAAAGTCTGGGTTAGGTTACAAATTTCTGACCCTCATTATGCTAGAGCACTTAGAACTTTAAAAACATTGCCTACTTCTGACCCGATTTCACTTAAAACTTTGTCCTAACCACAGGCGCTTCTGGATATGATTTGGGTGCCGTGCTGAGTCATGAAAACCACCCATAGAATAGAGCTCATTGCGGTAAATATTTTACGTCTAATTTGTATGGTAGAAGTTCGAACAGACCACAAGTTCCTTGTATGGCTACATGGCATAAAAGAGCCGAACATGAAACTGCAACTTTGGAAAATCATGATGAATTAATGTGATTTTAATATCGAATACATCAAACGTAAAGAGAATTACGTAGCAGTTGGGTTAAGTAGATATACCAATAAATGTGAAACTATAGACACGTCGAAAGCTAACAATGAAGTTAGTTTGTACATATCTTCAATAACGAGGCACCTGTGAGTAACAATCGCGGTGACGAAGAAGTCATTTCCCGAATCTCAGTGCATAGGAATAACAATGAAGAAGTTATGTCTACTGGTGCTACCATTCATAGTACGATGGAAGATGAAACTAGACACCTATACCTGTCATTACCGAAAAACTCATCAATCTCTTTAAAAATCAAATTTACCTTTATTATGGTCCTAAGGAAAAAATTGCTCACAAAAAGTTCAACATCTTGTCAAAATAAGGGAAGACAACAGTAATCTTCGTAATACAAATTGTTTAATTGAGAATATTCTGACTCCTTACCAGTGACTGGTGGAGGTTGAGTTGACTCTTATATAATCAATGTTAAGCACTACCCATGATAATAAATGTCATTCACTCTCTAACCCTTAAAATTAGTCGTTTCAATTCATGGTGTCCGAAGGTAAAACCAATTTTTAAGTTAAATCCAATTTTTTCCAATGGCATTATCTCGTAAAATATCGTGGAGAATAAACGAAAAGAGTGGTGACATTTTAAACAAGGAAAACACCAAACTTTTTAAACAGCAATGGAAAAACTACTCGATAATCGAATAGCTTTCAACTGAACCACATGACGTGCAAAGAGCTCACCTGGAATCAGCTCTTGATGATGATGGACTTCGCTTATATAATCAAATTCTTGATAGATGTACTCGAGAAGAAAAAGGGACGGTGGACAACATTTTAAATGCAGTGTAAACCAAATTTAAATCATCGACAACATCACGATACAGCTGCCTGATATTCAACCACATGAAGGTGAGTGCCTTGATTCTTATGTTAGTCGTTTATTGATAGCAGTAAAGTCATGCAAATTCTCTAATTTGGAGAACAAGCTTGCTTGTAATCAGTTTATGTTTGGTTTCCGGGATGAAAAAATTAGAGACGAGCTGATGAGAAATGAAGACGAGGAATTGTCGCTCTCAAAGGCAATTGACATTGCAAAAAGATAGGAAGCTCATGCTATGCAAATGAAAAAAATAAAAAATACTACGGCGGCTGCTGCTTCTGCTGTTGGTGAAAAAGTTGCTGATGAGGAGAGCATCAGCAAGATAGAGCATCAACAAGAAAGTGCGTAAATTCTGCGGTAAGAAGCACATTTTTGGTCGAAAGGCCTGCCCCGCATATGGCAAAGAATGTTTAAATTGTAAAGAAGAAAATCATTTGCAAATTCGTTGTCCCCGAAAATCTGAAAGTAAAAATGATCATAAAGAGAAAGGTAAATCTAGAAGAAAGGGAAAAAGTGTGGGATGCTGCGAACAGGAGAAGTCTGAGACAAGCGATAGTGAGTGTGATGTCATAAGATCTGTAGAAGTGATAGGTAGGCTGAGTAAATCTAAGAATGTGCTAAAGGGTAACATCAGCGTACAAAATGTGGATGAAACATTTGAGAAATTACTGGCATACTGGGACACTGGGGCATCGTGCTGCGTGATTGGGGAACATAACCTCAAAAGAATTGTGAGCAATTCAAAGTATTTTAGCTCAAATATAAAACTGAAACCATTTGCTGGTAAGTCGATCCGACCTATTGCAGAGACTATTATAAAATGTAAAGGAATTTAGAGTGGCTTTTCAGGTTGTTGACGGCCACTTGGACCCCATTCTTTCTGCAAATGTTTGCCAGGCTCTTGGATTAGCTTCAGTAACTGCAGACGTAAGATCAATTACTCTAAGTACAAACAATACACTTGAAGATCTAATATCTGAATTTTAATGTAAACTTGAGGGAGATGGAAGAATGCCCCACAAAGTAAGCTTGGGGTGGCCGTTGTGTAGTGGTACTAGCAATCGCTTCTCACTCGGAGGGTCCAGGTTCGAATCCTGCCCATGACAAGTCAGTTTTTCATTTGTAATTGGAACTCAGATTGAAAAATTCTGCGTGTGAAGACATAACATTGACACGTATGTTAGATTTAGCTGTTGTAGACTTTCAAGCACAAAAAACAAGTGTGTATTATAACCTTCGAATCACTCTGAGTGAAGAAAAAACACACCGTCCTATTCGGACTCCCACCGCTGGAGAGCTATTATCGAAACTAAATACACCTGAGTTTCAAATCACTACAAAATAATTTTCCTTTCTCCTCCTTCTACCTTTCCGCCCGAGCCATGAAACAGTAAAAGGGTATCTAACCCCTTAGGCGCGCGTTAATTATATATAGGGTTTTCCAATAAGGACTTGACAACTTTTTTTTAAAATAAAACGCAAACCATTTGAGATATTTCACAAACTTTATTATCGGCTGGAAGTACAATCAAAACATTTATGAATGGATTTCGACTTCGTTCATATGGCCATATGGCGGGCACGTTTGCAGCGGTCGAATCGTTGGACCCAATTTTCAACGACTCGGCCACACATTTCGGCAGAAACGGCCGCTGTTTCGCGTTCAATGTTGACTCTGAGCTCTTTCTACGTCGTCGGCGTTTTGGCATAAACCAATGATTTAACGTAGCCCCACAGAAAATAGTCAAGCGGCGTTAAATCGCACGAACGAGGTGGCCAATCAACTGGCCCATTTCTTGAGATAACACGCTCACCATACTTACTCTTCAATAAATCGATTGTAGCGTGTGCTGTGTGGCTTGTGGCACCATCCTGTTGAAACCACATGTCGTTCAAGTCCATTTCTTCTAATTCGGGCCAAAAATAATCGGTGATCATGGCCCGATAACGATGACCATTCACAGTAACGTGATGATCGTTATCGTCGACGAAAAAATATGGCCCAATAATGCCGCCGGCATGCAAACCGCACCAAACAGTTATTTTTTGTGGATGAAGTGGTTATTCATGAAGCACATGTGGATTTTCACCCGACCAATAACGCATATTTTGCTTATTGACGAACCCATTGAGCCAAAAATGAGCTTCGTCACTGAAGATGATTTTGCGATGAAATTCATCATCTTGGCGCATCCTCTCCAGAACAGAATCGGAGAACGTACGTCGCTTGAAATGGTCCATAGGCTTCAATGCTTGAGTCAGTTTGATCTTGTATGGGTGTAAAACTAGATCCTTACGCAAAATACGCCATAATGTGGTCTGAGCGATGCCCAATTCTTAAGAACGCCGTGGAATTGAGTGATTTGAATCGTTTGCTACGGACGCCTGAACGGCAGCAATATTTTCGACACTTCGACCAACCCGTAGTCTCACTGACACAGCAACATCACACAACGAATATGTAAACTCAAATGTTTGCACTAAACTTGTTATTGACTGTCTACTAGGGCGAGAATTACGACCGAAAATTTGAGTTAACGCTCTTAAAGTTGCAGTCACCGACTCCGAAATTCGGTAGAAAATTTTTATAATTTGCAGACGTTGCTCGTTCGTGTACTTTACCATGATGAAAATGTTGAGTTTACTGAATAAATTGACAGTGACAGTTTGATGATTAGTGAAAGAGTGCGTTCACAAATTAAATTCAAAGTTGTGAAGTCCCTATTGGAAAACCCTTTATAAAAAAAAAGATCGAGATATAGTGGAAAGAGCTTAAGACAGAATTAGATCAACTAGAGTCTAGAGGAACAATAGAAAAGATTACCCACCATACTGAGTGGATCTCTAATATAGTTATACAACAAAAGAAAGATAAAAGCTTAAGAATATGTTTATATCCTCAATTCTCTAACAAGGCTATTAAGAGACCAAAATATCAAATGGCGACTACAGAGGAGGTTCTTCCAGAGATGGCAAATGCAAAAGTTTTTAGTATCCTGGATTCTAAAAATTGTTAGTGGCAGATATATGAAGGCAGCATGGCATGATTTAGAGTTCTGCCTTTTGGTATAAGTGCATCTGAATAGATATACCAACAAAAACAAAATGAAATTGTAAAGGGCCTAGAAGGAGTCGAAGCAATTGCAGATAATATTCTAGTATATGGAGTTGGCGAAACTTATGCAACAGCTCTTGAAGACCTCAACAGAAAACTTCGAAACCTCTTTCAAAGATTGAAAGAAACAAATGTTAAGCTTCACAAAAAGAAAATGAGATTGGGTGTTACTGTAGCGAAATTGTATGGTCATATTTTTACAACAAATGGCGTAAAACCGGATGAGATGAAATTTGATGCAATTTTGGACATTCGTCAGAATTCAAACGTACAAGAAACACATTCTGTCTTGGGAATGTTAACCTATCTAAGTAATTTTCTCCTAAACCTCACCAAAATGACAGAAGACTTACGTGACATCGTTAAGACAAAAATATTTGAATGGACCGAGAAACACGAAGTTGCATTCAACAACATTAAAACATTAATCTCCAAAGCTCCCATAATTCAATATTATGACTTAAAAAAAGATGTCACAATACAAACTGATGCTTGCCGGCAAGGACTAGGAGCAGTAATGATACAGGATGACCACCCAATTATGTTTGCCAGCAAGTCACTAACGCCAACTGAAAAAAATTACTCACAATGTGAATTAGAATTGCTGGCCATTACATATGCTTGCTGACTTACTCTCGCGACTACCAGCCAAAACAAACACTCAAATTGTAAACGAAGACGAAAAAATTCCAAAAATAGCACACATTCTGCGACAAATTGAATCAATAGAACCTATAAACGAAGAAGATCATGATGACAAACAAATGACTGAACTAAAAAAAGCAACAAAATTGGATATGACACTACAAAATGTAATAAGAGAAGTATGTATGTAACGGATGGACGAGCAGACAGGTAGATGAAGAAACGAGTATAATATACCAATCGGTAAAAAATGAACTGTCAGTATAGTCTGGAATCTTAAAGAAGATTGATCGCTTTGTCATTCCTGAAAGTCTTAGGGGAAAATATATCGAGCTTCTACGCTACGGCCATACTGGAATACTATCTTGTATAGAGAAATCGCGATAGACTGTTTTTTGGCCTGGAGTAACAAGGGACATCAAAAATTCAATACAACTATGTACAACATGTGTACTAAATATCAATGGGCTCTTGTGAATCTATGTATGTTAACACGATAAACATTTATTAACCTTTTCCCACGATGCATTGCTCCCACGATCCAATTGACACATTACACTTGGACATCCGGTGCATGTAACAAATTTCACCAGAATTCAAGCATACAATTCAACATTTCACCAGAATTCAAGCATACAATTCAACCGAATTCAAGACAAGCAAATTCATCCGAATCCAGAAGCAAATGCTGCACCTGTACTGAAGGCAATCTGCTGACTAGGCGTCTGGCAGAAATCAACCGATGGTATAAATACTAGGTGTTAGAATAAGTTTATTTTAGAGTTTGTTTAAGTTCATTTCAATAAAGTCCGGTTCCTCGGAATAAATATAAAAAAGTTGTTTTTTTTATAACAACAAAGTTAAATATTTATTAACTTGTATAAAGGTAGAAAAAGAAATATTCTCGTTACTGTTTGCCACTACTCAGATTTTTTTGAAGTCAACTTTTTGAGGACTACCACGGCCAAAGATGTCATTCTCGCTTGCACGTTATGGTATCCCACAAACAGTGATCACTGATGGAGCCCATAACTTAACTTTTTCTGGATTTTTCTAATGAGTTCAATTTCAGTTCATATTCATCGCCATACTACCCACGTGTCAATGGGAAACCAGAAGCTACTGTGAAAATTGTCAAACGCCTCATTAAGCAATGTGGAGAGTCGAACCAATGTTTCTGGAAAGCACTGCTAGAACATTGGAATGCTCCAAACTCAGTAGGATACTCTCCAGCTCAAAGAATGATGTCAAGATCTCTTCGCACATCTTTGCTAGTTATTAAAAAAAATATTCTACCAAAAGTACCGGCAAATGTAAAAGAACAAATCAATCAACGCCGAGATACAAGTAAGAAATATTATGACACAAATACAAAACCACAAGCCCAACTGCACGAAGACCAAAGTGTTGCCGTAATAATAAAACCTGATGATCAAAACTATACTGAAGGAATCATCCAAAACCAAGTTTCTCGCAGATCATTCTCAGTAGAAATTAATGGAAGAACATATATTCGAAATCGTCAACATATAAAACCGCACTTAACTCAGGAAACTAATAATAATAATTTGAACACTTCTCATAGCATTAATTCCAATTCTCATAATAATTCTTCTAACTCTCCACAGAAAGAATATATTTCTAATGCAAATAGGTCAATACCAGTGAAGCCGGTTCAACCAAACCAAACACAATTATCGAAAGGAGCAGCGATGGTGCAATTACAAGCAACATCAATTCACGAAAGCAAACAACTTTAAATGCAACAACTCCACACATCACAGGCCACAACACAAGTATGACGATAGAATCAGGTACAAGACAAACAATGACTGACAATCGCCCTAAGCGAATCAGAAAACAAACAGCTTTTCATCTAAATTAATTTAATTTCAATTTCTATTAAAATTACAATTTTGAAGTATGTTATCAAATCAAATTTAAAATCATTCACTGAAGTAAAATAATTTGAATTTATTGTCTTCTTTGAATTAACTTTATTTTAAAAATAATATAAATAATTTTCGAAAATGAAATACGTATTACTCGTAAACAAGTTATCTTTGAATTATTATTATTTCCAAATTAACTGACTTTAAAATAAATAAAGAAAGGGCATGTTATGCTATTAAAACATGTCTCATGTAAAGGTTGAGTTAACTCTTATATAATCAATGTGAAATACTACTCATGATAATAAATGTCATTCACTCTCTAAGCCTTAAAATTAGTCGTTTCAATTTAATAACAACACAACTATTTCAAAGAACTGAAATTTATTTAAATTAATTTTGCCTTAAATACTACAATTTTGCTTATTCTACATTATTTACACACCTCTAGTAGGCTAAGAAACAAATCGTAAAGGGTGTTCAGTTACGTAGCATGTGCAAGTAACTTAAAAAGTTTTGCGCTCTGGAGTGCATGTATGGAATATAACATCATTCAAATGTCCGCCGCGGCTTCTCTAAGTGGCGCGCATCCGAAATGCCCAATTTTCCTGTGGCGCATAAATCAGTCTGAATTTGACCGATAGCATGGGTTATGTTGGCTTTGAGGGCCGCTCTGGTTTGTGGCTTATTCGCATAGACGTGTGCTTTCAGAAAACTCCACAAGAAAAAGTCTAACGGGGTCAAATCGCACGATCTCGGTGGCCAGTTCACATCATCTCCACGTGAGATGACCATGCCCTCGTGTCGACGTTGTTAAAGGCGTCCTCTATGTCCAGGAAAGCAACCATTGTCTACTCTTTATATTGTAGCGATCGTTCGATGTGGCTAGTCAAAGAGTGCAGAGCCGTTTCCATCGACTTTCCTTTACAGTAGGCATGTTGAGCCGTTGACAGAAGTCTTGGATCAATTTTCACTTGAGGTTGTCCAGGAGCCGTCGGGTTTTTTCAAACAGCTAGGCATCATAGGATTTGTAGAGAGGATTTTTCTTAGCCGCGATGCCTCAGAGGTTTCTGTCATTTTGTCACAGAATGACCTCTAGCATTGTCGCTTTGCCTGCCTCAGTTCTTTTTTGTATAATTTGAGGGATTCTTTGTATGAGTCCCAGTCAGTCACTTTTCTAGTGGTCTTTGCTACGTTGAAAAGTTTTCTATAAATGTGCCTGAGCAGTCCCAGTGCTGATTTCCACCAGTGCGGCTATTCTTGCCTCTAGGATGAATAAGAGGACAGAAAACGGCCATAGCCTGATTGAGAGCCAGGGTGAATTCATTGACTTGCATGTCAAGCTCATTGGTGTCACGCGGGGACTTGATAGTTCGGAGGATAGCGTTTCTGACAGCATTCCTCTGTATTTTGGCCAATCAGTTTTCCGGTAGTCCGGAAGACTGGTTGGCTGGGGGAGCATCACTCAGGCTGAATTGGATGAATCTGTGGTCTGAAAAGGAGTGTTCAGACGATACCATCCAGTTCGTTAGCCTTTGAGTGATGCTGTCGGAGACAAGAGTGATATCTAGCACTTCCTGTCGGTTTCGAGTTATAAAAGTGGGCTCATTGCCAATGTTGCAAATAAAGAGGATAGTACTTAAAATATAGTCAAAAAGTGACTCACCTCTATCATTGATGTCGGGACTTGCCCATACCGTGTGATGTGCGTTAGCGTCACATCCGATGATGAGGCCAGTTTTTTTCCTTCCAGCTTCCAGTAATACCCTTTCTAGGTTATCACCAGGGAGAGAGTCCACATGGTAGTGACCAAGGTAAGCCGATTCCAGCGAGTAAAGCCTTTGGCAGTCTCTAGTAATACAATGGCTAAGCAGTTCAGGAATTGAATTTTCATACAATGATACAAATAATTTTCGAAATACTTATTTTCGCTTTTCTTAGGGGTGATAATGTACAATCATTGCCAGAGTCAAGTTTATATTACATTCCCGTGGAATCAAAATTTTATGCATTTAAGGTCTGTAGCTTTCGGGTCACCTGTTCTATTTCCTGGACTTCTGGATTTATAAAAATTAATATTCGAAAAGATTTTAAAGAATGTATGGTCTACGTAGGTAACTTTGTACGGTTCTGAAATGGTTCTAGCTTCTATAATAATTGAGTGGACAGAATCACATTTCATCTGTATATGTCTAACATTTAAATACTTTTAATAAATTGTATCATATTTAGCTAAGTTGACATTTCGATTTTGTGCGCTACAACCACTGCTGGAAATGTTGCACGCTCAGATCGCAATAGTTTTCTGTGACATGAAAAACAAACGAAGCAAAAACATTTGAGTCCATTCCACCTTCTCCTTCATGTCATACGTAGCAAAAAACTTCTGTTGTTTTTAAATTAAAAAAACGTAAACTGATGCACAACAAGCTTTTGCTTGAAGTAAATTGCTGATGCAGCAAGGCACCAATTGAACAGCTTGGACATCTAAAGTAAATATATTTATTTCTTTAAAGCTATATTTTTGTCAGTATCTTTCTCCAACCTTGCTCTATTTTTATTATAAACGTGTTCATTGTATGTCTCTTGATAAATATTTCTGTTCTTAAAACTAAAGCACAATCCACACTGATCTTTTTAAGGTTTTTACAAACCGAAATTAAAAGAATGTGTCAATTTTGAGAAGGACAAATAGGAAGATTTTTCATTTTGTGATATGTTTTCATCCATCTTTAAAAGATGTATAATTAAAATCCAAATACTGGTCTCTGTTTTTTGCCTGCAATAATAAGATTGAAGCTTGGGCACGCTAGTTAAGAAATCTTTGGCATGTTCTTGTTTTTTGTATATTAATCGCGGAAACTTTCTTTCTTAACTTTTCAGTTTGTAGATGAATTCCATGACTATTGTTTTCTGTAATTCAATTTCGTGCTGTCCATTGTTCTAAATTAAAAGTGTTCAAAAACATTTTATTACAGACGGGTACAACACCATTTTCAGTTTTTAACTGATATTTTACAGATGTATTACGTCTTGAATTATCACTTTGCTTGCGACAAGCCACGTGTTGCTTTTCCATAATGCAAGATTTCTAATCATCACCCTACGTTGTTCACAAGTCATATTTTTCCAAAATTGCATTACTTTTAAAATACTTGCTTATTTCACACTTGCTTGAATTACAACTAGGTTTTTCTCTTTTTTGTTTTACCACTATTTGGCCTTTTATTTTTTAGCACTGTAACATTGCTTTCCTTCTTGCTTAGCTCTTTTTATAACATTTTTCTGCCACTTACCTGAATTTCCCTGGCCTTTCTTCCTCCTTCTTTTAGTAATCAGACCGAAACTGTCATCTAATTCATTGTATCGGTAATCAGAATGGTTAGAATCATCAAAGCAAGATTTTAATGAGGGTTGGCAACAGCTTGATAAATCATTAATAGAATTTTGATAATCATTTTGCTCAATAAATCTGATATATCATATATTCAGCGTCTTCGAAGGATTTTGGACGTTCTTTCACGTTGTTTCACTTAGAGTAGCATCTCTGCAAACTTTTTGGAGCTTTCGATGTGCTTCATTCGCCGCTTTCTTCGAATGATTGAAGAAAGTCAACACTTCCCGCAAATGACGATTATTTGGCACAAAATCAGACATTTCCATTTTCACACAACCAAAAGTATATGACGCCAAAATAAAACCACTAATATGTCAAAACGGTTTGTTTACCATATGTCTAAGCTTGGTTCATGAGGTTCTGGATATGTCAAAATCGACCAGCATCCACTGCTGGAGCCATCTATTGACAATCAGCGAGAACTTAGTTGCGCAACTAATAATATGTATTTTCTTCGACTTCACATTTAATAATCTTACATTCATCTAACACCAAAATATGTTGAACCAAATTGGCTGGAATATAAATTGCACAAGGAATCCAACGTCTCATATCTTTTGTCTCTTGTCCTTTGGTCTCATATACATTTTAAAGAGTATTTATGACAGAGAAATGTAACTATGCTAACCGATCCATATTTTTTTTAAATAAGTTTAATTCTTTGAGGTGAAATTAAACCAGAAGTTCAGATAAAGTATAACCCACAGGCTCAAGTACAAAACGCTAACAACTTGAATCAAAACTGATCAAAGAATAACCTCACAAATATATGTTATTATTATTATTATAACTAGCAAAAGGCTGCCCACTTCGCTGCGCTGTATCAGTAGTTATTTTATTTGAGTAAAATTAACAAAGAAAAGAGAAAGAAAAATATACATTTATTTGTGTTTTTTTTTGCTTCGTTGAGCCTTTTTGAGTATATAATTGCGTAAACACAATGATGACCATACCAAAAAAATAAAACACTACCTATCCATTAGGTGGAAATGGAGAGAAAAACTGTTTGTCTAACAAACAAATACAAAGTCCATGTGTCATTTGTAGACCAACCTAAAATGAATATTCAAAACAAACGTACAAAAATGCATATTTCACACATGAATTCGTTTACGGTGTTTGAACGTTGAAAACTGTAATTATTATTCAATACAATCTTTTAAACTTATGTTTGCTTGAACTTTAAAAAATTGAATTGATTGTAATGTTTTGATTTGTATTTGAAAAAAAATAATGCAAAATTCAAACTTATTGGAATGCTCTGTGGAACACAATATTTTTGGTCTTTCCATCCTGTGCATAAATGAATAGCCGATTTATTGCCTACTCGTGAGCATGCGACATAAAATTGACCATGTGAAAAAACTGGATATTCCAAGTTTATTCCACAAACCTCCAACGATTGGCCTTGCGATTTATTGATTGCTATTGCAAAAGCAAGACGAACAGGAAATTGAAGACGTTTAAAATCAAATGGCAAATAATTTGGAATCATTGGAATTCGTGGAATTCGTCTTTGAATTTGCCCTTCAATATAGTTGCTTCGATGACATTGTGCATTAACTTTTTCACTGTGCGTCTGGTTATTGATGTTACATAGCATAATTATCACTGCTCCAACTTTCAAATGCAAATTGTGTGGTGTCAATCCAAGCAACTCACATCAATTTGTTTTCTAACGCTGTCTACTGACACAACTTCTCCTGGTATTTTAGATAATATAGGGTTTTCCAATAAGGACTTGACAAATTTTTTTTTAAATTAAACGCAAACCATTTGAGATATTTCACAACTTTATTATCGGCTTGAAATACAATCAAACATTTATGAATGGAAATCGACTTCGTTCATATGGCTCCCGCGGGCACGTTTTCAGCGGTCGATTCATTGACCCAATTTTCAACGACTCGTCCACACATTTCGGCAGCTATTTCGCATTCAATTTGGCTCTGAGCTCTTCAAACGTTCCAACGTCGTCGTTCAATAAATCGATTGTAGCGTGTGCTGTGTGCTTGTGGG